>VWZN01014175.1:19601-33936 GCA_013396955.1 Regulus satrapa
TTTCAAAAATTCAATATTGCAAGATGAAGACAGACTGGATCAGGCTGCAGGTCTAGGATAATGATCTCCAACAGCCACACGAATATGAAAAGTCTTAACTGAAGACATTTCAAATCAAAAGATATTGATGTACAAGTGTTTTAAATTAAGGGTTTTCTTCTCTGCTTTGAGTCTTGAAGGTGACTTTGTGTGATGAAAGCTGTCGCAGAGGAAAGATCAGTGTCTTTATATACTATTAATGGCCATAGAAGTCTCTCTGGGCAAGAAAAAAAAGAATGGGTATTTTTTTTCTCCATTTTCACCATACAACTCCATTATTATAATATGCAATTGTCATAACTTCCACTATAGAAAAATGAAATCAGAGATCAGGATGGTCTAAACAGCAGTAACAAAGATACTTGTGCATAATAAAGTGAATTATGTGTTTGATTGTAGTAGCCAATACTGGCCAAACCAAAGTGATATAACAGAAAATCCTTATAAAGGAGATTCAGTGCAAAATGTGATGTTGCCTGATTCTAACAGATTCTAACAGATTCGATTCTAAGCAGTAACTGAGGGATGATATTAAACAAATGGGCAAACATGGTGGGTGAAGAGGAAAGGAAGTGACAAGTAAACAATTTTAATGTGACCAATGTCACAGCCACCTAAATCATAGAATGGCTTGGGTTGTAAGTGACCTTGAAAATCATCTGAAGATCACGTGCCAGGTTGCCACACAATAGATCAGGTTGCTCAGGGCCCCATCCAACCTGGCCTTGAACATTCCCAGGGATGGGATGTCTACAGTTTAACTGGGAAACCTGTTCCAATGACTCGCCATCCTGACAATGAAGAACTTATTCCTAACATCTAATCTAAATGTCTCTTCTTTCAGTTTAGGATCATTACTCCTTGTCTGGTCACTATCTGCCCATGTAAAAAAATCACTCCTCCTCCTTTTTTATAAGCCTCCTTTAAGCACTGAACATCTGCAATAAGGCATCAGCCACAGCCTTTTCTTTGCCAGGTTGAGCAGCCTCGAGTCTCTGAGCCTGTATTTGTAGTAGAGGTCCTCCATCCCTCTAGTCATTTCTGTGGCCCTATTGTGGACTCACTCCAGCAGGCCCATGTCTTCCTGGCGCAGAGGATCCCAGCCATGGACACATTACTCCAGGTGAAGTATCACAAAATTGCTCATTCCAAATGATTTATAGATTGGATCATAACAGTTTAAATACATTTAAATGTATCAACTTTCCCCCTCTTCCATAAACTGCCTTAGTAGACCAAAGAGTCTTCAGTGTCATCCTTGTCATAATTTTAACTTTGTATCTATTAGAAGTCTTATCTTTATATTTTGTAACTGGGACATGAATTACTTTCTTGCACTTGACAAAGTGCACTCTGTAACTGAATGCATACAAATATTGCAAAAAGAAATTGCTATGAACAATTCCAATAACCCTAATGCCATTCTGTTAAGTTTTTCTTGAAAGAAAATTTCAAGAAGCTACCTTTCACAGGAAGCAAGCACAAGACCTATACAGCTACAGTGAACAGATATTTAAATATTTATTATTTTTCATCCCTCACCTAACTTTAAGGACACAGTCTAATCTGTTGTGAATCAATGAGCTTTTAGAACAAGAAGAATATGTGTAAATATAAATGCACTATTGAAGGATATATTCACCTTTTAATATAAATAATGGGCAAAATTTTCAAGGAAGTATAGAACTGGGTGTAGACTTTTCAGTTTTTTCTGTCTTTGGTTTTTCAATTTTTTCCGTCTTTAGTTATACATAGAGCTGCAGGTAAATTCACACCTACAGATTTGTAGTGCTGAGCAGTCAGGTTTTTTGGAGTGTACCACAGAGAGCAATCAGGTTTTTGTCACACAAAGTGGCAATGAAAGTGTGGAGGGCAGTGGGAGCTGACCCTAGGGCTGACTCCACAGGAAATTCAGCTTCTCTGCTGAGATCTTATTATCTCCATAAGGCTCATTAATTTAGGAGTAACACTGAATAAAAACCACTAAAGTCCTTTTGGGTCGGAGCTAATACCTCTGTGAGTGAACACTAGGAAATGCAGTGCTTTGGGAAAATCCCTTTCAAGTGCCTATGCCTCAAACAAGATGTCTGGGAGACTGCAGATCCAGAAGACTACTGGCAGCCTGGAAAAAAATGCTTCAATTGAGTCTAATATCTTGCTTTAGACCTAATAAAGCTTCAAGGTCACTTCAGGCATTCAAAGTTGTTCAGAACTGAGACAGGACTTGGGTTCAAAGTCATAATGATGTGTCAATGTGTTTTTAATATGTGAAATAAATATTTTAATTTTTACTTCTATCTAGCTTCTTATTAGTGAACCTTATAATTTCTTTAATAGGAAATGTTCTCTTTAGTTTGAAGGAGACAATTCTCTGATAAAAATGTCATAAGCAGGTCTATCCAACAGGCTGCTGGGTGTGTTTAAATTCTAATCAATATGTATACTGAGATATATGGTTATTTGCAAGCAAGCCAGCTCTGTATGCCTAGGCTGCTATGAAACCTTACAGAAATTTAAACAGAAACTGGGCTCTGAGCCCAGGAAAACCAAACCACCACTGCCAAAAAACAATAGACTGAAACATTATACATCTGACATAATACCAATTACTCTCATTAGATTTGTGTTTGCAAAAAATCCTTTCTTAGCAGTGTAATTTTTAAAAACCCTCTCAGCTGATTCTGCTTGTAGTAAGTATGTAATTCTCTACTGTAAGTTGTCCTGTGCTGTTTCAGTGCTTAGGCCTGCTGATCCAGCATATTATTTATGCTCATGAAATGCACCTAAAATCATGTCTCTATTTTTGAAAAAAAAAAAAAAAAAAAAAAAAAAAAAAAAGGAAAAAAAGGGAAAANAAAAAAAAAGCCCTTCCCTCAGATAAAACACAAATATATAGCTCATCCTCTTTTCTCAAATGAAGGGTCAGAAGTGTGTGTTATCTTTTAGTGAGGTGCAAATTACTTCTTTATTCAATGGTGTGTAAGGCCAGCTGCAGGCACTGCTGAGGTCATATAGGAAAGATCACGTTATAAGTTTAGTTCAAGAAATAATTATGCTCCTTTTGCATGATTTCTCTGAGGCTTTTGATCACAAGAATGAAGCCTGTGGTTCTCTCTATTCATTTGGGGTTTCTTCTCTCCTGTTTACAAATGACTGACTCACTACTGTGTGATCCTGAGGGCTGCACAATCCAACAATGGAGTGAATCAGCCAAAACAGTCATGTCCTGCTTTAAATGAGCAGATGGTGAATATTCAGAAACACCTCAGCTTCAGAAAGCAAATGCTTACATTGTTAATTGTTAGAGCCACAGGGAGAGGAGTTTGCCTTGTGATAAAATGGAAGTGTCACACATTTGACTAAGGATTTTTATATTTGTATCCTGTGTTTTCTGCATGGTATTGAGAAGTCTTGCAGGAAGTAGGTATTTTCAGGTGCATTTAAATAAATGGAAACGTGGCAAAGTCTGTCAGAGTGTGAAATCAGATTAAATGAAAATACTGAGTCATGGTGTGGCAGTGGAGGACGCTGTGCTCAGAACAGCATTATTTAAACAGTGTTGGTGGTAGGCTGGCAGGCCATGTAGAACATGGTTTGGATTCACAGGAAAAAAAAAAAGGTAATTTTATTTGTGGCAATTCTGTTCTGTTCTTGTTTCTTCTTATCTGTACATCAGATTTTGAAATCTTTGCACAGCTGAAACACCACAGGGAATGTGTAAACCTGAAATGTCCCAGTCTGGTCTCAGCAGAGCATTTACGTTTTAATTATATATTCTCCTTTATGTTTATTTGATTGTAACATTTGCAAGAGTTTCACATTGAAGTTGCATAATTTTTCTGTGGCATAGAATGGATAGATGAATTATAGATAAGTTGATCACCGATTTATTTGCTCTATTTATTTATCTCAAGATAATAGCTGAACACGATACAAACAGCAACATTCAAACAGGATATTAAATTTGATTAAATAGAGACATTAAATGAATATAGCACAGCATGGACCTAATTTACCTAGTTTCGTGCACCTTGCTGATTAACACAACATTAAGTGAACACAAGCTACTGTAAAACTCTGGTTGTCAGAATATCAAAGAAGTGATTGCAGTTTAAAGAACTGTACAAACAAGCCAAACTTAAAAATATTGGGTTTGAAATCCTTGCAGTTTTTTGAAATTATATTATTTGCAAAAAAAAATTACCATGCATCCTATCGAAAGTGGCCATACATACTGAAAAAAATCAAAATTCCATCCTTTAAAGCAAGAAAAGGAAGCACCTCTGCTGCTTATGTATTCTGTTTCAAAGTCCATAATCACACTGGTAAATTGGCGCTTCCCTATACAAGGTTTTAGGAGAAGAGTGGGAACATAGCATCTGAAAATTAATCCCCATACATATCTGGTATGACTCTATAAAATTTAGTAAGCTAGACTAATAATATAATTCTTTAGGAAAAAAAAAAATCACCAGCTTAAAAATATTCACTTGAAGAATTTGGATGAACTACCTCCAATTAAATCTATAGACCAATACAAAAATGGTCATTCACCTTTATATCATGACATTAAAGACACTTTGGTTGCTGTTTTTGGTTTTTTGTTGGTTTGTTTGTTTGTTTTTTCTTCCGATTCTTCTTTTATACATAAAAGAATAAAGGATAGTTATTCAGGGAGACACAAAATAGTGTATTAAAAAAAAAAAAAAAAAGGTTTTTCTTTTGAGTATCACCTACATCAAATCAACTTAATGAAACCATAGGACACTTCTTTCTTTAGTCACTTCTAAGTTTCTGTGTTCAAGTGCTTGCCAACACTTAGAAACTGTTATTCACCTTTGTTCATTACAACCAAGGCAGCTTTTTTTTTTTCTCTATTATTTTTTTCTTTTAAAACTGATTAATAAGAAGAATAAGCTTACTTTGCATTTTAAGAGTAAAAATTCAATTCAAGGCTTTGGTAAAGCATTCCTGCTATTAATATTATTTTTTGACTTTTCAAGAACATGCAGGGACCTCAGTTAATCAGTACAAGCAGACCCAGCCCCTGCTATAAAGAACTTACAGCCACAGCTGACAGCAGCCAGACACTGAAACTAACAGGGAAAGAAAGGGCTTACGGAAGAAGTTGTGAAATGATCTTTTCTATCACAAGAAAAAAAAAATCTGACTGTTCAGAAACAGTGAAACAACAGCAGCAGTTCTCATTTGTCTGACATTTCTACAAAAAGTCTTTTCTGGAGCATATCCATCTTGTCTGGTTAAGCTGTCTGTAGGAGTCATGCACTGTTTCTGACTTGCCCATTGAAAGGCTGCTCCCAACAGCTGTCCTGTGTTATCCATCTCCCTTGCCAGGGTCCCCTCACCTTTGAACTGAGCTGCAGCCCTTAGTCTCTCCTAGTTCAGGTCTGGATCTAGAAGACTTACTTTGGCCTTTGCCGTGCCCACATGTCCCTTACTGTTTCCTGGGGAACAGGATGAGACTGAAGGGCTCTGTTGCCTGCATGTAAGCACTGTTTGGCAAGTAATTTTCTTCAGCAGAATAATTTTGCATTATCTAATTGCAATCAAGCAGTCAGTAATCGGTGTTCCCAAATCTGTTTTATATTCCATCAAGCAGAGACAATGTTTTAGGATGAGCTGCAAGGTCTTTTTGTCAAGCTAGTAAAGGTTTTCTGAGGACATAGAGCAGACACTTTCATAGCTTTTAACTATCACAGAATTACTTCATGAGGCCCTATTTGCTTATTTGGACATAACATCAAGGCACACTTTCAGCACAGTAGCACCACAGTACAGACGGATGTATTAAGATAGTAACCACACTACTCATGCTCTAATGCCTCTAGAATCACTGCACTCATAACCCTCACTGAGGTTGTGTTTTGATTGAATTTTTCAATTGCTTCCATGTATCTCCTTTCTATTACTTTTTTTTTCTGCTTATTTTTTCTCTGGTGATGTCTTTCTTTTCTAGTTGCTTGTCACAATTTGTAACTAACCTCCTGAGAAGGGTTCACTAGCAAATTTGATTCATTGTGAAGGTTTGCATCACAAACAGGCACCTTGAAAACCTGAAGAGTTCCTTTTTAAAAACATCTTACTAGTAAATACTCTGGTGTGTTTTTGTGAAACTGCATTTTGCAGAGATCCTTTGGCAGCAGATGTAAAATCCCTCCCATGAATTCTACACTGAGAATCTGTGTTTCCTGTTACTGCATTGAACATCATAGCCTAATAGAGCTGAATTATCAAACCCTTGTAGAATTGCTTAAGTTTTTCTTGGAGACTATGAATCAGATTATCTCTGCCTTTATATGTTTAACTTGTCTTCTGTTATTTTTACAGTATTTTCTATTGTAGTGAAAAAGTAAATGTGGATAAGTACACTATTGTGGGATTTTCTCTCTCCCCTCCAAAAAGACAGCATTTTTCCTTGTTGTTTTATCCCAATGTCAACAAACTCCAATAGGAGAAGTGAGCACAAGCTGCTGTTAAGTAGCCTGGCTTACTCTCTGGCACAGTTTGCTGATCTACCAACACCTTCTGCATCTTCTGTTCTGAACAAACATTTCTTCATCTAGATAAGTGTGATCACAGTTTGGGGCTTTTGTTTAATCTGGTTGCTTTGGTTTCTTAAAAAACCTTTTATCCCAGTTCAGTGATACATACATGATATATACTCTGTGTGAGTATATATCTTAAAAGACCCAAATATGTTTAGCTTTTTTGGCAGCAACCTGGGTTTCCTAGTCTGGCTGCCTCTGGCCAGTGTGTTGCATTTATTTTATAAATTTTCTCGGCACTCTTGATCGGGCTCTGTCTTTTAAGAGGCATAATTCAGCCACAATTCTGTCACTCTGTTTTGTAACATTTGACTAGATCGGATTAGCATCTCTGCAGGTGGTCTGTCTCCAACTATCCTGCAATGAAATGGAAAGGGACTGAAGGCAACTGAGCACACTAATCATTTTTCAGGGGAAACAGCAAGGCCAAAGTACTTTTTCTAAACAAGTAGAACTCACTAAAAAGTCCTAGTCACAAAAGCATTATTATTCTGCATCAAAAATCTTTTGCCCTAATGTTTGATGAGTTAGTGGTAGCAATCTGTATGTCTTCAGCCTAGTTATTCCACCCAGTCTCTTCTTGGAGTGCATAAGCAATGAATCACTGAATTTTCATCTGTATCAAGGGAAAAAATCCCCCACTAAACTGGACCTGTTCACTGCCCCATATTGTAGACTTTTATTGTTTTTTTCACTTAAGCGTGTGTCTCATCAATCTATTATACCTGAACAGTTGTAAATACCTTTCTCGTAGTCTGTCACTTAGCAAAAATGAGAAAAAAAGATTATCTTGGAACCCTTTGAAGAAATTATTTGAAACACTTTAAAGTGAATTTAAAATCCATAATATTACTTTTTAAGTTAAAGAATTATGGAAGAAAAAAAATCCCTTTCTTAAAAAAAATTCTGTGAAATATGAAATCTTAAACATAATGAGTAAAAATTGACTCAGAATAAAAGTACACAAGTCCCAAGGAGGAAATAGAATATGGAAAAGGCACAAATTTACCTGTAATCTGAAAGCTGAATGTGTAATTCTCCAATAGTTTATTTTTTTCTCCATTGGATCTGTTACTCTATGTCAAAAACTGCAGAAAAGAATTATTAGATTTTTCAAAATTATTTATTATCTTAAACACTGAACTATCTGTAAGCTTCAGAAACATGAATTTTTATAAGGAGCCTCTGCAACAATTTCCCATCTTCATTTTACTCATGGCTTCCTAAAGTAGAGAAGGTATGGAGGACCAAGGACTTGGTTCTTTTTGCTAAGCACAGGCATTCAGAGAAATCCAAGAATATCCAAGACACCTAGATTACAGTAAAAGAACCAAGATACATCTGTCTGGACTTGTGTTTCTTGCCTTGAATATTTTATAATGTATTAAATATATATGACCAGCAGAAACTCAGTTCCAAAAATCTTTTATTTCAGCTGCCAATCTGAAAAATACTTATGACACAGTTTAAATGGAACAATTGGAATCATATTTGCCCCTAATTTGTGCTCATGCCAGTTTCTGTTGGTGCTTTTTGTAGGTACTATTACTAAGAGTCAGGTCTTTCATGTGGGCATCCAGACATGGCACTCATTGACATGCTGGCTTCTGAGCTAGTCCTCAGCTGCCCCTTTGACTCCAGCAGACTGAAGGAAGTAGTTCTCAGAGCCCAAGCGCCATTTGAACGCATAAGCACCTGAGGTCTGCAGACTGGGCTTTATGTAACTTAGCAAGGAATGGCTTCACTGACTGGGGAGCCCTTCCTGAGCCACATGCCTAAGTTCTGTCAGGGTCTTCCCTGTCTCTTCCCTGTTTTCAAAAGCACAGTTCTTAAGTCTTCTCAGAAATCCTCACAATAGGAAGTTACTGTCATAGCCATGAAGGTACCCCCAACTCTGACCATCCCTGCCCACCCTCTGGGGCTTGTCAAATTTCCCACAGCCCAAGACCCCAGGCTAGCCCCCTAGAGCCATCAGCCCCTGCCCCAGTGATGCCCCAGCAGGGCTGGTCTCCACCTCCCCAGCTCTGGCTCTGGGCTCCACCAAACCTGCAGGCTCCAGCCTTCATTGTACTTTCTGACTTGCCCTTGGGCCTGGTTCAGAGCTGTGGATGTGTCCACCCCTGGTTCCCCAGAATCCTGTCTCTTGCTATGCCCTGACAGATGCAGCCCTTTGTGTTATAAGATGCTCAAATAACATTTGTTCTAATGTCAGGAGGTTTTTGCTTGTTGACTTCCTGATTTCACTGAGCTTGACCATTGTTCAGCTCAAGACAATAATTATCTCTTTTCTTTCCATATAAAAGACATCTAGGAAAATAAGACTACTGCTGTGCCTACAGTAAGTATGCAGAAAGCTCTAACCTTCCATACGTTATAATAAAGTTCTTTCTGATACAGTTGTGCCCAGTCTAATCAGCTGAAACACCAGCCTTTTCATAGCATTGTTAGTTCAGGAGTAAATAAATAATGGAGTAGTGTGTGTGTGTACATCAAAGTGGGATTTAAACATCAATTTCTAATTCTTTACAAAGGATTCTTCTTTGAAGCAAAACATCCTAAGTGTGTATTATTCAAGTTGCCCTGTCAGATGTGTGAGCATGAGAGAAATTGCCTTTTTCAGTCATACAGTAAGAGATATGTTCACTTTTACTTTCTATATTTAAGGGAACATCTTTGGGCCTAGAGATGTGAAACCCAGAGATACTTCTCTATGGTTCAAAATAACATATATTTAGTAAAAAAAACCCCCAAAACCCAACAAAACAACAGTGGAATGCAAGACATTCCTTAATGACTCCTAATGCATGTCTGCTCAATGTACTGCCTTTGTGTCTACCTTTTGAAGTTTTAGTTCCCTCTTCATATAGAGAGACTTGGTGCATATGTATCAGATGCTGTGAACCCTTGCATTGGAGGCAGGATGATGAAATTGCTGGTGATATGAAATGATATTGTGATGCTTAAATTTCACCTGCAAACGTAGCTGATGATGGCCCACATTGTCCTTTCTGAGATTTGAGCAGACTCGTTGAGGACCTGAGTGAGCCTCACAAACTGCACTGCAGTCCAATCATTAGGTAGTACACATGCCCAAGCAGCTTAATTGAGCTTGCCCAAGTTGTGCACTCTCAGACATCCTTATTTCAGCTTGCTTGTCTAATTAAAAAAAAAATTTAAAAATAAAAAAAATTAATATTCCTTACAGCAATAGTTCCCTAAACAAATTTTTATGAGAGTCAAATAATTGGTAGAGGAGTAGCAGACATTAAAAACACCATCTTAGTCAAAACTGTGGGGACAACTACTTCACAGGCTTTGCATTTGCATCTGGCAATTGACAGGCATAGACATGATGTAGTTTGGGAGTTTTAGTAAGATACAGTTTTGTGCTTTAATTAAAATATTTACTGGGTAGAGATTTATCTATTGTGTAGCAATGGAGAATATTTGCACAACTGTCAGTAAAGCCTGATGTGCTGCCCCTATCAGTATGAGCCATAGGATGTTCAAGACTCAGGCCAAACAGCACTCAGAGGCGACTGGTTGTTAAAGGTCCCATGCTGCATGGTAGAGAGCACAGCCTCTTCCAGACGCTGAAAGCTAAGGAAGGATGGGGAAAGAAGGATTGCAGTTTGTGCAACTTGCACATCATGCTTGTGTGTGTGTATGCTTGATGGTTGGGTAACTCATTGCAAGATTGTAATTAGGGATCTGCTATCTGGGCTTATTACAATATTTGGTTTGATTTTTTTTTTGTTTGTTTGTTTAATTCAAATTTCTCCCACAGGTTTTTCTCTCAGGATTGTAACCTGTGTTTGATCAGTAATTATTTTGAGGCTGTCAGCTTTGTGCTGCCTGGATCCTGGATGTTGTTTATCTCTTTATTTATTTATTTATTTTTTAAAAAACCCTTTCTCTGTTAATGCTCCCTATCAAAGTTGGTTTTTGTGTTTTGGTTTTTTTTTGTTTTGTTTTGTTTTGTTTTGGTTTGGTTTGGTTTGGTTTTTTTTTTATGGGTTTTTTTTGTTTGTTTTGTTTTTGTTTTTGTTTGTTTGTTTGTTTGTTTTTTTTCCCCCCAATGTTTCTTGCCTTCTTCTCTCAGGCTTCCAGAATGCAGCCAGAGAAACTAACAGCTGAATGACAAAGGACATTCAGGGCAGTGTGCATCTTCAGAGAGAGAGTAAGTAGGACTGATAGTGCTTGATACAGAGGGATGTTTCCTCTCACAGAATGGCACTACACAGTGCACATTCAGAGACATCTCTTCCTCTGAGAGACGTGGGCTTCAAAGACTTATTTTAATGCTAGCAAATATGCTTGTATAACTAAGCTCTAACATTTTCCTTGTAATAGTAACAATTTGCTCTAAAATGCAAAACTGCTCTTGAGCATGCTAGTCCTTTTGTGCTGAAGCTCTTAAAGGGCAAACTGCTGCAGCAATTACTTTAATGTTAATGACTGCTACAAGGAAGGACTTAATTTTGTGATTCATAAATATAATTTAACTCTAATTTATAAACACGATCCTTTCAAGATATAAAGTAACCAATCAGGCCAAAACAATTAGAATTTCTACATTTTGTTTTTTTAGTATAAATTCATTATGTCTGTCTACACATTCTCTATCTTAGGGTTGCCATTAGACTGTATTAATGAGAACATGACACTGAGCCAATCTTAGCAACAGCAGCTGTACCAACAAAATGCTCTCCTGAGGAATATTGATTTCCTTTCTTGGATGTACTTAAACAAAGGCTGGTATTGCAGACATCTTAACCTCTGTGTGTGCTTTAGTCTTCTGAACATTACTGCATCATTGTCTTTATTTATGAGAAAGAATTATACTACACTTTGACAGAGATGCATAGCCTTAATTGCTTAATTGATAGTCAGCACATACAGATAAGGAGGATTAACCATTTTTTAAATTTTTTTTTTTTAAACAGACTCGTTAAATAATTATATTTTTGACATTAACAAAATATAACATAATATGAAACCATGATGGAAAAGAAAGGTGAGCACAGAACACAGAATACTACTGACTTCTTGGTAGGGAAAATTGGTCTTTTTCTCTTTAATAATATGTGTCATTTCAGTAAATGCTTCAGAGAGAAGACCAAAATGGCTGTTTGGGATTCTCAGCACTTGCTGCAGGAGAGAGTCAGTGAATTGTGCCTATATTTAAAGATTGCTGGAGAGCTAAGCAGATACAGCAGGACAACAATTCTTATCTCAAAAATACACTCCATGCATTTGTCTTCCTTGCATTTTTAATACCTCTTCCTCTGCTCATAATGTTGCATGTACTGTTCCATTTGATAACAATTTTATGAGAGTCAGAAGTGCCCTGATTTTCAATGAGAATTAAGTGTCTGCTCTTCAAAAGCCTGATATATTTCTGCACAGGTATTGACAAGTAAGATTTGTAAGTGAATTACTCAATGAATGAAAGCAGTTCTGGAGATATTCTGAAGAGATATAATATCATCAGAGTAGGGGCACTTAGATGTGCACATACTGATAGTTTTTTACTAAAACTTGAGAAAAAGTTGGTACTCCTTGCTGAAATGCAAGGGGAGCCAAGTACATACTCAAAATGTGAAACAAAGATCAAATTGAGATGTGTCTGACCAAGCAAAAATTTAGGGTCATAATCTTGGGTTATATTTCATAATTGTACAGAGAGAATTGTACAAATTCTTGTTGAATTTCATGTGCTGAGCTGCGGCTGTCCAAAAAGACCCACTTGAGCTCTGCGGCAGCAGTTTAAATAAATGGTCAGCAGGAACACCACTACTGGAGGGTCAGCATGAAGAAAGCTGTGGTATCTGCCAGATGCACTGGACAAGATGGATATGTAGAAGACAAAGTACAGAACAAGTGTCTCAAACACTCGTTAAACTTGCATGTTCAGGACTTCAGCACAGGTAACACAGATTCAGAGGGAGTCCTCACTCAAGTGATGGAAGAGCTCAATATGTTTCATGGTGGATGCTGCTAATTCAGTATCTTTGCCTTTTATTTTGTTAAAGTATGCTTGTTTCTACCCAAAAGCTATGGTAAATTGCTGAGAAAGAGATTGAGAGTTTTTCCAGTTGACTTCTTGCTGTATTGCATGGAGCTTTTTGAGGAAAGGGGCAACTAAAGTTGCCCTCCAAAGTGAGCAAATGTGCATAGCTGAGGGGCACTTTTCTTGAGAGTAAAGTAGGCAGGCAAAGCATGTGAAAGACAACAAAGAACCAGGACCCTGAAGCAGATCAGACAGAGGAAGACAGCTGGGAAAAATAGGGAGCAGAAGAAGCCAGGCCCCAGGGGTCACGAGATTTTTTTTCCCAAAAGAGCCAAAGGGGGAATGTGAAAACTTCATCACTGTGCAAATCTCAGTCTCACCCAAAAAGCAACTGAGGTATCGAACTAGGGTTAGGCCTAGAGCCAAAGGATCTCACTACAAGGACACAGTGGAATGGGGGGAGTTGTTTATAAAACATTTTTATTTATCATCTGCCTCATTCTTAGCCTGCTCTCTTTTTAAAAGTTTATGCCTGTTTATGTTGTGATGCAGTCTGGCTCTTTGAGAGCTTGCATAGCACAGAATGGCTCTGGGGGCACTTGCTCTGAGAAATAGGTGCTGACAGACCCACCTCGGGGTACTGGCAAACTTGGGGTCCCGTCGCAGCTATGCAATCCTAAGTGACATTCTAGCAGGCTGGCTTCTGCTTCAGAAGGATCAGGATATCAGATGAGGAAAGAAAACATTAATTTTATTAGGTTCTACATGCAATGCATGCCAATTGTTACTAATTTGGGCATATGATTACTTAGATTTGAAATAAAACATTATAGTTTTTTTAAAATTCTTCTTCATGCATCTCCTCTCATAGTTTCTTCTGCATAACACTCTCAATCTTCTATCAGTATATTATATATATATATATCTATTTAAAATAGAGGTTTAGAATTGAATTTCGAATAGTTGTCTTCTGGGGATTATTTGAGTCTGGGCCCATTTTATTTTCTTTAAATATCAGAGCATCTTTTAACACCACTTCCCATTCATTTAGGAACAGAATTTTATTATTCTGCAAATTCAAAACTGGAAGTATATGATAATTATATCTGTTATTTTATTAATGAATAAAATACTGGCTCTGACATTAGATATTGAATTGTCAAGAATAAGCTAATATTGCTAGAGCCTTATGAACTTTTTTGCCACAAAAGTACTCAAAATGTTCAACACATTCCATTTCTTTGTCTTTGGAGTAATCTAAAGTAGAAAGTTGTGTGATATCTCATGTTTTCCTGTCTGTTTGATCACAGAATAGCTTCTGGAAATTCTTTCTTTACAGTTTTGAATGTATGATTTTCAGCACTTACTCAATTTCAGTTTAGTTATTTTCTCTCTGAGCCACACAAGTGACTAAATGTAGTGCACACACAATTTTCAGTTTTTAGAACCGTGTAACGAGATGGTCTTTTAAAAAGATAAATAAGATGAACACAGGTAGGAGTAAAAATATCTGGTGGCTCTGTTACAGTTTATCAGTTTACAGAGATGAATTTGCACTAATTTCAAAGACTCACACATGCTTACCATGTGATTACCATATATTATGTTCCACTTTTTGGTCATGGTACAGTTCCCGATCAAAACATTCCTGTACCTGTAATCTGTACTCTTCAAGAAATCAATACTTTTCATTAAAGGTAAATCATTAATTAATTTT
>VWZN01014177.1:14860-25394 GCA_013396955.1 Regulus satrapa
TTTTCTTTAAATCTAAAGGTGTGGGATTATTCTACCAGCCAGTTAATCTATCAGTCAGGAATAATAACAGGTAATTTTTCTATTTTTAAATGCATTTTTTTAATAGGGAAAAATCCTCCTATCTCTAAACAATAATCTGTGATTATTATAGAAGTTTTGGGTTGGTTTAGTGAAAATTATTCTCATAGACAAGGTAGAAATAAACATAGTATCCTTTAAAGCCAACAGTAAATAGTTTTTCCTTTGAAGTCTACTCCCCAGTGGATAGTTTTAGTGCACTTTAATGAGCAAGTCTACAAACCATGCCGCAGCAGTTTGGGTGACAGGGTGCAGGAAACCCCTGCCAGGGCAGCTTGGGTGGCAGGCAAACAAAAAGCCCTCAGCAGCACAAAGGCTGAGGCACACAAAGCTCCGTGCAACCATGAGAACTGCAGCCAGGGCTTTTTTCCCCTGTCTTTACAAACGGGAAGATTCAATTTTGAATAATGTACTTTAATTGAATATCTGATTTGTGTGTACTTTAGAAATGCTTTTATCTTTCTGTTTTGAGCAGCATTTCCTTTGCTAAGTCTGCTAATTGATGAAGAAAACAAACAGATTATCACCGGATGTGCTGAGGGACAGGTAAAGATTGTTCATTAAACTCGGTCTGTATATCAAAAGTCGACTATTATTTATGTATCTGTCTATAATAAAGGTTCACAAACTGCCTACGTTTTTTTAATTGTTAAAAGAGTTATTTTAGTAACCATAATTCAGGGCTTTTAGTGTAAACCATAAATGGTAAATAAGACCTCTATTACAATATAGAAACCTTTTCCTGAAAAACATGAAAAATTTTAGGAGCCCAATCAGTGACTATGTAAGAAGGGCACATTGAGAGACTATAGATCTATCTGTTTTAGAAGAAAGAAGGTGAAAAATAGAATTCTCCTATTTTGGGAAAAAAAAAAAAAAGAGACAATTAAATGGAAGAGGCTATGATTTCAGTATGTTAGAATTCTAACAAAAATGTGGTAAACGTGAATATCCCTTTCAGCTCTTCTTTAGTAGTAGGAATATATTTACATGATAATTTTGTGACGGTTTTCTTCAGTATTACCGTTAGGTAACTCTGAAGAAAATTAAAGCTTTAACTGTATTGGTGTCTAAACCAAGAAAGGTATAAATACAATTCATGCACATGATCCAGTGAGCAATTACATGCATGTTACTTGTGATTTTTAATTGTGGGAAATAATCTATAAGGAGCTTTATTCAAAACACATAAACATGTGGGAATTAGATGAACAGTTCAAACTGATCCTTCCTGCTTTTACTAATTTTGAATATATTATCTTTAATAATCTTAGAAATATATATATAGTTGGAGTTCTTGTCCAAGGAGAGATGCCATATACAGAAGTTCACTAATTACATCCAAGCTTTTAAATATTGGGTCTTTAGTTTGTATTCATGTAAGCTTTATATTCAGCATCAAAAAGTAATTGCAATTGCTTTTTCTTTCTCTTGTAGCTTTGGATCTTCAGTTTAATCAGTGATCATAATTACCGTTGTGTAGCACATATCGACTTAAAGAAAGAGCAAGAGAAATTCTGTAATAAAGTGTGGAAATCTGGCAAAGAAATAGGTAGCAAAGTGCTCCTAGAATGCTGTTTATGGTATAGTCTAGTTGTTACTGGCTACTGAGTGTGTTTTTCACCATGATAGTTTACTGTAAGTGATAGACTTATGAGACTTAGAATGTGGCATGGAATTCTTACTGAAGCTGATACATCATTGGGTATTGCTGTATATTATTATTATTATTAGTATAAATATAATACATACATTATCACATTATGCAAGAAATTCTTGGTCAGTGCATTTTTTCATAAAACATTGCATCCTGTGCACTATGAAATGTTTGGTTTTTTATTGAATTCATTGTCTAAGGCTCAGTGAGAACAGAACCAGTGCCTAAAATTTAATCCCTTGTCAAAATGGAGTACTATTTTTCAGTTACCTTTGAAGTTTCTAGGATTCTCTTTTTTCTTTTTTTTTTTTTTTTTTTTTTTTTTTTTTTTTTTTTTTTTTTTTTTTTTTATTTTTTTTACGTATAACATTGCTTTAATGATTTGATGTTTCTCTGCCTGTGATATTTCTAGTGGCATAACACAGAGTATGTCTAAGTCTTTATGGACTGCCCTGGTAACCCCAGGGTGATTTCCTGATGTCAGACTGGTTTGATCATTCCCTTGCTGTGGCTCAGGATGGCTGTGAGCAGGTGACAGCCTTGGCACAATGGGAGGTAACCCTCTCCCTGGTGAGGTGCAGACCCCCATCCCCTCAGCACCGTTGTGGCTTTCTTAGGGAAAAGGAAATCTGCTTTCCCTTGCCTGCTCTCTTTCTGGACAATGACTTTTGTACCCTTACCTGCCTTGTGACCCAGTTTATAATCCTAAAGTCCTAACCTAAGGAGAAATACTGCTACATTTCCTGTTATTATTTAAAATCTATGGATCTGACTTTATGTTTGAAAGAGAGCGATGTAATGTCTGTGTCTAATGCTGAATTTGATGCAAGTAGTAGTTCTTGAGTGTGATTTATCCATGCAGAATGGATTGGAGACTCCTTGGGAACCAGAAACTGAGGTGGATTTTCATCTTGCTTTTGGATTATCTTGTAAATTTAGTGTCAAGAGAATTTTCAGGCTAAGTGGAAAGATACCAAACATATTTTAGGATTGTTAGAATATGGCTTTCAATGTCACTTCCTAAGATGAAAACACCTAAAATCTGCAAACTTCCTTTTTCAGTCCATACGTAGGAACTTTGGATTTTGTCTGTAGGTTTTTGAAAAAAGCCCACATAATAACAAGGAAAACTGGCACTTAGGAAATATCTATCCTTTGCAATAGAAGTCTCTTGAGTGTGATCTTAGTTTTTCATGACTACTACAAATTTTCTCTTGAATTGTGTGTTTCCCTTATTTCGTAGATTTTTTTTTATAACTGGTATTATTGTTTCTTAGGTGAAGGGCAAAATAATTCCAAGCTTTGCAAAACAGACAACATGAGACCAGAAGGATCAGTGGAAACATCATTGCCTATTCTCTTAATTGAGCATTGTGACTTTTTTGAATGTTTCCATAGTGAAGGAAACACGTAAGTCCTTTAAAATTCCACCTAGTATTTTACTTTATTTCTAGCAGTTCCTATTGGTTCTTGGACTATTTTCACTGCAAATTTGTATTTTTTGAAAAATGAAATAGGAAAATCAAATAATGCTTTTAGTTTTCTGCGAGTTTTGGTGGCCTACTCTTGGGAAGAAAATGTACACAAGCACAAGTGGTCTGATTTTACAAATAACATGAATAAGTCTGCTGACTCCTATTTGGAAAATTTATTAAAAAGTTGATTAATTTTTTATTTATAGTGGCATGAAAAAATTTGTAGGTTTTTTGAAAATTACAACTGTTATTTTGTTACAATTATCTTATGCTTGATAAGACATTTCTTCTGTGAGGGTGTTCACTGAAATGGTACCCAGCTAGCTTACTCTGTGGTGCTAGCAGAAGCTGGATTTCATTACCTGACTGCAATAGTGCTGCCACTCAACACAGGCTGAGACAGACATTCCAGAGTTGTCTGGGGTTTTTCCCCCTCAGCTTGTGCTTTAACTATGTAAAAGCATACATTGAGTTTCACTGTGTTTTGAATGTTCATATAAGTGTGGTGAAAATAAACTATGAGTGGATTTGCCTCTTGATTTGAATTTTCTTTTTGTGCATACAGTGCTTTTACAGCATCTTCCAACTTTTACAAACCAGTCATTTTTGAAGAACAGTATTTCCTGTGCAGTTTTGGATGTGCCATGAAGCATTTACATGAAATCAAGGATAGCGTTATGCTCTTAGTTTTCAAAACTTCACCAGTTTTGCTTGAAACTTTGAGCTACATATTTGGGGAAAAAAGCACTTTAAATTTAATGTATTTTTTTCTGTGTGTGCTTTATTATTGCTGTATTGGGATTGGGCAATGAGCATTAAAAACCCAATTGCTGTTTTTTGTATGGTAATATAAATCCTACTCAGAGATATTTATCCTCATTTATCCTACTCAGAGATATTTTTCTCCTTGTTTTAATAGATCTTCTTCCCAGAATACTAGCTATTTTTGGATAGGAACCTCTACTGGCTTGGTAATCATTAATTTGGCAAACTTTGAATTAGAAGCTTTTTTATCTTACAGAGGTACGTTTATATAGATATATATAAAGATATATAAGATACATGATTACAACATAGTGCAATTATTTTTGTTATCTGACATAAATAATGTAAGAATTAGGTTGTGAAATAGCAGAATACAATAGAAAACATATGGTTTTTTTTTTTTTACAAATAGGTTTTTCCTAATACTTCTTTTCATGTTTCCCTGCCCCTGCTGACTTTTCTCAGAAGACATGTTGGCACTAGATCTGTGTAGAGGCTGCCATTGAATTTTTATTCAAGTTTGCAAGTGTTAAATGCAAGGAACATTATTCTACTGTATTATATTTTGAGGGTAAGATAGGTATATACTCTGAAGACAGTGGATTAGGGTCATGTCAAATTAGTATGAGCATAATTTTTTTGTGGGTTGTAGAGATAGGTTTTTTCCTTTGGAAATGCAGATATTATTTTGTAGCACTTTGTTCTTCTTGGTAAAGATTACAGTGACCTCAGCATTCGGATTGCCAGATCATGTGCATTAACAAGGAAGGCATCTAATGGAAAGGTGAGTATACAGTAAACATTGCTTTAATAAATGCTAACCGCTCCAGTTATTTTCAATAAATATTATTTACACATTTTGCTAACAGATTAATGCACAGATTTGTTTTTATTTAATGTGAATTAGGCAGTAATTCCTTTGAAGACAGTTGATTCTTTATTATGGAATCGGCTGGTTTGAAGTTCTCACAGCTTATATACAGGTTAAAGTGATTAATAAGGAAACGGTGAATTGTTACAGTGTTCAGGATGTATCTTGAACATCAAGAATGACCATTGGAGAAGCAGAGAAAGTCTTTCAAAAAGATTTTTGGGAAAAATACCCAAACATTGTTAAACATTGTTTCTCAAAAAATGTTAGTATGTGCTGCTTCTGAGTCCTTCTAAAGGATTTGTCAAAACTATTCTGGTTTTGAGGACATTTCTCTTGAAATCCATTAAAAGTGATTTTTAGAATATGGAAGGCATTCTTATCTGTATACTCCATTTTTGATATTGCAGTTTTCCTACAGAAGTAACTTCAATCCAGGCCACATATATAACATAGAAGTCTTTTGCTTTTGAGAAGGATTTTGTTTAAATTAAGCACTTAGCATGTTCTCATCATGCTGCTGAAGTAAATCTTTCTTCCATGTATTTTCCACTTCTTTTCTCATAACTCTTACTGCAGAATTGTCTCTAGTGTAGGTGGTGTTGGAATTTCTGCCACTGTTACGTCTGTAAATTTGTTAAAACACATTTAAGCAACATAGGCATATTTTTGAAGGATAGCTTTAAACACTCTACCATTTAATGCTCTTCATGACTAAACCCATGGATATTTTTGACTAATTTTTATAGATTTCAGAAATTGATTTCATTTTTCATTATAAATACATTCTGTTTTGAACTTAAATTATTAAGTAAATGGAGTGTTAATTTATGGTAATTGCTGCAGGTTTTATGCTTGATCACCTCAATGTTTGAAGATATGGTTGCTGTGTTGGAAGTTAACCTTGCTGCACTGGTGAGAACTCAGCACAGTGATTTTATCCCACATGGAAATGAGAAAAGTCTATCAGTTATTGCCAGGTGTGAATAATAAAATGTTTTCTCTCCAATTTGGATGATGAGTTTGCTTATCTGTCACTAAAGCATATCATATGGTTCCTGCAGTGCTTCTTGTTGACATGGTTTGATTTTACTTCTTTTCTATCAGGCTTTAGTTGTATAGAGAGGAAGAAATCACAGAATCACAGAATGGTTGAGTTTGGCAGGCACCTCTTCAGGCCATCTTGTCCAACCACCCTGCTCAAGCAGAGCCACTAGGAGTCATTTGCCCACTGCAATGTCCAAACCACTTTAAAATATGTCCATGGAGGGAGAAACCACAACCTCTCTGGGCAGCCTGTGCCAGTGCTCAGTCACCTTTACAGTAAAGAAGTGTTTCCTAGTGTTCAGAAGGAACTTCCCGTGTTTCATTTTTGCACATTGCCTCTTGTCCTGGTACTGGCACAGAGACTGGCTCTAGGCTGGCTCTGGCTCTACTACAAGTTGTAGTCTGCCCTACAACTTGTAGCCCTGCATGGACTTGTTCCTTCTCTGCTGCAGACTTTGCCTTTCATCTTGTTGAGCTTCACAAGGGTGCTGTCAGCCCATTTATGCAGACAATAAATGCCTCCCTGGACGACAACACAACCTTCTGTTATTTAAGACACTCCTCTCAGCTTTGAGTCATCAGCAAACATGGTGAGGGTATACTCACCGTGTGTTATCCAGATTATTAATGCAGATGTTGAATGGAATTATACCCATGGAGTCATATGGAATGGAGTTATAACCTCTGGGTTACTCCACTAGCTCCTGCTTTCCAACTAGACTTTGAGCCACTGATCATCACAGTCTGGGCCTGGTTGTTCATCTGGTTTTCAATCCACCTCACTGTGCTCTTATCCAGACCATGGTTCATCAGCTTCTCTGTGAGAGATGTTCTTATGGGAGACAGTGTGGAAAATCTTACTGAAGTCAAAATACACAATATCCACTGCTCTTCCCTCATCTCCCAAGCTGCTCATTTTATCACAGAAGTTTATCAAACTGTTCAAACATGACTTCCCCTTGGTGAATCCCTGGTGGTTATTGCTTTCTTGTCCTTTAAGTTATTAGAAATGATTTATGAGAAAATTCTGACATCTTGAAGGTGACAAAACCCTTGCAATATACACTGAAGTGCAGATTTCAGTGCTTATAATAAAATCATCAGTTAATATTCACAAAAGTGGGATCTAACATGTAAAAGCAATGGTCTGTGAATTGAGTGAGGACCAAGGATTGTTTGTGCTGCTGAGTATCTGAGCTGATAGCTGATCCAATATGCCAATTTGTTTTAATTAAAATCTCATTGCTATTGCACATGTACACACACACATGCAGACAATAACTAAAAGGGAGTTTTAGCACCTTTTTCTAATCTAACACTTTTGTTCATTGCATTGATCAATTTTTTTGTGCTTAATTTTAAAACTCAGGTGTACTTTACTGGCAAATTCTCCATTGTATAAAGGTTTAAAGAAGAACATGAAAGAACCTTGTAGTAAAACACTTGGTAAGTATAAATCAATCATGAAATTAATTAATAAAGTTTGTTTTTTAATAACAGTAATTCCAGCTGGCTTGTGCCTAATATAATCAGTATGTTAATTTTTGTTTAAAATATATATTGTATCATATTTTTACTTCAATTGGAAGAATTTAACGCTTCTAATAATATTTTAATTTTTAATATTACACATGTAATTGTAGTTGAAAATTATGGTATAAATATTTTCTTTTTTCAAAAACCATTGTCTGAGAATTTTATGTGGATTTCAAAAGTGTTAGAGTATAGAAGATTTACATTTTTGTAAGTCATTATTTTTCCATAACAGAGAATAAATTTTTCTGTATAATTTGTCATTTCTTTCTTAACTTTGGTTATGAAATATACCAAATATATGTTTTGGTATATTTTATTGTTCTGAATAATCTTCTGCCAATACTGGATGTTTAGGAAGTTAATTTTTGTCTCAATACTCTATTGTTTTAAAAAAAGAGAAGATCTGATGCCCAGTTGCCATTGAAGCACTTGTAGCTTTTTTTGGTTAGCAACAATAAAATTTAAAAAATACTTTGAAAAGATGTTTTCATCCTCACCATTAGCACATATTGTGCCCATTAGAATTTCAAAGGTTATACCTCTAAGGCTTTATGGTATTTTCAGAATACATCTACAGGGTTTTAGCTCAAATTCCAGGGTGCCTTGGACACTCAGCAATGACAACTGTGCTGCTTTTGTTGACATCTCATGATCAGATGGATGAGTGCTGCAATGAAATCCTTTGGTCTCTTAAGGCATGTGGTACTGAGAGTTTCTCAGGAAGGGCCTTTATGTGCCTCATTGCTGCATAAAGAGAAAGGATAGTTAGTGGTGTTTGAAAGGACTTCTACCCTCAGCATAGGTAGGGTAGAATGTCCCAATGCATCTGAGTTTCTCGCTGGGAGTATCAACAGAATTTCCCCCTTCACAAGATTTATTTGTTTAGTTTGTGTCTGCTGATGTGAAATACTCAGTTTGGAGCTGAGGGGTGCCCTCTGGGCTTCCTGGGCATGCAGACATTACCCATGATCTGAGCTGTGTAGGAACACAAATACTTACAGGTACCCATCAGCCAACCATAGTCCAAATATGGGGTGTGAATACATTATAGCTAATGCATACAAAATCTAAGCAGAGGCAGTTAGAAAACACATTTTCTAACTGAAATGAATGGTGAAAAAAGGGATTCAGAACAATATTCTTCCTACTTTGAAGTTTAAAGAAATTCCTACTCATTCATGTTACTAGAGGAGGGATGTTATATAAGGTAAAAGTTCATATATCTTTTCTTTTCTCAATAATCATTATTTTAGGGTGATTGATCATAAATGTGTTTTGTAACATAAGGAAACATCAAGTACTTATATTGTGGAAAACTATATACTTTAGCGGTAAAAATATAATGTTAAAAAACCATTTTAATATGAATTAATTTAATTTTATTTTTTTTGCGACAGGAGTGAAGAAAACAGTGAAAGATAAGCCATTGGTTTTCCATAATAAAATTAAGTCATCAGGATATACAGCAGCACCACGGTGAGTAGCAATATTACTACTTTCCCAGTCTTACTAGTGTGTAATATTTTTTCACATAACAATATAGTCTAATGATTATAAATTAATCACCTGTGAAAACCAGTTATGATATTATCAAATAAAATAATTTTTAAAACATATTGTAAACCAAAATGTTCACAGCTTCTGGTCATTGGCCAACTTCCTTTTGAAATCCATATTTGATGCCCTGATTCGTTCATCTGACTAGATTCTTTTTTCAGCTTGCGGAAAGAATTGTCTGAGAACTTTATTTTGACCTTCAGAGTGTGCTATTCAACTAATAATTCACAGAAATCAAGGTCCAAACTCAGGCACTAGAATTTCAAACATATATATATTGTCATCAAAGTGTTTGTTCTCTTATCTATTGACATTAACCACAGATGTAAATAGTAAGAAGGAAATAGGATTGCTTTCATTTGAAAAAAGTTTCTTCTCCCATGCAAGGTTTATAGTTTCATATAAGAATGTCTGTTTTCTCTCTCATAGAATGACCATGTTTTCTCCAAATACTAACCTGAAAAAAAGAGAGGTATCGAAGTGGAAGACCAGTTGTAAATGGTAGGTAATCTAACGACTCTGTTAGAGGAGGAAAAAAATTAAGACAAATTAAACAAATTAAAAATACTTCTTAAAAAGCTAGTTAAAAATCCAGGTTAATTGGAACTTTTTCATAAGGGCTACCATTAGAACTAAAAGGTGTGGTAAATTTGATATAACATTTATCACTGCAGCAAGTAATTTGCTTTATCAGACTGTGAATTAAATTTGAATGCTTCATACAAAAGAAAATATGCTTATCTCTTTTCTTCGATTTGTGTTGATAGGAAGAATAGGGGCTAAATATGGTTGGAAGCTAAGTCTCAACATGTTCTTAAGCTGCAGTTCTAGTCCCAAAAATAACTGAATGTGGTGCAGGGAGAAGTGATTTCAGATAATGTCTCTCATTCACCCCTAAAATCTTGTTACCTTAAGTTAGCACAAACTTACTCCAATGGATTTAAACAGAGTATGTGTAACTACAAATTGACCAGTGGAATCTACTGATCACAAGGAACAATTATTTTTCTAAAGCTGATGTTTTCATGTCAATTTCTGTGGAATGTTAAATGGCAATATTGCACACATTTTTTGTATCTTTACCATTATATAGAGTCTTTGCTTTAAGTAATACAAACATGAAAGTAAAGGATGATTGAGGCCATAATTTTTCTCATTTAAAAAGAGCTGTTAACGTGTAAAGAAACCCACTTAAGAGCTCCAGACAGTTTTTGTAAGCCTTGCATGCATAGGAAGCCTTTACCTGAGTACTTCAGATAATTTCAGCTTTGGTTTAACACTGTTTTATGTAGGTTAAACTATTTAGTATTTTAAGTTTTGTGTGGGTTTTTTAGTTAAATTGATTTTTAAAATTAATATTGCATTTTGTTACAAGGTCTTTGCAAACAAAGTAGAGTTTACATTCTTTAAATATTTTTGTTAGTTATGTGACTTAATATTTTTTGGCCAGGCTATGTTAATTCTTGATCTTGTGAATTCACAACTCTTAGTGGTAGGAGTAAGTTTAAGTATGACAATTTAAAATTAATTTGTCTCTTACCTTGGAAT
>VWZN01014178.1:5966-16052 GCA_013396955.1 Regulus satrapa
GTCCTGGGGTTCATCAGGCCCAGCATCGCCAGCTAGAAAAGGGAGGGGATTGTCCTGCTCTGCTCTGAGCTGGGGCAGCCTCACCTCCAGTGCTGGGGGCAGTGCTGGGTGCCACAACCTAAGAGAGATATAAAACTATTGGAGAGTGTCCAACGGAGGGCCATGAGGATGGTGAAGGGCCTAAATGAGAAGCCCCATGGAGCAGCTGACATAGTTTGGCTTGTTTAGTGTGGAGAAAGCTGAGGTTAACCTTACTGCAGTAACAACTTCCTTGTGAGGCGAAGAGGAGGAAGAAGCACTGATCTCTTCTCTGTAGTGACAATGACAGGACCCAAAGGAATGGCCTGAAGTTGTGTCAGGGGAGGTTTAGGTTGGATATCAGGAAAAGGTTCTTCACCCAGAGGGCGTTTGGCAGTGGAATAGACTCCCTAGGGAAGTGATCATCAAGCCTGATAGAGTTCAAGTAGCATTTGCACAATGATCTCAAGCACATGGTGTGATTCTTGGGTTGAGTTGGTCTTGATGACCCTTTTGGGTCTCTTCCAACTCAGCATATTCTGTGATTCTGGGATAAAGTCCCTGGAGTGAAAACTAATTCAGAGTAACTCCTCTAGGTGAAAATGCTTCCATGTCTGAGGCATGAGGATTAATAAAAGGAGCACTCTTTGAGTAATCCCAGCTGTGTGACTGGGCAGCCCATCCCTTTTCAGAGCTCAGGCGACCACAACCATCATATCCCTACCTGTGACATCCTTGCTGAAGTCAGCAAATGGCCTTACTGGCTGCTCTGTCTGTGTCACTGTTCCTTGAATGAGTGCTGTGTTTCCTCCAAACTAGTTTTTTAATGGCCTAATGTCTGTCTGATAAAGGGATTTCTGCCTCTTGAGAGCAGTCATTACCTCACTGGTAACAGACAGTCACAACTGGTGTCCTCACTGCATTCCAAGAGTTCCAGGAGAAATCCATGTCATGCTTTCCCTTTCTATTGTTTGCTGCTGTATAATCCTTTAATGTAACTATGTGATCAATCAGAGTTACATCGGGTGAATCACAGACACTAATCTTACAAAATAACAAAGGCACCATCTACTCTCACCTCTAGCCACTTCACCTTTCTGAAGTCCGTCGAGTATTCAACTAGGGGTTGTTCATCGTTTACAGGCACTGAGCCAGAATGCAATCTCTAGTAATTTCTAAACTAGATGAGTTTACTCAGTAAAATGTTTTTAACTCATCCCAGAATTGTTTCTGTCCAGACACAATACATGAACAAATACTGTGCCCCAGACAGTCACAGCTTCAAAGGTAACTTTAATTAATTGTCTTTTCAAAAACAAGAGGTTATTCCTATGAGACCGCTTTGCATATTGCTGTTCAAAAAAGAGAGCCAACAGCTCTCTGAGAACTTGCCAAGAGAGTGTCTCCAGCACATCATGCATGCTAACCTCCTGTCATCCCTCTCAAACATCAGCCCCCAACTCAGTCTTATGGTATACTTTGGGATAAAGCACTGGGACCCATCACATGAGAGCCTGTTTGAGCCTAACAGGGTCCAACAGAATAGCATGTGATGCGACTAGAGCATTCAGTCTTGAAAAATGCTGCAAAGATAAACTGAAATGAAATTTCAGTGCACTTTTAAAAACTTTAGTGTTACGAAAATGTACAGAAACATGCTTCTGTGAAAAGTGTAAACATTTGTAGGAGGGTCACATATCCATTATCTTTTTTGATGCTTACTGGTGGGGCTATTT
This sequence comes from Regulus satrapa, assembly GCA_013396955.1. Lineage (NCBI taxonomy): Eukaryota > Metazoa > Chordata > Aves > Passeriformes > Regulidae > Regulus > Regulus satrapa. The sequence goes on from VWZN01014178.1 coordinate 7,721, forward strand.
TTCTTCCTAGTTTTGCCTGAAAATACACTCTGTTGCACATAAATGTACCAATTTCCCTCTGGAAGCTTCAGCACCCAGTAGTCAGTGCCAAGGTTTGCACTGGGCTCAGTTGTATCACAGAGAATCAGAATCAGAGTATTCTGAGTTGGAAGCATCCACAAGGATCATCAGTCTGACACTGAAGTGCGTGGCCTGGACAGAGATCAAACCTGTGACCTTGACATTATCAGCATCCTGCTCAACCAACTGGCAGCAACCCATCAACTGTGTCCTAAATTACCCTTCTTTGCAGAGGATTGAATTTTTCTTTTGAGATATTTGATAGCAAGGACAAATTTACTTTCATAAGGGCAAATCTGAGGAGACTTCTAAAGGAAAATAATAGTAAGTAAGGAATGAGTAGAAATTTTCAAAATCACCCATTTTCACAACCAATAAAGTAATTTTTGAGGTCTCCACTGAAGCATTTCTTGCTCTGTGACACAGAAATTACTTTCAGCCTGATGGCACGTCTTACAGGCACACTTTTGGAGGGGCCATGTTAGTCTGTGAAGCCTCTGAAAGCTACCTGTGGTTAACATGGTATTTGCATTCTAGCAAGGAGCTTCTTCATCACTGAAGACAGCACAGGGAAATTTGCTTTCTCAAGCAACTGATCTTGACCAGGTCAAGCAACCTTTGGCAGGGGGCTCCAGCCTGAGTGACAGGCAGGTAGAATTAATATTAAATTAAATCCCTGGTCCTATTTATGAAAGTCTGAATGCTTGCACAGATTATTTCAAATTGCAAACAGCAGTTTGTTGTGGGAGATACAGATGTGAGTTTTCATCTTTTGCTTGTAAGTGATTGGGTACCCATGAAAATATTTCCAAATCTGAATGGGAGAAACCACTGTTACAGGCTGCAGGAATATATTGCTCTTTAGGCCCTTCAGTCATGCCCCTTTTAGGCCCTTTTTGGATGTCTAGTGCATCTCAATCACTGTCAGGTGTGCAGTCAGGGACAGAAATTCAATAGGAATTTGAATTACACTGTCAATACCTAATGTAAACAGCAAACAGATGACAAAATAGTCATAATCCTTGTCTGCATAAATCTAGCCTTAACTTCCATTTCCTCCAGTTGAGCTGAAGCTACCATTGAGATACCTGATTGTTACTTGGAACCTTGTAGTAATGTGTTTTTATTTTCATTGAAAAGTACTTCTAATTCACATCTACATGACTGCTCCTACTTTCATATGAATATTATATATGTGGCCCTTCACTTTTGCCTTTCCCCTGTGTCATTTGCCGACCCATACAACAGCTTTGGAAAGCAAATGTCTGTGGCAAGGGTTGAAGTTTGGTTTGGGATTGGGACATTGGTTTGGGACATATGCTGTCCCAAGATGAGTGCTGTGCTCTTTCCACCTAATGTGCTTCAGCAGAGCTTCACTGGATCCCAAACATCCTGTCCAAAGTCCCAAGGGTTAAAAACTAATATTTCAAAGATCTCATTTCAAAGAGAAACAGGAAAAATATTAATAAATTTTTAAAATAACCCACTAGAAAAAACACTCTCTTGGAATACTTACTGAAAAGTATTAAAAAATCTGTTACAATTGGAAATTTGATTACTTACATGCATATATAAACCCTATCAGATACTCATCTGCTCCACCCTAGATACCAGATTTACATCATTTCCTTCCCTCTGTTTATACTTTTTTGCTAAAATATCATGGAATTTAACTTCCCATCTCAGACTTCACTGAGCTTTTACAGAGTTCATTTTGATTGATTCTTCTCACTCACCTTCTTTCCTCCCAGATCACCAGAAGCCAGTTGTAGCATATAATGCTGGGTCAATATGTCAGGCTTTCCTAAGAGGCCAGGAATCCTTTGCTGTTCCAACTCCAGATATTCTGACATAATCCTGAATTAAAAACAAAACAAAACAAAACAACCAAAAATAAAAAAATCTGAACTTCCAGAGACATTTACACAGGCAACAAGAGCACATGCAAACAATTACACAGGTGGACTCATTGGGTGCTAAAAATGATACTCACCTTCTTACCTTTTGCTTTAGAAGAACTTCACTGAAAGTTTTGAGAAACAGTTTAGAAGTCTTCTCGCTCAGTTGTTAGCTTTGATGTTTTGCTTATGATTCACTGCTTTCCATGGAATGGAATGGAATGGAATGGAATGGAATGGAATGGAATAGAATAGAATAGAATAGAATAGAATAGAATAGAATAGAATAGAATAGAATAGAATAGAATAGAATAGTTCAGCTGTAAGTACCTACAATACTCATCTCGCTCAACTGCCTAAGCACTTTAGGGCTAATCAAAAATGAAAATATATTGTTAAGGATGTCATCCAAATGCTCCATAAATAATGACAAGGTCAATGCATCAACCATGTCTTCTAGGAAGCCCATTCCAGGGTTTTGTTCTGGTAAAAACAGATGAGAAGAGCATCTCTTCTCTAAGCTCTAAAAGACCAAGGGAGAGGAGACCTCCCCAGAATCCTTGTATATCAGCACTGTTATATCTCAAGCCTGATGGAAATGTCTGAATTACATCAAAATGCAAACATTACCAAAGAATATTGATTTAAGCAACAAGCAAACAAGCAATACCTTTAGGCATGTAAGTATTTGCTTTTTGGGGATTTCAACAGGAGAAATATGCTTTGCAATATTTCCTTAGACAATCCATCAGCTTCCTGGTTTTATGACAGGGATGATCCTGAGTCTAAGCACATACATAGCAAAGGAGTAAATTTATGCTATTTCAGGACATTAAAAACATAACCCAGATTTTGGTGTGGTACAATAACATTAAGAAAGCATTCAAAAACTTAAAAGGAGGTTGTATAAAGCAAGTACTACTGAAGAAGGGATGGTATTTGATTAACAGCCATGAATATCAGATTCTGGTTTTTTTTCTCCTTGTAAGTTAGTGCAACTGGAACAGGAGACAGGCAGATGTTAAGTCATAATTTGTGTGCTCTGAGACACTCACTGTTCCTGGAGCAAAGGAATAAACTTTGAAAGAAGGGAAAATGAAGTTAAGGTGAAAGGGCAGGGAAGCTGGGAGCTGCAAGTGACAGCAGGGCAGGCTCATGACAGGGCCCCATGGGCTAGGGGCAGGCCAAGATCACGCTTAGGCACTGGCCCACAGGCTGTGGAAGACCAGTGCCATGGCCAGGCAGGGCTCACTGGTGACACAGCTCAGGCAAAGACCAAAAAACAACAGCCCAGCTTAAAAGGTGCTCCCAGAGCAGGTGGAGATAATTCTCTCTTGCTGAGGCTTCAACAGCTCAGGGTCTGATTTACCAAACCTTCAAGTTTTGATTTTTTTGTTTTGGTTTTGTTTTTTCTTTGAAAATAGAAGCAAAGTCATTGTTCATATTCTTTCAAGTTGCCCAGCAGACCTGAGAAAATGCCAGCAGGGCTTGTCTGTGTGAAGAACAAACCATGAGCAACCCCTGGTGGATGCCCTCTTTCCCCAAAATGCTCTGGCACGCAGTTCTTGAGCTCCTGGCTGCTGTGAGACAACGAGGGGAGCCCTGCTTTCCCAGAGCTCAGAGGGAACCTCACCTGCAGCCAAATGTTCATTATTTGGTTCTAATACCAGGTAGCAGAAAGGAGAATTCAACTCCAAGGTTGCCTTCACTTTTTAACCTCTTCCACGCTTTGCTGCTAACAAAATATGTTTCTGGTACAGAATTTTTAACTCTCTCACCACAGTGCCACAGTGCCCTGGCCTTCTTAGGATGTTTATAAGTAGAAGCATAAAGTGAAGTGAGACAACAGAGCTTATTAAACTAATCTGTATCACTGAATCTGGGTGCATCCTACTCTGGAAGGCAGCTATGTGTTTTAACAGGCTGATTAAAAGCTTTACATCTCTGTGGGCAGACGGACTGCATGGATGAAAATTGATGTTCAGCAGGTAGAAAGAGGGCTGAGTTTTCTTTAATCATCAGGTTTTAGAGCCTGCTTCCTTATCTTCATGAATATAGTTCCCTGTTTCCAGGGAAATGAATCTTTAGCAAAGAGGAAAAGTCAAAAGTATCAACACCAAATCAGCAGGGAAGTACAGAAGTCCCCAAGGTGAGTGTATTGATAGAAATCACATTTAAGGGTTCTTAAGTGCAAATTTTTCAGCTTGCATTAGTCCTGGGCTATTCCTGATTACTTTCTCTCTTCTCTCTGTTGCTTGTCCTTGAGTCTGGAAGGAAAAGGTTTTCCCATGGTGGTCATCTCTTTTATTGGTAACATAGCAATAGCTGTCATAATGCAAAAGCCAGTCTGTGAAATATATTTAATTCTTAACTCAGTCAGTAACTTCAGGTGACCATCACTTCTAATTTACGCAGTCTTCTTCCTTTTAACTTGTAGCATACAGAACGCAAACCCTGACTTTATTTCCAAGAAACTCAAAGCCACCTTACTGTATCAACACAAGAATTAAAAAAAACCCAAAACATTTCTTTCCTTACTTGCAGGTCAAAACAAGTTGAAATATTCCTCTTATGACAGAATTCCAGCTGGTGATTGACCAAGGAATAGCACAGCAAAGCTGACTGTTTGTAACCTACAGAGTTTTGAGTCTTGTGACAATACAGAAATCTGAAATCTCAGACCAGAAAGGGAAAGACAAAGTTTTTCTTCTTCTTCTATTGTTTTCAGCTCACAGTCTCTAACGACGGTAAGAAGATAAAATCCCCGCAGACATCCCTGCACAGAACCAGCAGCCTGCATGTAGATGTGGGTCACCACCAGCCCTGGAGTCTCACCCCATGTGACTCGGTACAGTCTGCTGAATCCTGTGATGGGATCCCGCTGTGTTCAGCAGGATCTTCATTCTGCCTGTGTCTTAATTAGCTGGCATAATACAGTTAGCTGACATTCAGATCTTGGAAGAGCCTGTTCAGGCTGAAAGAAGTTCCTTCCTGTCCAATTGACCTGGAGTCTGGAAAGAAGTAGATCAGCTGTTTTCTTTTCTGGCTACAGCAAGTGGTTGAAATAAAGTGCTTTGTTTTTGTCAGTGTTTTTGTCCCTGAGTGCCAGCTAAAGCCTTTCCTGGACATCAGTAAATTTTCTCCTGTAAAAAGTTGGCTTTCTTGAATATTTATGCTTAGAGCTGTATAAATAAACTAATTAAGAAAATAAATTAAATCCATAAGAATCTGTTCTGTTAGGAGCCACAATAGTCCTGAATTTTCACTATGTATTTCTGCCCAAGTTTGGTCAGAGGGTTTGGTTTTCTATTTTTTATGGGTTCAGATGAATTGTTTAATCAGGCATTATATGCAGGTGTCTTTCTCTCTCTCTCCCTCTCTCTCCCTCTCCCTCCCTCTCTCTNTTCTCTCTCTCCCTCTCTCTCCCTCTCCCACCCTCTCTCTCTCTCCTTTTGTCCCCCTTAGGCTTTCTTGCAGCCTACCATTTCTCCTGTTCTGTCCTCTTCTCACAGTTTCCCATGCAGTGGCTTTGGGAATTAACTCATTTAGTTTGGCAGGCTTAGTGCTAAGCCCATGGAGCATACCCTGAACATCACCATCAGACTGTGACTCATTGAAAGTCACCGTTGTGTACAGGCCCCCTTGTTGGCCCTGCAAGGGGGAATTACACCTCAGCCAGCCTTGCTTTTGCCATATCCCCATGTTTAGGCATTTTCATTCTCAGCACAGGTCTTCAAATTTTCTTTCTTTTCTGTATAGTGGAACTGGCAGTGTCTGCAAAAGTGGGATTTTAGCAGTTAAAGAATTAAATGGCAGGAATATCCAGTCCATACTTCCTTTCTGGAACTTCACCCAACTTTTCTGTACCTATTCAATTAAGTTCAATAAAGAACTGCATTCCCACTAGAATTGAATATGATGGTTCAGTAACCTACAGCATCATGTTGAGCTTCTGGTTTCTGTGTCCAGTGAGGCTTTATCTAAAGAAGCTACAGCTCTTTTCTGATGATGAAGACATGCAAGCTAGAGGAAGGATAACTGTTAAAGGAATTTCATCCTTAAGTAGTATTTTGGGTCAGTGGAAAAAAGTGGAACTAAGATTTAACACCCCTGTCTCAGAGTGTCCAACTGGCTGGATATCATGCTCTGTCTGCATCCTCTGTCTTGGAGTCCAGTCCATATGCCTGATGGATGCCTTAATTGTTCTAACTGCTCTGTATCTGAAATCCATTTTTGTATGAGATCTATTGTGCTTTCTAGTTTGCAGTCAACCAGATTTAATAAGAATGCTGACTTTCTTGTGGAATGTGATCTTGGGAGAACCCTACACTGTCTCTATGGAAAAGGTAAGCCAAATGATTCCCAGAATTGTTTGCAACACAGATGACAAAGAGGTTCACAAATGTAGCTGTTGTGAGCATTACAAGACTGGCATGAAAAGATTGAGAGATTTCTAGACTTTCCTTAGAAGTTTCTAAGGAAAATTGGTGACGGAATGTCATTCTGCAGACAATGAAGATCTTGGATGGTGATAAATTCAACAGAGGGAGCCAACAGGGAGCAGTGGTTTGTGTAGAAATACACAAGATGGTCCAAAGCCTTTTCAAGAGCAGCATAACTGTCACTACATCAGCAAGTCAGAGCCTGACATGGGCCTGTGTCTGTGAAGTAACAGACTATTCTCTCAAAAAGGAAGTGTTTTACCTACTCTGGTTTTTACAGCAGTAAACACCACTTTCAAGACATTTTCAATGCAAGAATAAATAACTCTGATCTTCCCTACACAGATCAACAAGAAATGGAGCAGAGGTATGTGTAAATGGAGAGAGTATCAGGCTGGACCTGATACTTACAAACCAGGGGAAACTGGTTTGTTTTCTGGTTTTCCTGATCAGGAATCTGAAGATCAGAGACAAGCCTGGCTGCAGGAACCTGGAGATGGTGGAGGTTAGGACCCTTAGAAGAGGTAATTAGGCAAACAGCAAGACCACCTTGGACTTCTTGAGAGCAAAATCTGTACAGAGATCTGCCTAGAAGAATTCCATGGGATATGGCCCTGGAGAGAGGAGGAGCCCAGGAAAGCTAGTGGATGTTTAAGGCTAATCTCCTCCGAGCTCAAAAATGATCCATGCCAACAAGCAGAAACCCAGCACAGAGGGCAGAGGATGAGCAAGGAGCTCCCCACTAGACACAGACATAAAAAGGAAGTGTACTAGAGGTAGAAGCAGGGCAGGTGTCAGGAAGACTGCAGAGGTGCTGTCTGGTTGTAGAAGTTGTCAAGAAGGCCAAAGCTCATCTGGAAGTGAATATGGCAACACATGCAAACACCAACATGGAAGATTTCCACAAGGACAACAACAGCAAAAGGAAGAACTGAGAACTCTCAAGCGGGCAGGGAGCACTGTGACAAAGGATGCAGAAGTACTCAATGTCTTCTTCACCTTTCTGATTATTGAGTTTGCTCTTAGTAATCTCAGGGACCAATGGGAAAATCCAGGCAAAGTACATTTACTCTCAGTGGAGGATGACACTCTCAGGTCAGGAAATATGTGTAAATAAACTGTGCCTACAGAATCCATTGCCCCGATGCAAAGGACCCACAAAAGCTGGGGTTGCTGGCCTGTATCATTACAGGCTGCTTGCAATCAAAAAGTATGGAGAAAAGAGCTGTGAGCACTGGGACCAAGTAGGGGTCTCTCCTGCCTTCAAGAAGGGAAAGGGGAATCCGAGGAAGTAGAGTCTGTGAAGTTTTACCTCAGTCCCTGGGAAAGTGGTGAAGCAGCTAATCCTGGAAACCATTTCAGGGACATCTGAAAGAAGGCACCTCCAAGTAGTTGGTATGGATTTACGAAGGGGAAAACCAACCTGATGGCCTTCCGCAAAAAGGGGAAAGGCTGGGTGCATGTACCAAAGAAAAACTGGGAAATAGTTACTCAGAACAATGGCCAGAGAAAAACTAGGTTCCTGCTGTATGTAATAGATTCAAGAAATGTTTACTTAGCATAAATTTGGATGCCTGCTGGATAATTTTTATATTAGCGCTGACAGCTCCTTGCCGTAGCAGATGAAAGTACAGTGCTGCTGCCCTCTTTGTGTTTCTTTCTTATTCTGGTACTGAGCCTCCATTAGCATTTCTGGGGGAGTAAATATGTTGATTGGGAAAAGACAACTTTCTTTTAAATATTTGACATGGGTGTGTTATCAAGACATCAAGAGAAAAACGCAAAGATAAAGGAGATGCTGTTTGTCACTGTCTGCATCTTCAGACACCCACCACTACAAAAATGTGCTTTATTTTCAGGGAGAACCATAATAGAGCTGACTCCCACCAAGTGGCATCTCTTTTAGGAGCGGACTGTGTTCTGCAACCAAGG
>VWZN01014178.1:16866-40015 GCA_013396955.1 Regulus satrapa
GTGAGCAAAATCAAATGTTTTTTATAGACTGTACCATCACCATGGTTATCTGTATTATTTTCGTGGAGAAATAGAGAAAGATGAGTGTGCCTGAGTGGGAGGTAAAAAAAAAGACTATCAGGTGAGATATATTAGGAAGTGTTTAAAAAGACTGGTATTTTCAAGTTACATTTTTGATTTTCAGTGGATTTCTATGTATTAAATTTATATTCCCCCAATTATGTAGAGGAACACTGTAATTTCTTTCTGAAGTTTGATCTCTGTAAAAGCTGAGCAAGTTTAGATGTTTCTGACAAACTTCAGTGGCTACAGGATGTCAGTGCAGATGCCCAAGTAATATTGGCATTTCTGGCTTAGTGATAGGCAGCACCAAGGGCATGAATGTTTCTCTAGAGCTGCAGGTGCCTCACACTTCAAGAAGTTATGACCCAGCTGCTCCTGCACACAAAATGGGAAAGAGGAATCAGCAAACCAGCAGCCTTTACCTGGAATTGATGTGTTAAAAGATGTAAAATTTACCAAAAATTGATGTGTTAAACTTTTTCAAGGGTTGCTTGGGGTTTTTTGCATGATGTTGCCTTTGTGTAGAAACATGTTCCTTGTAGGTATACCAAACTCCCACATGACTGGCATTTACCTTTCTCTCACCTGTGTTTTTATGATGAAGGACACCTGCCATGGGGAAAAGAAAATAACTTGAAATCTTTTATCTGCGTAGGTGGTTTCAGTCCAATTAACAAAGTAGGCTAATTCTGGTGAGTGCATTTATCTTTGTGACACATCCAGGCAATCTAAGTAGGACAAGGAAACTGATGTACTTCTCAGTTACTGATCCTGAAGTGATACTTTAGGCATTATAGTAGCTATATCCTTGCCTTTAGCTGACACCAAAAAACCACAATTTGTTCTGTGACTAACTCTAAGTCTAGCTCTGTGATTAGCTCTAAGACTAGCTCTTCAAAAAAAATTCATAGGAATACCTAAGAAAAATTTTCTGCAATTTTTCCTTGCAGGTCCTTCTCCCCTCTTAAACAGCACAGTGATAGAGAAGATATTTGGCAGAGAACCACAGCCATGAAAGAAGTGAAGTTCAGTAAACATCTGAGAGCATGACCACATCACACAGTTTGTAGAACAACCATTTTCTGTGAGGCAGCCTTCTCTAATGAGGATAAACTGTGTTACTCAAGCTAGAAGTTAAATTTTAAAATTTTAAGAAGGAGGAAGTGTGTCTGTGTGTGCTACTTGAGAAGCCCCTGTCCTGTCTGACGTGTGTAGTGCTGTCTTTGCTCTCATAATGACAGTCTAACAAGGAGGGGTCAGGGGCATGGTGTTCTAGGATTAGAAGGTTATGTGTTGTAGCAGGGACGTTGGTGGGAAGGTTGTACAGCTGTCATTTTAAGTGTATGAAAGATACAGAGCAGTTAAAGTGCAAACAGGCAGTGCAGGTTATGCAGTATTTCCGTAAGAACTGGATTAACTTCTGGCTGTAATATTGTCATACAAGTAGTGGGATAAAAGTCTGAATAAAACAAAATGAAAGTGATTGCCCAACATGTATCTTTATTTACAGCTTTGTCTCCTAGACTACTTCGGTTCTTGGAAATTTCTCTCATACACTGCTTTTAAGTCATGGTCACCTTCGATTCCTCTTGGAATCTTTTGTTTTGTTGATCAGATACGAAACAATATTAGGTTTAGCTTTGGTGGTTGTTTGTGAATGTGTCTTTTTTTAATTTAAGGGAAATGCCACTCCACATCCAGTGCAATGTAATACAGCTGTGTTTTTGGTACCTGCTACTATTAAATCCTAAACTCAAATGCACTGCTATGTCACTTGCAGTGAGTTCTTGCTTGATGCACTCCCTACAGTTCTGCCCAGCTACTCTGTGTGGAGTCTTGCAATTTGTCTCTATTGAAAGCCTTCCCTCCAGGAAAAAAAAAAAAAAATTGACCAGGAGAGAGCAAGAAATAAAGAACTTACCATTTTTAATAGTTGATTCTGGAATTTAACCTCAGTACTAATTGTAGCAGTGTTGCTTTTATCTTCAAAAAAAAAAAAAAAAAGCAAAAAGGAATCCCTTGTCAGTGAGCTTATAAATTCCATTTCAAGTGAAACTTCAAGCAGCACCATTCCAGAGTAAAGGTGGATGATCTGAAATCGTTAGACTGGATTCACTCATGGAGTACAGTTCTGCTGAACCCTGCTGAGCAGTGCTGGCAATATAATAGCCTCACAGATACACAGGGCATCATCTCTTGTCAGAATAAGTTACATCCCCGACTTTAATTCACACTAACCCAGCTGAAGTTTGGCACAGCTGTGCAATGGTCTTTAGCTGTTTCCCAGTCAATCAGACTGTTATTTACTTTGTTTCTGCAACATAATCTCATTGATTTAAACCCCAGTTTGTGGGGTAAACATCTAGTGATTTTTCCTTTAGAAAAATTGATCTGCTGATGCATCTCCAACCCTGAACTCTTTCCCTTCTGATGCATGGAGGTGAGAAGGGAAAGAAAGTGTAATAATACTAACATTCCTCAGAAAAATTATTAACATATACTAAGACAATTGTGAAGAAATAAAGTACAACAAAACACAGCATTATCATAACCCTCAAGTCTTGTGCATTGCAAATAATTGTATTTTTTCTTTTGCATTAATCTAACAACAGATAATTATTATTCTCTGCTAACAGCCAGTTGTATTAACATTCTGCCTAGTTATGTCCACAGACATTCATAACAACATGCTGGGAAAAGATTTGCAAATGTTGTGACTTGATTTTATTAGTTTAGTGTTGGACTCTCTTTTCAAATTCAGATAGGTGGACGAGTCCTGCTTTAAGCTTAATGATAATTTGAACACTGATTTCAAAGGAAGCAGCACTGGACTCCTATTAACCATGAAATTTAAAATAGAAGTGGTGATGAAGGAAAGCTCTCATTCTGACCTTCCAGTCTGTGCAGTGTGCATGAGAATAGAAAATAGGTAGCATAATATGCTTGTCACTAAGGAGATACATATCAATTTTCTGGTTTGATTTCACACACATCCTTTATAGCATTGTTTGATAGTACATGAAAAATTCCTGGACCACATCCTCTGCTCATGTAATAGGTGTAAAACATGTGACTTCCTAAGAGCTGGTCTAGAATGGTGCTGTCTAGGTGAGGACACAGACTGTGAGCTGTGCTGCACTACAGACAAATAAGCCCTGTTGTCGTTACAAGCAACTAGCTGTACAATGTTTTAAATACAGGATTAATTCTGTTGAAAGTTGAGGCAGGGCTACCTGGAGCTGGCTGCCCCAGACTGTGTTCAGATTCTTTGCTGCCTTTAGATTTTTATACACACCGACAAGATGAACCCTTTAGGTGTGTGTGTTTCTCCAAACAGTTTCCTGTGGGTATCATGTGTAATCTTTTTGTTATTTTATATTTCCCAGCAAAAGAGTTCTAATATGTACTGATATGGACCAAATAAATAGATTAGAAAAAAAAAAAAAAAAGAGATGCTGTGGACTTGGACTTTCAACATTTACCATGCAGATGTATTAGTAAATTAAAAGATTTACAGGATGTCTTTCACCGACAAATTTTGAAATGCTACCAAATTTTTAAGTCTCAATTTTGATTATTTAACTGTAAGCTCAAAATAATCAAACTGATCAATTCTTCACTTTTCTTATAGCAATTCTGTTTAAGAAGCAAAGCACTCATATAAGAGCCAAGACCTCATTTATGTGCTAATTGCTATTAGGGCAAAGAGATAGGCACTATTTGAGAGTCCTGACCTGCCTTCAAATACATGAATTAAATTTTTGTTTGAAGTCCAGATTCTACTCCTTGGAAGCCTGTTTATGAGCAGGCTTAGAGACAGTGCCCTTTTCAAGGGACTTTCCCAAAGAAAAGACTCTGCAAATGGCATGGGGACTCTAGAACATCTTTCCAAAAGACTTAAGGTAGATCACTGTAGCTCCATCCTTGCTCTAGGATAGCATTGCAGACTTGCCATGTACTTGGGTTCTCACAGCAGAGTGAATCAAGCCAAGTAGTGTAAAGTGTTCCCATGATGTCTTTCCTGCCCTCTAGCACTCCTGTCAGTCCCATTAGGCTAGATTGCCTGGAAATGTTTAAGTGATGCAATCCTGGCAATGCCCCCACCTTGGCAAACCACATCTCCAGTTGCTGTGAGAGCTCTCAGAGGCCCCCTTTTCAGGAACAGGTGTGCAGCTATTAGTTGGAGAGGTTTAAATACAGGCTCAGACTTCATGGAAGGGGAAAGGCCACAAGAGAATCCCCAGGGTGGGTACAGCTTGCAAACAAAGCACAGGTAATTCAGCTCTTCAGGGCAACCAGGGCTGTGGTTTAAACCCTAGCTCACGTGGATGAGCAGAGAACTGTTTGCAAAACTTTAATGTAAAGTTAGCTAACGTAAAGCAAGACTAAACTGGGTAGATAAACCCTTCTTTCTCAAGCCAAGCAGCTGTTGCATTGATCCTGCAATTGCTGTGCAAAAGCTGTTGCATTGTTCCAGCCTCCTGCCACACTCTCTCTCCCAGCTGTCTGTCAGCTCACTGCTCCTCACTCCAGTGCCCCCAAGGACTTAGCGGTTCTCAGGACCAAAGAGGGCACCAAAGAACACAGCATACAGATGGCTCCCAGGCCTGCTCACCCAGACCTGTAACAGAAATTCCTTTTTAGCAGGAAAGTTAACTGTTTTGGGTGGTGTTCAAAGCACAGGCACAGGGACTCAAAGAGAGGAAAAAATACCGTGAATTGCTAAAGCCTGCAGGTAGGGTATCTTCAACACCAGACAGCAAGCTTTGTAAGGAGCCTTTGAGAGCCATGGGTTTATCCATGGAAACAGCTAATTATCATAAGAAAAAAGGAAGGGAGGCTTTTCCTCAAACAATAGTGGGACAGGGGATGCATAGGCACATAGTAAGTGCCACCTTCTAGATGAGAGTGAAAGGTGGATCCTGGAATTACTGCTTCTAATTTTCAGCACTTAGAAGTGTTTGTTGTCCCAGTTTGCCCATCCAGCCTTGTTGTGTGGTCCCTGGCAGGATGCTGTCTGAAGCTCTCCTTCAGTTATTGTCCATAAATATTTTATATTTCTGTCAACTGCTGTCACACTTATTTCACTGAGGTGATGAAATTATGTTGTGAATGTTGATATAAAAGTCTAATTTTTACCCCAACTCTGTCATAAGGTACTATTTTTGCTGGCTAACCAGTGTCAGCATACGATGCAATGCCCTTGGCATGGCAACGTTTTTGTTACCAGAGTTAAAAACTGCTGGATGATCTTATTATATTACAAATCCTATGGAGACTACAATAAGCATAATCTACATTAAAGTACAATTATTTCCTTCCTAAATTACTTGATACAGAGTAATTGAAGGACATTGATGAGAACCTTAGGTAATCAATTAATATTATTTCAATAACTGCTGTTTGATGAGAATCTTAGGTAATCAATTAATATTGTTTCAATAACTGCTGTTTTGCAAGTGATATTCTATGCCTTTTCAACAATTTATTTCCATTTGTAGTATAAGTCCCTCTATTTGTTTCCAAGATTTTTATTGCTATTATTGTGATAGGCAAGTAAGAAATTACAGTCATTTGTAGAGAATGTTGAAAATGCTGAAGACCACAAATGGAAGGCAAAATCTAAAAATTTTAGATAAATCAAACACAATTCCATACCACTAAGATTTCTTCAGAATAATTTGCACCAAAGGCTAGAAGCATCCTATGTGTAGGTATATGAATCGTAAGTACCTATGTAGAAAAAACGTTCTTTTTTTCTTGCCAAAATGTCATTTAAATTCTAGTTGTACTGCCATCTTGTACTACTGCTAACTAGCAGGTCTTTCTGCATTTCATTTTAAATCAAATGAAAAATAAATGATGTGGCCTCTAACACACATCAAAGAAGGAAGCAGACTTGCTTCAGTGGATATTCTATTCAAAAAGAAGAATGGATCCAATTTCCAGAACTTACTTATCCTGGGCCTGGGGATTACACCTCGGGAGGTTTTCTCTTTGCTGTCACAAGAACCTACAAACATCCTAATCAAAACAAAACCAAAACAGATTCATCTCCCCTGCTCTTTTTAGCAGGGTTGCTTTATTATGTTGTGAAAACAAAAAGAGACCAGTGCAACAAAAACATGTTACAGCTTGATTTTTTCTGGTGTGAGAATACTGACAGGTCTGTCTGAGACCTGGTGATGTGACTATAACACAAATTGCCACTGTTAGGTTTTGAAATCTCTACAGGAAGCACTCTATCATCACCTTCCAGGAGCAGCGTGTTTCTCACTGGCGCTGAGGCAGTGAGCCCTGCAAGGCTGAGCTACTGCAGTGATTCGGGTGCGACTGCAGACCCCCAGGCAGCGAGGCGGGGAGCTGTCCCCGTGCCCTGATCGAGTAGCTCTGCTGCCTGGAGTGCCCCTTCCCTTCACTGTGTCTGCAGGAGCCTGTGGGACCCCAGGCCTGACACACCTACTGCCTCACATACCAGGCACAATGATGTTAATTACATTAATCAAGGAATCCTCCTGGGGCATAAAGTGGTGTTTTGACATTGTGGAGATGATGAAGCTATTTAACATTCAGGCTGTAATCCCACAGTCCTTCTCTACCCACAGAAATCCTTGGGTTTGAACACATACTGTGTTGCACAGACTTAGTGTCCTGCCTCATAAACAATTCAGATTACGTTTAAGCAGGATGAGTATGGAGTGCGTTTGATCTCCCCTGTTTACTCTCACTAGCCTCTGAAGTCAAAGACCTGCTTATGCAAGCAATCTGTGGGGAACAAGAGGAGGCTGAGGCACAGGCTGCTCTTGTAGCCCACTCAGGATTGTTGACAATAGGGTCGTTTTTATAAACCCTCAGATGAAGATTTTTTCATATCCGTCTCCTGAACTCTGGTGTTGTGACAGCCGTGGTTTCCTGGGGAAAGCTAAAGCACAGCCAAGTCTGATCTAGCTGTCTCTGCATCTAGACACGACTGACCTAATTATTCCAGGCGTTTGTGCATCTTGAAGCTCTGCTGGTCACAAGTGGTTAGTAACAGTGTGCAAACTAAACTGGATCCCTACCCCCTTTCTGGCTTTGCAGGCAGCTCTTACCCGGGCACCTCTGCTGTCTCACTCTCTTCCCCAGCACCATGGCCTGTGGTGTTGATACCCACTGTCATTCTGCATTGTGGCGCTTTCTTATTGCATGGCTACTTTTGGAGTGCTTAGAAAACAGTGTATCTTCTCCTCCATCTTAGTTTCACAGCCTTTTCCATTGTCTGCTGCTATAGCTGTTAAAAGAACTGTGCTGTAAAAGCTATTCCCCTGAGCCGTGGGATTTGAGAAAATGGTTTCTTCATTGAATAATGTATTTTTACACATGGCAATACTCTCTGCATAAAGGGGTCAGATGGAGGATGGTGGGCAACAGGCAGATCACCAATGAAACACATTTTGTTACCAGTCTGTACTTATATAGGGTGTATGAGATGGAAGTTCACTGTCTTCTACTGATCCAGGAGATTACTACAGAAGTTCTGTGGAAAAATCACTAAGATATTGGTGGAGCTGGGACACGAACCCTCATGCTCTGTCTCTGTGACTAGTGTTCTAACCATCTACATGCTGCTGCTTGATGTGTAATTAAAGATGCCACACAAAGTGGGCAGACTCACAGTGGAGAACAGTCCTGCAAGAGCTTTGTCTCAAAATCTCTTTTTCTCAAAAAAGAAAGGTAGACAGAGGTGTGTGGAATATGAGTCCTTTGTCCTCTGTGGTAAGAATGAAGTAAAACCTTCCCTCTCTCCTGTTCTGCTCACCCTTGAGCTTTGCGTTGTTTCCTCTACTTCTGTTACACAGGCTACAAAATAATTTTTCATTATTTGTAATGCTAAATTTATCTGATATGAAAGGAAAATTTTCAGGTTTCTGCTTAACTGGTAAGAATATATGATCAAGTGGAGAGTGAAATGGTGGGACTTACTACCATTATAAGGATGAGCAATTGCAGTGCCAGTCCAGCAGTCTGACTACTCAGACTCACTCTTCCTCTGAACTCCACTGCTGGGCCATTCTCCAGACTCCAGTGGCCACCTGTCCCAATTCATCTTCCTTGCTGTTCTAGTCTGTGGAAATCTGCTAGCATCAGCTGCCCTTCCACAACATACCTTTCCTCTCCCCCTGTCTGGCTCTCATCTCTTGGTTTGCTGTGCTATTGCTTTCAAAGCCCTTTCAGACCTCATTTTTCTTCCTAGAAATGTTTATTGCTGGATCTCCTTGCAGGTGAGAAAAATGAGGGTTACAGGACAAGTCAGTCACCCTGTTCACTCACTTGCACCTCCGTAAGAAACAAGTGTGAGGCAGCTGTGCACTACAGCTAGCAATCACATTTTTGCTTTTTGGGTTTTTTTTATGATTGCTTTGTGATCAGCAATTGCTTTATGATTTTATATTTTGTTTTGGTGTAATTTCCTAGCACCAACAATTGTCTCACCTTTTTTATAACTGAAAGGATAAACAATCCTCTGGAAGAAAAGAAAAAAAAAAAGAAAAAAGAATTTAAAAAAAAAAAAAAAACCTTCCACAGAAACATTTAACTGGCTGGCTGTTTCATGGACTTCACTCTTCTATTTTCTTCTCTCTTTATTTTTTTTTTTTAAACTGTTTCTGTTTTACTATCACTTCTTTCTCTCCCAACACACAGCACTTGTGACCATGTTCCCACACATCACAGGTGCCAGCTTATCACCATGCCTGCAAGCTTCTGAATTCTGAAAGTGGCAATACCCAGAATTGAGCAATTACAGGAGAATTTCAGGGAGTTGTTTGTTTATGCAAACACTATGTTTCTGGCACACTTGCTGCAGGGAAAATTCTGAATTCCTTACGCAGGCTATGTTTCAAAATAAAACAAAAAACCCACAAAGTTTAATATACCAGAATATAGCCACCTTTACTTTTTTTTAATTTTTTAATCAGCTGAAAAACGTGTTTGTCTAGGTCCTGACATAAATTTTGTCCCTGGACCCATCAGTATTATAGAAAACAAGTAGATACCTTTTCCTTCCCAATCATTTTATCGTACTTTTCTTTGTTCAGGCATTTTGAACTGAAACTGAACTAAAATAATCTGAATATTGTCCTAGGACATCATTAATAAATTCCATAGAGTCACAAAATATATCTGAAAAGTTTCTGGGTTCATTCTCCCCTACTTCTTATCCTCTCTCTTAATTTTTTGTGTCCAAGCGGCAGATAACTGCAAATGGAGATTTGCAAAGCAGTGAAGAGGATTGATTTTAAAGGCAGATGCACGGCTAATCCCATGCAATGCTTTCATATATCAACCCCCACTTCATAGTCAGTGGCTGGAAAAGGCTGCAGAGTTAATCTGTGAGCTAATGCACTTGTCTGCTAAGCATTCCTTTTCAGCACAGTCATGTGGGTAATGTGCATTGTGGCCCAGGAGCGCTGGGGATAGAAGAAGGGCTGCTGCAGGTCTGGCTGCAGCATCACTGCAACCCTCATCAAAGTGGTTTGGCTTAGCCTGGAGAAAGCCCCTTCTCTGGGCTCCCAGGCTTTAAGGCTGCCTAAAGGTAGGTACCTTTAGGGCTGGGGTGGTGTGTGCCCCAAGACTGTGTCCATCTGTGCAGTAATGCTCCCTGGACTAAACCCTGTCTGCCATTAAATAAGGGTTTGTGGTGGGCGCCAGCAGGGTCCCAAGCATCTGCATCAATCTGAGTCCTGAAAGAGTTCCTATTTTGCCCACCACAGAGCTCTGCACTTCTGCTCCTTCCGCAGCAGAGGCTGCAGCAATCCTCCTCATGCAGCAGTCCATACACTCATTCATTTTGTGGCCCCTCTGCTGCCACAGTTTTGGCAGCAATGCCTTTAACTGGCACATGTAGGTCCCACTGTAACCTGCCCCTATTGCACTCCCCGTATCCATCACAGCCCCTCTTAAAATGAGCTGTTGCTGCATTTTCCCTGGAGGATGTTAGCTGACTGAAGGGGAGTCCTCACTTAGCTGTGTGCCCTGGCACAGTGATTTAAAGCTGCAAGGTAAAGTCACTGTTAATAGCAGACCAGCAGGAGGGCAGTCTTGTGATGAAATAGGAATTTTGTTGCCTGTTTTCAAGTATGGCATTTAATTGTCACTACTAATGGCAGTATTATGTCAATCGGAGAGAGATTTTCCTCTGATTGAAGAAAGGGACAAACTTTATTACCCTTTTGGGTAAAGCACATAAGCTGTGGAGATATTACACTGTGCATAAATCTTGCCTTTGTAGTCTGGTTGGTGTGTAGGTGATGAGGAATGCAAGCAGAGACTGGAGCCCAAAGGAAGAAGGGTCAGAAGACACCAAATGGCTGTGGAGGGTGGTCCCTTGTGCTGTCAAGGGACAGCCCTGCCTCCTTGCCTCTTCAGCAGCTGTGTGAGCTCTTCTCAGCTCCCAGAGCAGCCTTTAGAGCAGGGTTCTGTGGGGACTTCTGAGATGGTGGCACTGCAGGC
The DNA here is from genome assembly GCA_013396955.1 of Regulus satrapa. Taxonomy (NCBI): domain Eukaryota; kingdom Metazoa; phylum Chordata; class Aves; order Passeriformes; family Regulidae; genus Regulus; species Regulus satrapa. The sequence goes on from VWZN01014178.1 coordinate 27,421, forward strand.
AGGGGGTGAACATATAAACCTGTTTCTAGGTTAGCTTTCCCAGGAAACTCACAGCCTGCGAGGAGAGCCAGCTGAAATGAAATGCTCCCGAGGACCACTGCAACAGCACTGGTCCCCAGGGTGCTATCTCACCTCTTGCCGCGGGCAGAAGACCCTGGACTTGAATTTCCAGACCGTCCTGCAGGGCCAGAGGAGAGATTCCCAGGGTACTGAGGATCAAGATGGGCTCACCACCTGGTAACATGTTGGGATGCGCAGAGCCATCAGACAGAGCTCAAGCAGAAGGGAAAGCAGGAAAACCTGACATCTGCTTCCCACCCAGCTTCCTATGCTTAGACGCTTGTAAAAGCATCAGTGTCCTTGAGGTTTCCATGTCCTCACTCAGATTTGTTTGAGTTCTGCCAGAAGGCTCACAGTTACTGCAGAAGAGGGATTATTCACAATCAGAAACAGCTGGCTCCCCCTTAGGACTTGTTTCCTTTGGATCTAGGCTTAAAATATGCAATTTTTAGCATCTGCACCTTGTTTCCAGATGAAAGGAAGCAGCTACAAAGCTCTGATGGGCAGAGCACAGTTGAATGCCTCAGCAACTTGATTCCCTGTGAAATGAAGTTCCACACACCTCAGAGATGATCCTGAAGCAGGTGTGGAGGATTTTCCAAGTGTTTTTTTGCACATTTTTTCACCAGTGAGGGCCAAAATGGATGGATGATGCGCTCCACAGACAAGCCCAGCGCCTACCACATCTTTATTTTTTCAAGTAGATTTTGGTTGTCTTGTTGTATTTGGGGTTGTGTTTGATGTTCAAGTTTTTTGGCAGATGATTTTGAGTTGTATGGATGTATGAGAGACATTTCTCTTCCCTCAAATGCCCAGGTGATGGCTGGTTTTGTATGGATGAAACGCAAGATAGATGAGGTGCTACAGGCAAAATTACTCAGACTGATTATCTGAAAAAAGGATAACTTTCAAACGGCCTTTATCACTTTAAAATATATTCAAGAACAGGGAAATTACTGTGTCAGTGACTCCCAAAGTACTCAACAAAAGCCTCAGTATAATCTTGGAATATTTTTTCCTGATTGTTGTTAGATGCTAATTAGAGAAACAAATGGGCATTCACCAGAGATGTCTGTACTTATTTCAGACTTAATTATGCTAACCTAGAAACAGTATCAGACAATCATAGAGGCTACTCTTTAGCTTGTTGTTCAGCTGGCGGTAGATAACCATGTTGCATCATATGTTTTAAGATATAGTGATTCAAACAATCAACTCAGGCTTGGTCTGTAGCAATTTTTGTTCTTCTTTGTGGAGAGATTTTCCCTCAGAGTTCGGAGAAGATATATAATCACTCACTGCGAGACAAGAAATTATTTTACAAGAACAAATGCTGGTTGCCATGGTTTCCAAGAGGGAGAAAAATCCAAGGTCATTCACTGAAAACACTCCACAAGAGTCAGCAGCGAGGATACTCCCTCATCCCTCCAAGTAACCCTCCCTTGTCTGTAGATACATTACTCCCATCTCCATTGGTATGCAGCTTCCTGTTTGAGCCACAATAACACCGAGAAGAACATGATGTGAAAGGCCTGCAGTATATCTGAAAATAAACAGTCAAACCTGGATTTACAAGCCTGTGATTTTTCACAGTTGGCTGCTTTCTGGCTCCTCTATGCATCTCCTGGCAAACCTGACCTACCTGCTGTGTTTGCCAGCCAGACACTTGCAGGCACAACTGTGAAACTCTCGCCTGAAGGAAAGGCCTGAGTAGCCCTACATGGACAGGCTGGCATGTGTTCAAGCAAATGGAAGAAACACCAGAGGGAGGACCTGCATTTAGAAAAAAAATGTCAAAAGCTATGTTTTGTGGGTTACTCCTCTGGGTCTGAGGTACAAGTACGCTGTGTTTCTTTCACTGTCTGAGGTTTATCGCAACGTAACTGATCCTGAATGTCTCGGTACTGACCTATGTGCTGGTGACTGTAACAAAGATGGCTTCAAACAAGAAAAATACTGCTCTGTGACCCTTCAGCATCCCAGCCAAGATGCCAGAAGTTTCTCCTTAAATTGGAACTGCCCGGGCATAATTAATAGATAATACTATTCAGCTGTTTGTTTGAAATGACAGATTTTCATTCTATTGTGAATTTACAGGGCCAGGCAAAACTGAGCCTTTTGTTTACAAATGCAAAATCTGTGTGCACATTAGGCCATGATAAACCACAGTTCACTAAACTTGACTCATGAAAAGTAAATGCAATCATCTAAGGTGTGTCCAAAGCCTTATTAGTGTAGCAAGTATATTTCTTGCATGATGGGGTGTGAATGAGGTGCCTCAGTTACCAGTGCCGTAAAATTAGTGACTCTTGCGGTCTTGCTAATTTCAATTTCTGTCAATTTAAAAACAACAGCAACTATGTATTAGATTCGAAGTAACCAGGGAAATGGCTGCATTTAAGTGATAGAAATAACATTTTGCAATGGGCCATTGGCTGCACTGTGTGCACAAATGCAGTTCAAATTGCCAAGCCATCATGAGAGCAACTGAACATCTTGTGCAGGGAGAAAGACTTTGTTATTAGAGCACTGGAGAGTGTATAGGTGCCAATGCAACTAACTTCTTTTTTTTAATGAGGTTTCTGGCTCCAGATAGGCAAGAATTTTAGGAGTGTCACTAGACCTTCTGCTGCTAGCTTGATACCCAAATCAGAAGAGATCACAAGTAATTACAGAGAAAGAGAAAAAAAGATGGAGATACAAGGGCTGAATTTTACAAAGGATTTAAGGACCCAAGCATTGCTCAAATCCTGCTTTTAACATCTAAATTCCCAGCCATCTCCCTAACCCTTCATCACAACTGTCACCTCTATGAAAAGCCTGTTACTCTTATGACACCACAGTTTTGCCATAAAACTGCCCAAATAAACAGAGCTGTTTCTGAATTTTTTGTCCTCTTGCCCCATTGTAAACAGTTCTTTAATTCACTAACACTTCGCTCCCCTTGGGTATTGAGATGTCTGAGCCTGACTCCCATTCTTCAGAGGCTTTTATCAGAAATACAAATAGAAATTCCACAGCTGCTAAATAATTAGAAAGGTTCCTCATCTGGTACTGGCAAGTAAATATGTGCATCTAATAGCTGTGACCCTGGCCTGGGAACCTGAACACCCCCACTCTCTGTTGATCTACCTCTGACTCATTACCTGTCCTTGAAGGAATCATGTTGACCTCTTCATGTCCTGATTTTCCCAGCTTTTACATAACAATGGTATGTTCCCACACTGAGGCTGTCAGGTTGGAAAGTGCTTACAATTATTTTTCTGTGACCCCTTTGTGAAAGTCAGAGGGACCTCTTCTATAAGATTTCAGATGCTAACCCCTCTTAATTTTCACTCGTGTCTTTTGATCTGTCTTGTTTAATTTTTCAGCCTCAGGTCTAAACTTTTGAATGAGTCAGATATATGGGGGTTGACCTGTCATATCCCCAAAAATGCTATTTGGTCACAAAATCTACTTTATATAGATATAGGTACTTCAACTGAATGTTTGTATCCATGATATTTGTACAGGAGTTACTTTTTAAAAAACAAGAAGGAAAATAAACAGGAAAGAAAAGGAAGGAAAAGAAAAAGGAAAAACTAAAAAAAAAAAAAAAGGAAAAGAAAAAAACAAGAAAAAAGAGAGAAAAAAAGAGAGAAAAAAGAAAATAGGGGGGAAAGGGGGGAAAAAACCCCAGTGAAAGCATAAATATATCAAAAATATTTTGCCAATATATTTTTGGTTTTTATTACATTACTTTGGCCTGTGTATGTGAAACACCAAAATATGTGCCCCACTGTTTAAAACCAAACTATTCAATATAGAAGACTAGACTGTATTGTTCAGCAGTACCAGAGCATTCACATGACTTAGAAATCCTTAGAAACAAAGAAGAACACAGTTTCAGACTGTCTGTGTAATACACCAACAAATTATTTTGATCATATATATACAGAAATTCCTATTTCAGCATAAACTTTCCTTTACAAAATTTAAAAGAAACAAGTTTGATTTCCTTAAGGAGTCTGCAGGGAATCTGTGTTAGACATTGCAATGGTACCTGCTATGCCAGCAGAGCTGGTAATTTCCTTCCTTCTCCTAGTGCACATATCCAAGATGAAATGCCTGCAGTGTTCCCTTGCTACATTTAAGATTTCTATCAGTTTTCTGCTCACTAAATCATAGCTTTTTCTATGTCAGGCTTTACCACCGTCTGACACAAGCTGAGCTGAGGAGAGGAGGGGACACATATAGAGACCATCAACACAATGTAATGTTCTTAATGTTTAAAATACCACTTAGGTTGTCTCTATTTTTCCCTTCCACATTGTTCCTATAGAAGTTCTCATTTTCAAAGTCTTTTTTTCCTCTTTTTCTTTCATGTTTGTCCTCTTCCCATATTTTCATTTGTTTGAGCTTTTAAAATTATTTTAAAAAACTTTCTATCTCACAACTTAACTTTCCTCTTGATTCAGTCTCTCTTGTGGAATTTTCTCATTGCAAAATTCCCCTTTCCCAGAACATACATGTGCACAATCCACTATACTCCCTGTGCCTTTCTCTCTGCATATTTTCTCTCTGTATCTCCAACTTTTCCCTCTCATTGTCTTCAAGGCCACTTTTTTCCTCCTCTACCTCCCCTGCAGCAGCTCTCATCTCTCCAAACCTCAGCCTCCCTGCTGGTGCTTTCCCACACACAAGAAGAGGGCCTGTAAGAAAAAAATAAGCAAATTTTCCAAAGAGATATATAGGTGTATATACTTTTTAGTGTTTTCCATCTTCTGGCTAATCATCATTTGCTTACTATCTATAACATGCTAATCTTCTTCTACGGGTTACAGCTTTTTGCCAAAATGGCTGTACTACCCAGAAAACAACATTCAGTCTGTTAGTTAAGTGATTATAAACTGACTTCCACAGTTTCACAGTTTTCATAGAAAGTTACAGACTACCTCTCCCAGCATTGCTTATGGGCATGAAACAAATTCTCACTTTCCAGCCACCCTCTCAGCATGAACTGCAGAAACTTTTTTTTTTTTTTTCTTCATCCCATTAATTTACTCTTGTTTTCCATTATGGAATTGATGCTGTCGTTTTCATCCTTTAGATCTTAGTATTTTAGATGCCGTTGTAATTTATGCTTTCTCTGACACTACTTTTCTCTCCTGGTTGTGGCTTGGGAGAAGAGTTTGCACATACATACACATTCACAATGCATATGTGTGGAAGATGGTTTTGTGGACTTATCTATGTTGCATCTAAAAGTAAAATAAAAAGACATGAGAGACCAGGTGGGTCTGACAATTTTATTGCATGGATTTTTCACCTATTCTTGTAGGAAAAGCCTGGCACAATGCCATGAAACAGTCTTGAACTAATAAGTATCCTCTGCTGTAATAAAAAGGGAAACGTGTTTTCAGTTCCTGCTTCCTACATCAGAAAGACACATCATGTGGGCCAAATCTAATTAGATACAAAAATAAGGAAGGAGGAAAGAGCCAGGTATATCTGCTTTATGTCATCTCATAATAAAGGAAAAATTCCTCCCTTTCTGATCAACAAATCAATTCAGAGTAGTATATAATATTAATAAAACCATAAATCCCCAATATTAGTGTAATCTTTTCATATTTGTTTCTCAACTACAGTTTTGTTCAAATGAACTTCAGCTGATTTCAGAGCCAGGAGACAAAATCCTTTTGTGCTTCACGCAGAAACATTTTGGAAGTACCGATAAGAAGGAAGGTTAAGCTACCAGGATATAAAGCCTAAGGAAAAGGAGAACACATCTGTAACCATCTTCTGTCACATCTCATGTAAATTGTAGCCTGGTAAAGAAGGGTTGTTTCTGTGATCCAGGCCCTCAGAACTACTGTAGAGGTATGGAAACATCATTTCATTAGTTGACTTGATGATCTCACATCAAACCTCAAAATCTTTTTCTATCATTTTGTCCCAGATGTTGAATTTCTGGGATGTTTTCAAGATTCACTCTTTCACTGTTGTTTCAATGAACCACTGTTGCTTTCTCTAGCATCTGGTCTTTCAAAAATTATCCTTCTTGCCCTGCGGGCCAAGAATCCACAGGTTTCTGGGTCCAGAGTCCAGAGAGAGACTGTGGAAAGGTGTTGGAAAAGTGAAGGGTTTTTTACAGAAAGGTAAAGGAGGGAATCCAAATAACTCCTGTACTGTCCCAGCTGCCTGGGAATGCCTGACGTGGGAACTTGGCTGTGCTTGCTAGTTTTGAGTTAATTACTGTGAGGTGTAAAGAGCATCTGTAAAAGGCTAGAAGGTCAAGATGCTGTGAGAGAATATTAGCAGAAACAACAGGAGGAAGCTGTTAAGGGCCTCTGGAAGACAAGCAAGGACATGGGGGAAAAGTGTTTTAAAACTATGCTTAAACACTGTTTTAAGCAGTGCTTTTATACTGGTTTTATGCCTACAGATACATGAAGCCTTCTGCTGGTGGTGCAGATCAGGAGAACCCAGGAGGTCACCAGGTTTTCCCAAGAGGGAGAGTTCAATCCTGTGGCATGTGGATGCCCTGTCATTAGCAATAAATGAAAGGAAGAGTCAGGAGGATGCCTAGGAGCTGTTTGGGAGCAGCTCTTTAGGTGATGTGAGGTTTTAAGTCACAGGCTCATCAGTTTTTTAGCAGGCTAGAGCTAGCAGAGGTATTAACCAGCATTCATCAACTGCCCAGTGTGGGCATCATGAGAGGGATGTGGCCCCCAGGGCTCCTGGGCTGTGAGCTGCTCCTCTGACATGGGCAGCCATGGGGGCAGCAGCAGGGTCTCTGCAGAAGCCAGGGGAAGAGGTTGGTTATCTGGCTCCCCTCTTTTCTGGTGTTTATGCTTTATGCTTTATTTCCAGCCTTTATGCTGAATATGCAAAGAGAAGCTGCTAAGAGCAACCCTCTGGGTGCCTCATGGGAATCCCACCCCGCTGCCCTGTGGCCCTTTGCCTATGGGTACAAAGCAGAACTCATGGCCCAGACAATGTCCTTTTGTCTCATCCTTCTACAGGCAGCTGTTTTCCTCTTGGCTTGCAAAGGACTTAAGCTGGCATTTATCCTCTGTAATAAAACAAGAAATGTGTCCACCTTGGCCTCTGTCCAGCATTTTGTCCAGGGGCAGTGAAGAGATCTGTGGTGGGTACAGCTGGAGGTCAAGCAGTGGGGATGGGGAGAAAGGCTGCTTATAAGACATTAATTGCACTGTATGCAACTCTCTCATGTCTTTCCTCTCACTTTCATGCCCATATTTCTAAAAGGTCAATAATCACCTTATTGTTTCCATCTCTACAGCAGTTCCTTTCTTTCTGTTGCTCTTTCTTTAGTACATAACTGATCTACAAGCTAGAAGCTATTTGGCCTTCAGTGCTCTCTTGGAAGCATTATTTGGTTAATGCTTCATCAGAAATAGAGACACTTGTGCTTGATTTTATACAGTTTGAGATTTTTCTCTGTCTGACCTGCTTTCTTCCAGAACAAAGCCTCAGCCTGAAATGCCGAACTGGAAGGACACAAAGACCTAATGTAAATGGAGATATTATAAGTTTGATGAAGCTGAAACAAAACCAAACACAGACCCTGTTTGTCTGGATGGTCACCCCTTCTTCTTGCAAATAATAAATGTGCCTCCAGTAATTTTTCTGCTTTTCTGCTATCTTTATCCTGGCCAGTTCATACGACAGTTGCCTGTCACTGGAGGAAGCAATGATATACACTCCTTGATGGCACTGTATGAAACTTCCCGTTTCAGACAGAAGTCAGAGAGTAGGTTTATGTGACATCAATCTCACACCTATCTTTTTGCTGTCCATACATTCTTTGCTGTGCCTGAAGCCTGCCACTCTTCTCCACTAAGCTGGAATATGCTGAGCTGACTAAGTACTGTTCACCACCTATGTCCCCTCAGACCACTAAGGTTTGAAATGACAACACATTTTGTTAAGAAGAAGTAGGATCCCTCAAGATGCTCTATCTTGGCTTGAAACCAAAAGTGAAGGGAACTGAATAATTAGATTTGGCCTGTATATCCATGTGAGGCTAGAGAGATGAGGCTAAGTATGGAAAATCACGTCACTCTGTATAAACATTAACAGCCTCCTCATATCTGTTGGAACAAGTTCACTGAGGTAATGGATTAACTCCCAACATGTTCCTATTCCATACTGAAATTCTCTTTAATGGAATATTAAATAACCATACATACAAGTGTGTTTCCAAACCAAAAAGAAAAGTGATCTTCAGGTTAAGAAAATGGAGACTGGGAAAAGGAGAGCCTTTGTTCTTTGACCTTGCTTACTTTATCAAACAGATTCCTTCTACTCTCACTTGACAGGACTTCTTGACTCATCTACAGTTAAATGCTTTGTTTGTACTTCTTACTCTCATCGCTGTCTAGAAAATGAGCTAAATTTTCAGGAAATTTATGTATGATAACATGAACACCCTTAGCAAATGAGCCAGAAACTGACACTTGCTGGGTTGAATGTTGCTCTGAGGCTGAGTAAAAACGCCAAACACTCCTGTGCATTTTTCATGGCTCATGTAAACAAATTTAGCGCTTGCATCCATATTGCTATTCCAGGTAAGCTTTCAATTAATATGGGTGCCCATCTACATTAAAATCTCAAAGGCAGCTCTCCAGGAAAGGGTCTGTTCCTACATTCAGACTCCCTCCTAGTTACTGTAATGACTCTAGATTAAGATGTTATCAACCTGTAATGACAACAACATTGGCAAGCAGCCAATTTGGGATACACGAGTGAATTCGGGTATGAATAAAACTGTTTAACTTAAAATCCCCCATGCTGGGAAGAGAGGGAAAACAAATAGCAAGCCTGCTGTGCAATAAATCCATTCCACTGAGTTACTGCACAAAGACAACTGGGTGCATATTTATCATTTACACTCTATGTAATAGATCTGTTTTATTTATTAATTTTTCTGTGGCCTAATCTTCTCTTAGAAGCCTCCATTTTGTTCTGCTTTATTACTATTAATGAAACATGACTCTGGCAATGATTTGGAACAAGACATGAAGCTACCAATATGACTGGTGGACTGGGACACGGTACCAGTGGCTGGAATGATCAACTGGTTCCCATAGAGAGTCTGCAAAAAAGAAAAGCTCTGTCACAGCCCTCCAAGGTGGACAGGAGAGGATGTCATTCAAAGGCCCCTATCAGAGTGCCCTGTAAATTGATACTGGTTTGTGTTAAATACATCACCTACAATTGCAACACTGAAGTAAGGCATGTTGAAATATCTCAGCATTGTGCAAGACCCCTAGGACAACAACTCAGCACTCAAAGTGTAACCAAGTTCCTCACATCAAACTGCCTTTGCTCCAGCACCATGGAGTAGTTGTTCCTGGGAAGTGGACTATTTTTTTCAGGATTGATCTCAGTGAGTCTTTACCTTTATCCAGAGTCACCAGTCTAAAAATCAGGAGTTGTTCAGAAAACCACATGAGGATCAAAATGCAACTATCTTTAATGAGCCTGATATACTGTTCTTGCATCTCTTGCAGTTAGCAGGAAGCAAGAGGGTTTGTGATGTATAAATTACAATTTAACCATCTCTTCAACAAAGTATAGGTGTATTTTCTTTTTGTTAAATCTATATGTTTTTATGCCACCTTTTTGTCTTATTATAAAGGTTGAAGGGTAAATTCTGATTTGGGCACTCAGAGGTATCCACTCAGACTTCAGCATCAAATTCATCATTGACATAACCATGTCACTCCATGATTCTAGGATGCTGCTGGTTTTGTGTGTAGTTTGACATGTGTCCAGTTCCAAAGAGAGGTGCCCCAGCCTTCCCTGCCGTTGAACTGGAAACTGAGCAGACATTAGTGAGTGTGCATAGGCTTGGTACAAGTCCTGCTAAGACCCATGCCTCAGAAAAGCTTTATCTGCATTGTGAGTAGAGGAGGAGGCAAAAACACAGCCTGCCAATTTGGTGCAGCTGTGTTGTGTAGGAGTCTGGTTTGCCTTTGTGCAGATGAATTATACAGCCAAGGAATTTCCAGCTCTTGGCATACGCTGCTGAAGCGTGGATAAGCTTAGTATTTCTTTGCTTCCAGCAAGGACTATCCTTATGAGCTGGAAAAATGCAATCTAGAGGGGAGTCCAAAGACTGCCTCTAAGTCTGACTCACAGATTGGAACTGATTGTCCCTGAAAAAGAGGTGGAAAAGTCATTTCAGCACCAAACAATTAGCTCTCCTCCAGAACAGTCCCCATTGCAGTTAACTAACCTTTATGCCTTGGGCAGAAGAGGTGAAGTCTGCTTCACACTGATTTTCTGGTTTACCTGTGACTTGAAATGGCACAAATCCTTTTAAGCACCTTCAGTAAACTTGTGTTTTGCTAAATACTTGAGGGCAATGTAAAAGCTTCAACTTTTTTACTTTGAGCTCAAAGTAAAAGCTTCATTAAAATCTACCTGCCAAAGACTACTTGTTATTGATGAAGTCCATGCTTCCTTTAGAACTGGCTCTGTGTCCAGGAAGCAGTGAAGCCTTCATGTTCAGGATTTCATATAGTAGAGGGAAAAAGGAGCTCAGTCTCACTTGTCATAATGTGTTCTGCCTAGCCTGTGCCACGCTTCAGACAAAGAAAATATTAGAGTCAACTGAAACCTTAAGGGCTGTGGGAAAATTGCTGTGGGTGAATAAAGAAGAATTCACCCAGTCTTGGAAATCACTATGCTCAATTTGATCTACCTGCTTCCCAGATTTGGGGATTATGTGTGAGGTTGTGCTGATCTCTAGTTTGAAAATGAAAATTAATTTCAGCATACTCAGAGAACAAAACCTGTCTGGCAAATTGATGCCAGAAGCAACTTGAGCCTTGCTTCTTCTAGATATTGGGATTTTGTTTTCCCTTTTTATTTCCTTTCCTAGACAGGCCTCAATGTTGAATAGAATCTTCTGATGACGAGGCAGATAAAGCAAAGACTCTTGTAGCTTAACTCAGAGACTGAATTCCCAAGAAGTATTTAGATCTTGTTTGACTAGGATGTTTTGTTGAACATGTCACACTAGCACACTAATGCATGCTAACAATCCATTGAGTTCATAAAGTTTGAAAAAGCATTAACAAAGGGCAGATGATGCAAGACAGGAAAAAAAAGAAGCGATTTGTTTTCTCAATTCAGTTGATAGATGCTTGGAAATTAAACATGACATACTTGCTGGAAGCCAAAATCTTCCATTGTCCTGCTGATCTCCCTCTCTGTTTGCTCCCTTTTTCCTATTACAAAAGAATTGTTGGAGGAACTGGTATATTTAATAACTTACTGTTGTGTTACTATTCCACTGAATTCCTGAAAGGGTATAATTTTTTTCTTAGCCTGCTTAGGATCAGGCCATTATATTCACATGGGAGATGGAATATAAGGGAAGCAGAAAAAAATGCACTTATCAGAACCACTCAATAAGGCTGGAAGAAATGCCCAAGTCCTCTTCCACACACACTGACAAGTCTACTGAAACCCTCATGGGAGCATCCTTAGGGAAGGGAAGAACCTTGACACCAAGAAGGGATTAGTTCTGCACTATATAACTTCAGTCTATATCAAGATGAAAATTAATTTAGCAATAGCTAAACAGCTATTTAGCAAGACCTGATTGGGTTACAGATGTCTTCTTCCTTCCATTTTATTACCTGTGGCTGCAACTGTTACACATTTGGAGACAAGTTGGTAGAAAGTCAGCAGGTGGTTTGCCAAGTAAATTACCCTCTTCTAACAGAAGCCTTTGTGGATTTCGTTTTTGTTTGGTTGGTTGTTAGTGTATGTGTGCTTTTTTCACCAGAAAGAGGGAAGAGTTCAAATTAAACAGATTCAGAATTGAGAATTTGCTTAACTAGATGGAAAAAATGACTGAGTTAGAAAACCCTAAAGCAACTCAGTTATTTTTATTCCAAAATCTAGCTGCATTGCAAAATAGAGCAAGTTGTCCCAGTCTACCTGAAGAAATAAAACATGCATAGACTTAGTTTAAGACCTCAGCTAGTTCTGACAGTGCTTAGTGGTAAACAGCTTTACTGGAAATAATGACAAGTACAAATGTTGCAAGCTACTGCTCTATGTCTTGTGTGTTTTAAATATTGCTCCATGACTCTACATTGGTGAATAGAAATCCATCGTGTTGTTTCCCAAACTTTTCTATTTGATGCCTCAGTGTACAATCTCCTAAAAAGGCTGCATGCTTCAGTGGCAGGAACCACAGCTGCCTGATTGTGGGGCAGCATTTTAGGAGGCAACACTTCACAGGTGACCTTCAAAGGTGTGATCTTTGTGACTATTTGCTGGTCTTCATTAAGGCAGATGGCTGTGGCATCCCGCCCTTAAGGGGAAGGAACACCCAAGATTCATAGATTCTCATGGTCAAAAAGAACCACAAAAATCAGAGGGTACACAAAAGCACACCAATTTAATTAGTAAATGACATACTGGGCATGGAAATTGATACATTAGTTTCTATATAAGCACAGTGGGTTTAGGATAAAGGGGGGAGGAGGGAGGAAGGAAGGAAGGA
>VWZN01014188.1:1672-33339 GCA_013396955.1 Regulus satrapa
TCAGGTTCTCTCTGATTTGGTGACGGGATCAGGCTCTCCCTCATTTGGATTTGGTGACGGGATCAGGTTCTCTCTGATTTGGTGATGGGATCAGGCTCTCTCTGACCTGGTGACAGATCAGGCTCTCTCCCAGCCCTGCAGGGGGAGGCCACACAGGGCACCCAGCAGCAGAACTCTGCTGCATCCCTTGTGCAGGAGCACAAACAATGGGAGCAGAGGCCGAGCAGCACTGTGGGCACACACTGCACCATTCCAGAGGCATGGACACATCCCTGTGCCAGGGCCCTGGCACTGCCCAGCGCCCTGGCCAGTCCATCCTCCACGTGCAATTCCTCACCTACAGACCACAGCTCCCTTTCCATCTCTCCGTAACGAAGATGGATCTAAGGAAGCTCCATGGAGTGGAATCACCTGAAGTGCTAAATCCAGAAGGTGCCTCCTTGTCTCCAAACACTTCTAAAAACTTGGCTCCAGTAGTTCCAGGAAACCAAACTCAGAGGAATTTCTCAAGTCTTTAAAATGTAGTGACAATTTTGTGTTGGGAGAGCTTCAAAGTATTTTACTTGAGAGCCTTCCAAGAACTAAGTGTAGGGGATGGGAATTATCCTTGTCTAATGGTATGAAACCACTATCAGAGATGGAATTTATTGCCAGCATTGTGGCAGTGCTTTCCATGGCAGCAAATGCACCTTTGGAGGGAGATTTTTAAAATATTTCACTGTCTGGCATATCACTGGCTGCGTAGTACATTCCAAAGGGGGACAGAGAAGTCACCTGTCAGGAAAGGAAGAACTGGTTTTGAGGGGAATTATCTCCTTTTTAACAGTCAATACAGCTCCAAGGGACTTGGCAGAGATAGAAAGGGAATGGATTTAGTGGGGAGAATGCAGGTGAAACAGCCAATGATTTATTTGTTTGTTTCTTAAGGAAAATTTCCAGCTCGTATTTATACCTATATATATATATAATATTCATACATATTATATATATCATATTTATACATATATATGTGGTATTTTGGTAAAAATACGGTGCTCCACTGCAAATGTGAAAAATCTCATTCCAAATGAGCTCAGGACTACAGAGGACTAGACTGAGAGCCACGAGAACTGATATCCTGTGGCTCAGGGTACAAAAACAGCAGTACAAGCTGGTTTTTTAGGTCCACCTTTTCTTGGGTGAGAATTCCCATCATCGCCCTTGAGCCTCTGGATTCTCAGGTAAAAAAGGAGTCACAAAATATGTGGCAGGGCTTGGAAGAATGGGAGCAAGTTCTTTCAAAGCTGCCCATTGTTCCTAGCAGGCAGCAGGTAACTCATAATCGGCATTTGAAACTCATGAAATATTCAACACTACAAAGCAGGGAAATTCTACCTTGGAGTTTTGGTGGGAGAGGCCGCACTGGCTGCCTCTGCAGCTTCCCTCATAGCTCGGGGATAACGAAGAAATAACCGTGCTAAAACCACAAATCCTTGCTTGCCTTTCCTTACCCAGGTGTGCTGTCACACTGCACTCACTGAAATGCAGCCTGGACTCTCCTCCTGCTCTCCGTGCTCCTCGCAGGAGCCGCAGGTGGGCACTGGGACGGGTGCCCAGGCCGGTCACAGGCGCAGAGGGCAGCGGGCTGGGCAGAGGAACCAGCTGAGCACTGCCAAGGGAGATCCACGCCCGGCTGCTGGGATCGGGCAGGGCACACACAGGGAGCATCCCCCAGAGCTGCCGTGGGTTTTGAGGCGGAACGGTTCAAAGTCCGCCCGTGGGAGCAGGGAGACGCCGAACGGATCCCCAGCGACGGCGGATTGCGGAGCGGGAGCTGAGAAACGCAACGGGATGGAAAAGCTGCTACCAGGAAGCGCTTGGAAAGCAATATTAACTCTAGCTTCCAGGGGTAAATAAATCCAGAGCAAGCCCTCTCTCTTCACCCTTGTAAGCCTTGAGATCAAAATGTGAGTGCTTGTCTAGGGTGCGAGGAGGTTGCTGGGAATGTGCTGACAAGCAGCAAACAGCTTTGCCACCCGACTGCAAAAAGGACGTGTTATCCAAAAATTCAGCCCTGTCGGTGGCTATGGAAAGAATCCTGCAGCAAATAAGCCCCAGAGATTTCCAGGATGTTCTGCAAAAGCTGCTAATCCTCACTGGAGTAAGCAGCTGAAGATCCCAGCTTGGAACTGAGTGATTAGCATGAGCATCTTGCCACCTGACCTTTAATATTTCCCCTGGAGAATAGGAACCTTCCTAGAAACGGGAAAACAGAGACAGGTAACCACGGATGGAGCTGTAAGGAAGAGAAATGACAGAGCTCCGAGGAGCTGCTGAGACTAGAGCAGCTGCACGATTTAGCCACAATTATCTTACGAAGTTCCTGTCTAAACTAACCCAATGAGTTCTCCAATATTCACACTGAAATGCTCCTATCGAGCTCGTATCTTGGACTTCAACAAAGATCTGCCTTCCAAATATATATCCCATCCAATTTCCATTTAAAAACTGAGCACCAGCTTATTTTTCTCCCCTGCTCTGGAGTTATTCAGGAGAGGTTTGCTCCAACTGGATCAGCTCAGTGCTTATCAAAGGAGTCCTTCTCAAAATAGTGCTTTTCAGCAGCATTTAATGAGCTGCAGCCTCCCAGGCAATAATGGATCCCTCTCCGGAGCCTGTGCTGATGTATCTCCTGTCGAGAGGCACTGTGCTGTTCAGGATGGTCAGGCACTGCTGGACTGGCTGGGAAATGACAGCAGTCATGGCAGCCTCCAGACTCTGCTCTCGGTGAGCTGCATTCTGTCGGGGCTCACTTTAAACCTGTCTTTTTCGCAGAAGAAGTTAAATCCAACTCAACATCACATTTCCAACCCAAAGCTGTACAGCCATAGCCCCCTGCCAGGCACTTGTAGAGCTGTGATTTAGGAACTCCTAATCCTCAGGGATGCTCCTTAGCATTGCCTCCCTCCTGCCATTTGCTGAGGACAGGCAGAAGATTGAAAAACTTGAAACAAGGGACTAATTAGAAACAAGATGCTCTGCAAGAAAATAACCATGAAGGAAATTCCTTGTGAGTGACGTCTCCCATGCCCAATGCGCAGGATTCAACATGAACCTTCTCTCCATAATTCATAGCACATGGATTCTCCAGTGTCTGCTCCTTTATTGATGCTGGTGCCACGAGCAGCAGCTTTGAGCAGAAGATTCTCAGAGATCCTTTCCAACCTAAATTACACTCTAATTCCATAATGCTATGACTCAGGAGGAATTCTCTCTTTACTCCAGCCACCTACTTCCATAAATATGTAGGAAGATACTCACTTAGAGACAAAACCCCTCTTTAAAATTTGTTTTAAATTATCAAACAGGTTGAAATATTAGTAGGAGGGAGATGACACAATGATGGATACCAGGCATGACTCTGCAAGGTTCACTTCTTCAGGCAGGCAGCAAGAAGTCAGGATTTGGGAGAACAACCTCAAGGCATTTCCATTCTGACTCGATACCCTTGTGAGAACAGCCAAACTGCAAACCCAAGCTTGCTGACCACCCCTGCCATGGTGCCCACAGAGGGATTTTCAGGAATTATCCTTCCCACTCCGCATCTTCAGCAGAGTAGAACTTCACTGCCCTGAAAACAAGGCCAAGGGGCGCAGAGGATCTTTTTTCTCCCCGCATTTTGTTTTCACTGCCACAAGCACATCCTCTACAAACAAGCAAACAGGTTAGGCCAGCCTGAGTCCTCCAGTCATCCCCGTTATTCTGCAGGGAAAGGAGGATTTGTGCCACCACCACACGAGTGGCTCAGCAGCAGCGTCGGCGGTGCCCAGCGCCTCAGGAGATAAGGAGAGGAAATAGGCTTCACTTGATAAGGCTGCAAATAATTCTGAGATTAAAATAAAGGCCTGCTCTGTCTGGGCCCAGCTGTAGAACCCCGCCCTTAGGTGGCACTGCCTGTAGCCCACTCAACACCAGGGAGGTCTCATGATTATCCGAAATCTGAGGCTATTCCCTGAGTTTGCACCTGCCTGTGTCTACACACACATTTGTGATTGTGCTGATCAGGCTTTGCCTCCAATTCTGACCAAAAATGCCCAGTCTGGGCCTCTGCCATTTGCTGCTGTTGTTCAATTATAGGTATATAGGTGCTACAGAAAATCCTGCTGATGTCCAAAGCCCAGAAACGAATCTGGCAGCAGAGGAAAGAACCTTGTGGTTTTTCCAGCTGACAGCTGCTTCCTTTTTGCTTGTTTAGGTCCAGAGAAAGCTTTGGTCAGAGGAGTTGAGCAGGGAAAAGACAGAGAAGGGGGAATCCAAAGCAGAGGAGGAGGGCAGAGCTCCACGAGAACACGGGAAGAGGGCAGGGGGAGAATTGCACTGCGTGATGAAGCTGTGCTGCAGTGCCACCATTAAGGACAAGCTGAATTTCCATTCTAAGCTGCTTTGTGGTCACTCTTCATCTCAACTACCTAGGCAGACATTCTGAACACCTTATATTTGCCAAAAAGGGAACTTCCTTCTTTTGAAAGGTGGATTTGTAAACAAGGTTATATGTGAAGAAAAGGGGAAAAAGGAGAAAATGTGGTTTTCCCTCTTTTTCCAATGGTCATTTAGGAGGCAATGGACTACTCAAGCGGTTAATAATGAGATTTGGACTTAATAAAAGAAAGTGCTGCTGCTGTACACGTGACAAAGGTGGAATGCCCAGCAAAGCCAGGAGGGGGGGAGGCAAAGTTCACTCCATCTTTCCTTACCTCTGCCTGCCATTCCCTGGATGCCTCTTGCCTTGTGCTCATTAAGTCTATCCTGCAGGCACCTCCCTGCTTCTCAGGCCAAGGACAAACTAAGATTTCCTCCTCCCCAGTGGCATCCTGCTTAAACAATGCCAAATTCTGGGATGCTCCCGGAGCTGAGCAGATGGAAGCAGAGCGCCCAGCCCTGCCCTCCTGCGTGTTCCCAAATCCACCCAGGGACTCCCCACGGACTGATTTTCACAGCCTGTGCTTTCGTTTGTTTTCAACACTCTGCTGACCTTTGTGTGAGGGTTTAAACAAAGCTCGGCAGACCCTTGAGGCTGCTGCCTTGCTAGTATCAGTTCATCACTGCAATAAATTTGCCTGGGTGGAAAGTTGCCTTGTGTGTGTTTTTGTGCGGGGGAGGGATCCCCTCACCTGGCTCCTCTGCGGATACTGGAGCTTTTTTTGGTGAAATCAATGAGAAACTGCAGCTGTTACTGCTCGGTGCTGCTGGTGCAGGGCCAGGGCAACACCCGGCAGTTCTGGGTGCTGCTTCCCGGGCTGTCTGCAGACAAGGCCAGGTGAACTCGGCCAATTCCCCTGGGAACTGCAGAGCCCTTCCAGGGAGCAGGACAGGAGACAGGCCTCCCTGATTTCCCCCGAACCATTAGCTGGCACAGTCTTATTCCCTCCTGTGCTCTCCTACTGCCTGATGGCGTCTTAAATCTTCTGTTCAATGGAGCAGCTTCACCGAGATGCTTCCTGTGGGACACCAGGCAAGCAGGGAAGGGGCATTTCCTTCACCAGCTGCAATTTAGGAGGATGAAAAGACTTCTGTTTTTTGGGGTTTTTTTTTTAGAAAAAAGCAGCAATCTTTCTGGCAGAGTTCTGGAGGATGTGACACGTGACTGATCTGTGGCAGGACGATGGGGAGCAGCAGTTTGTAGTTACCTGATTTGGGCAGCAATTCCCTGATGGCTCAGCTGCTCCCTGCTTGGCACACAGGCTGGCCACGGTCCCCAGAGAGCCACCGGTGCACAGGGAGGTTGTGTCCCGCTCTGGCTGGCCCCCAGGACCTACACACGGCCCTTCCACCTTCTCTGGAGCTGGGCAAAACCTTGCCCGAGGTGGCACAGGCCAGGTGTCCACAGGGCTCCCAGTGTGGGGCACAAACCACTGATTTCTGCCGGCCCTGTTCACATCCACAGACGCAGAAAGCAGCTGAGTAAAGCACACCCAGACACTGTCCCCGTCTCCCCCTGCTCCTGCAGAGATATCAGGCTGAAGAGCACTCAGGAGTGGGGACATCCCAGGGCACACTCCAGCCCCGAGGGAGCACTTCAGGTTCAACAACAACAAAGCCACCGCTGTCCCCTTCAGAGCAGCTTCGTGTCACAGCAGACACTTGACAAGCTGCGATCAAAGTCTGTTCCAAGAATAATTGTGTATGTTATTAGCCACTTCTGGGCTTGTTAATTCTTTGGTTTTCACCTTTCTGCAAAAGCTTTTGCAAACCCTCGTTTCAGCGAAGGAACAAACTTCCCCTTCCCTGGATTTGCAGGCTTCGCTTAACAGGATTAGGTGACAGGATTTCTTTGGAAACGTGTGGTGATGGCAACACCTTGTGCACGAGTCACGGGGGGAAAGCTCACAATTGTGTTGTTGCTTCTATAAATTCAAACTTCTCAGCAGGGGAAAGGCTTCAGAGCAGGTGTTTGCCCTGTCTGTAGTAGGGAATGCTTAAGGTTTCCTAGCAGGGACAAGCACGGAGTGGGATGGACAGAGAAGGATCCTGCCCTTCCCCGTGGCTGGAAGGGTCTCCAGGTGCAGAAGACCCTCACAACGGTGCTTCAACTCTACCCGGGACTTGTGGGAGCAGGTGTTTGCACCAAATTCAAGATGCAGATCCCGCTCAGTGGAAAAGAACTGGAAGACAGACTTTAATAGAAAAGATCCTGGGAGCGTAATCTTTTCTGGTTACTCTCAAGGAAGTGTAAGTAATTATTTGATAATCATCTCTAAGTACCCACACGGAGAGGTGGAGACCTGAACACGGAGGACTCCTCACACCAGCAGATGGGAGTTGCAAAAGCGACGCCGCCTGGAAGCTCCACGCCTCCAGGCCAGAATTAAGTTAATCATTTTTCATGTTGAGGGCAACTAACCTCTAGATTGACATGATGAAGTTCTCGTAGATTCTCTGTCACAGGAAATTTTAAGAAGAAGATTAGATTTTTTTCATAAAAGGTCTGCCTTAGCTCAATCCCAGAGACTAGATTTGAATCTGCAATCAATTTGGGTTCATCCCAGCTCGTGTCGCAAAGGAAGCCAGAGTAAATGTTAATAATGTTCCTTTCTATATGAAATCCTGGAAAACAGAAAGGCAAATGGACAGAACAGTGACTAGAATGCTCACACCCTTTTCTGAGTCACTTGTGAATATGCTCTAGTGCTTACATCCAGCACTAAGGATGCTTAGATTAAGGAGCTCCTTTGGCACTATTGTGGGGCTCCATCACTTTTACCATCTCTTTCTTTGGGCTACCCATGCCAGGACCTTCCCTTGCCCCTCTCTGGTTGCTTAGTTTCCTCAAAAAACGGATTTTCCAAAGCCTTTTGAAAATTCCAATTGAGATATAATAATCAGATTTCATTACTCCTTTTATTGATGACTCTTCAAAGATGTCCAAGAGGTTTGTAAACTCTCAGGAGTCCTTTTGACCCTTGCCAAGGGGACCGAGGTAGATCCTTTTAATCCAATTTCCTGTCCTGTAGCAGGTTTGTGGTGCTCAGCATTCAGGATTCCTGGTATCATCAGCCCACTCTATTTGACCACGCTTTGGGTGTGCTTCAAAGGAAGACTCCCAGTGAATTCTTGGGGATTGTGTTTTTGCTTTTTGCAAGTATCCTGCTGGGAGCGATGGCAGTGTGACCGGATGGTGAATCCAAACTGAAACCCACAAATAGTACATTCTGTTGATGCAAAATGTTTGTTTTCCTGGAGAAACTCAAAGCAAAATAATGAGATTTCCCAGCCTGGGTGATTATATTGCATGGATTTCCAAGTGCAGTGAAGTCAGCTTCAGCCTTCATGTTTTATTAATGCCTCGTAGCTCAGTAAAATGAGTAATAAACTGGCACTTTGGAGAACTGATGGAGCCATTCCCAAGGCTGGATGACAAGTAACCATTCATTTACTGAGCTCCCTCCAGCAGTTTTGCAGGATACATACAAAGAAAACCAAGGAGCCACTGAAATAACTGCTTTGCACCAAAGGTGCTGCTTAGAGGAGGTGCACAAATTCACTTTGGCACCTTGTGTCTGGTTTCTGTGCAGGGAAAATGAGGCAGAATGGTCACCTTGGCCAGATTACCACAATGAAATCAATGTTGGACTCAGGATTAAAAACCTGCAACAGTCTTGGTGTCACTTTCAAATCAATCCTCGCCCTTCTGTAGCAAAAACCCCAATTAGTTTGAGGGGTTCTTTCCTCATAAATCCACTCTTTCATTCCAATTCCTCTTTATAAAGGGACCAAGGAGAGAGGACCTGAAATAGGAGAAGACAGACAGAAGTGCTCTTAGCTCTGTGTTTTTCTCCAGTGAGAACAGGAAATTCACAGGTATTATCACTCCCATGTGTACTCCTGCAACAATTTTCCTGTCTACTAAAAATTAAACCAGGGAAACCATATGCCCTGCTTAAATTTTCTAAGCAAGCCTCATTTGCAGTGTGTCAAGCTGCCAGCCTTTGTGACTGTTCACTGAAGCAAGTTTTATTGCTACAGGAGGTGAAATAAGGAAGATGCTCACTAGAGAGAATCTAAAAGATTTCACCAAGGCCTCTCAGCAAAGCAGCAGTAGGAATAAAAGGCAGGATTTCCCAATTCCTTGTGCCATCATCAGCCCACTGGAACAAGCTATTCTGTGACTCTTGTGCTCCTTCAGTGCTGCCTCTTAAAACCAGAAGCCAGCTGTTGCCACTGAGCTGAAAGCAGCTTTTGTTAAGCATTTCCCTAAATGCACAGCGAGGCAGGTCTGTTTGCACTAAACCTGATGAGCCAGCTGCCACTGGAAGGAGTCACCTCAGTGCCCAGCTGGCAGCAATGTCCTGAGGAGGTGTCCCCGGCCAGGAAGGAAAGCCCAGGCTGCAGCTTCCTGACTGACAGCCCCACGTGTTTCTCTGCAGTGGGGAAGGGAAGGGATAACAGGGCAGCACATGAGAGCTGGCACTGTGTTATTCAGAGGACTCCTGCACCTCCCATTCCTGTGCTGCAGAGTCCATGCACTGACCATCAGGAACTGGGAGTTTGCCTAAGTGGGATTAACAAAAAAAGTGAGGAGGTTTTTAGTCAGAGAAGGAGAGGACCCTGCTGTCCCGAGGCTGCTCTGCTTTTCAGGTCAATGAACCCCGCAGCAGACTCTGCAAGGCTCTGACCCCCAGCAGGTCTCTGCCCCACCCAGCCCTGAGCCTGAGGTACGGCAGTGGGGACCCTGCAGCCTGGGGAGCCTCTGGGGAAATGAAACTCCCTGCAGGCCGTGGGAATCACTGGGTTGGACAGGCCTTCTCCTCCCGCCCTTGGCAGAGGTCACTCTGGAAACGCTGGAGCTGTGCTTCCCAGAAGGAACGGCAGCACATGCATGCCACGGATTTATGCTTGCAATTCAGTAAGTCTGCCTGAGTCCAACCCTAATTGTAGTGTGTCTCACTGATGATTTAGAGCATTTGATTTACTGATCTGATTTTACTCTTCCTGCAATTTCACCTCTTTGAGCAGATCTTGCCAGCAGGTTTTCATTACCAAATAGGTGGGTTTTTTAAATAGCACAATTGCGAGTCATAATCATAAATATCAATCTTCATAGCTCATCTAGGCACTCCATGTTCTTGTAATGTCGTGTGTCAGGATTCTGCTGCAGAGATAAAGCCCCATCCGTGCAGCTACCAGCCTCTCGTTCCTTTATTGATTCTGCCCTAGTTGCTGTAATTGAGTTTTTATACTTACCTTGCTCTTCAGTGTATAAATGCCCATCAGAGACAGGGAAAGAGACAGCCCAGGGAGTTCCAGGGCTCAGCTCCTCTCAGCAGAAGAGGGTGCTGTGCAGCTCTGATTAAAATGGATACTTCAGCAACCGAGGCAGTTGGGCTGAGGATTGCGGGTCCAGGGATCAAACCGTGTCACTCACACCTCAGGAGATGACTGGGAAAAAGTTTATATCCCTTATTTTCCATTGGATAGGATGAAGAAGAGAGTAATCTGCAATTTTCCGGCCCTGACTCATCTGTTCTGAATTGCCTGTGTTAAAGCAAGCCTTAAAGGGAACTTCTTGTTTAGTTTATAATCCAGGACACGCTGCTGTTCCGAAATGTTTGCATGTTTAAAATCCAGATTCACCTGATTTTGTTTGGACTCAACTCTATTTATAGGTGTTTTTGCCGGTGTGAGTTTAAGTACTGTGTCCTCAGCTGCCAGGCAGCCAGGAAGCCTCTTACTGCCACTGTCACTGCATCTGAACTGTGATTTACCCAGCCCAGCAAGAAAGGCAGGGAGCTGGGCAAGGACCTTACTCTTCTTTAAAGGTTTCAAGAATGCAGCACAATGGCACTCTTAAGAAACACCATGCATTACAGACACAAACCGCACTGAACTATTCCAGCTTGGAACTGGGAACCATTGCTGGGGCTGTGCAGAGACGAGGATGCTGAGAATGCGTGAGCTGGCCAGGAAGAAGCTGAACAGCTTTTGCCTTTTTGTGCTTCCACCACTAGAGAGCAGGAGAAGGTTCTCCAGGGTGAATGTGGAGCATCCAGATTTACATACAGGTGGAAGTTCTGACAGCAGTACACCCCTCTGTGTTCCACCAGGATAATTCTTTATTTTTTTCTAGCCTAGACAGCATCCAAGGAGCAGAATATTCATTATTAGAGGTTGCACTCTGCCAAAGTGTACCTCGAGTGAAGGACACTACATTCATGTGCCTTGTGGTCTGTGACAATTATCCTGCAGGTATTTGTGCATCACTAGGAGAGATGTCTCTCTGAACCATGAAAATTAGTTCTGTCTTTTCAGTTTTTCCTGACGTTTTAGAAAATACAGAGTGAAACTACAGCTGAAACTACAACTCAAGCAGCTGGCAAATGCTGAAAGTGGCCTTCACCCTCCAGCTCTGCTCTCACAAGACTTTCACAAACATTTCTATTTCTCAGTCCAGAACACTTAGAGGAGTTTTTGTTTTGCTTCCTTAGTTGCCTGACAGATTAGAAGACTCCCTCCGTTTTTAAAGCCCCTGCTGAGAGCCAGAGGCAGTCGAGCAGCCGAGGGGAGGAGGTGGCTGGGGAAATGCAGCTCCCCTGGTCCAGGAGCAGCAGCCTCTGGCTCGGGCTCATGGTGACACACAGAACAGCAAGGTGAGGCAGGGACGCCGGGAAGGGACTCCGTGCCAGGAAAAGCTGTTGGGATGTTTTGAGCAAAGGGCTGGAAGCTCTGCAGAGCCCCTGTCCTGGGCTCTGCCTGGGGAGGCTCAGGGGAGGCTCAGGACTCTGGTTTCAGCCGTCCACGTAACTGCTGGAAAAAAGCACAGAGCACCTGGGATCCACCTTCATCTCCTCATGGGAGAAAGGACAAAGCAGCAAAGACACAGTGAAGGAAGATCCTAACCAGAACCAATGGAGGCAGAGGGCGTTTCCCAATCCACAGCCTGTGCAGGGCCTGTGGAGACTGTTCTGCCTGCAGAACCTCCTGGAAAAGGATGCTGCCAAGCTGGCTTTTACAAGGAAGAGCTGCCTAGGCCTGCAGGTTATGATTGTATGTTGGCATCCAGCAGCCCTGTCAAAGCCATGCCACTGCCACAGGAGTGACATTGATCGGGTCAGGCAGAATTCCTGGCATCTTATACTCAGGGAGCTTGTGCTGCTCTGTATTTTAGAGCACAGTAAGGACAGCGGGACAAAGGCACCAAGTGGAATTTCTCAGCTACTCTAAAGTCCATTCAAATTCCCTTCTGCTTTGTTCCTTCACAAAAGTAGCTTTTTCCACTGCAGTAATTTTCCCCACAGGTTGGATGAGCAGCTCTGAAACCCAGCACTGTTCTCGAGGACGATAACCAGCTAAGGTTCCACTTTCCATATTGACTGACCTAGTTAAGGCACAGGCACGGCCTGCAGAGCTGCAGAAACCAAAAGTGGCAGAGGCAGGGGAGCACAACCTCCCTTCCTGCTCATGGGGATCTGCTTGCACACTTCAGCTGCAAACTTCCTTAAATGGACTACTGCAATCAAGGAACAAATTATCTCCATTATGGTCATGTGGGTCAGACAAAAATCCTGTTAGGAGTTCTCACTAAGAGGCCACAGTTTCTCAGGTTTAGAATGGACAGGTAGAACCCTCCGATCTGACCTCAGCTTGGTTTACAAATTTGTTTCTGACTCTTTTTCAGGTTAACTAAAGGAAATGCTTGGTAGGAATTGACGATGGAAAATAACAAAGGAAATTAAGATCTGATGTAGCTTTGAGAAAGGAAGATGTGGAGTAGGAATGTGTCCCTAAACTTCATTACTTGCCCATGTTTTAAAGGGTGTGCATAGTTAGTACAAAAGGTTGTCATCTGTCTCCAAATTCCTCAGGGGGAAACTCTTCCAGAACATACTTGGCTTGATGCTCAGAAAGATCTTCTCCAACTTCTCAGCCTAAATTTACTTGTGGTGCACTCACAGCCATGTACTCCTGTCCCAGTGCATGTTGGCTCACACACACAAAGCCATGGAATGGGTTGGGCTGGGAGGGACCTTAAAGCCACCCCCTGCCACGGGCAGGGACACCTTCCACTGTCCCAGCGTTCTCCAAGCCCCTCCAACCTGGCCTGG
Source organism: Regulus satrapa (assembly GCA_013396955.1). Lineage (NCBI taxonomy): Eukaryota > Metazoa > Chordata > Aves > Passeriformes > Regulidae > Regulus > Regulus satrapa. The sequence continues at coordinate 14,251 of VWZN01014188.1, forward strand.
GACACTGCCAGGGATCCGGGGACAGCCACAGCTGCTCTGGGCACCCTGTGCCAGGGCGCCAGGATGAGCACACCCCACAGCACCCCACACCCCCTGTGCCAGGGCCCCAGGCTGACCACACCCCACAGCACCCCACACCCCCTGCAGCAGGGTCAGGGTGCCACTGTCCCTGTCACTACCAAAGATGCTCAACAGTGCCCGTCCCACTCTGACCCTGAGGACACCACTGGTCACTTGGACACCGAGCCACTGAGCACAGCTCCTGGGATGTGACCACCCAGCCAATTCCTCACCCTCCCTGTGGTCCACCCCTGAAATCCATTTCTCTCCAGTCCAGAGACAGGGATCACGCAGGACAGTGTCTGATGCTTTGCACAAGTCCAGGCAGATAATTTCAGGTTTGTCCTTCCCTCACCCCTCAACACTATGATCCTGTCATAGGAGGTCACCAGATTTGTCAGGCAGGATTTGCCCCTAGTGAAGCCACCCTAGCTGTCACCAATCACCTCCTGATTTTGCATCTGCCATAGCGCAGTTCTGCTCCATCTTGCTGGGTCCTGAGGTGAGACTGCCTGGCCTGTCGCTCCCCAGACATTCCGTATTTCCCTGTTTAAAAATATATGTATTACATTACTGAAATGCCCTTGCTGGCAGCCTTGTCTTTAGCAGATTGAGTGGGATTTAGTCCTGCTGCAATTCCAATAACTTAGTGAGGGGTTATCACTCTGCTCTCCGCTTTTGTTTGTTCTGTTGTGATGGGCTTCATTAGAGTGATTGAAAGACTCTAAACCCAGCTAAACCCAGCCCCTGCTGTTTAGGCACTGCATTTAAGAAGTCTCAAAGCTGCTGTCTGCGAGGGCTGAGGCTCTAGATGAAAGGTGAGGGAGCAAAGAGAGGCCAAGGCTGGGAAGGTGCTTCAGTCATGCTCACACAGGCGTTCGTGTGAGGCAGGTGTAGGGCAGGGTGTCCTGAGCACCAAGCCAGGTCAGTGTCCTCAGGCTGAGTCTCTGCTGTGACACTCTGAGACGTCAACTCCTGTTCCCATTCCACAGCTTCCCCCTGTCACTGCCTCTGTACCAATCCCTCCTCGACGGGCTGCAGTCTGAACACATCAGCTCCCCCAGAGCGGATGCGTGGAATGTGTGTGGCTGCATTTGAGACCAGCGCTGCTGTCCCTGCAGGGCTGCAGCCTGCACACACACCGCAGGGTGGAGGCGCTGCTGCTGCTCAGCTGCCGGGGCAGCTCCGAGCACACTCTGAGACAGGGGCCGTTCCCCAGGCCTGGGGGCCTGGCTGTGAGGGCAAAGGTTAATGCAGAAAATAGCAACCAGAGTTCCTGTCTCGTGTTCTCAGCTCTGGCTGTGCCTGATTACCTGAGTCCTGTTTAAACTGCTGTGCCTCAGGGACTCCTACCAGCACTCCTCTCCATCCTGATCACTGAGCCCACCATCCTTCCTGAGTGTGCTGAATTTAAGGCCAGTATGTATTATATACGTCACCCTGGGCAACACCTGGGGCCAGGAGAAACTGGCGGTAAGCTTTCACTAAAATACACCAGCAAAAGGGAAGAGAAAGCAAAGGAATTCTGAGGGAGAATCTGCAGTGGCACTGCATTAAGGAAGAAGGAAACAGTAAAATTTCTTCTTTGCCACGGTGGTGAAATTGCATGTATTAATGTGGTGTTCTGTCATGAGCTCCTTACTGACAGTCTGTAGGAGGTTCAGGAAAAATGACACAAGTGATGAGGGAGCTGAAAGGACTGACTTGTGAAGAAAAGATTAAATCCACACAATTAAATATGTGCAGCTTGGCCCAGCAATGACTGGGGTTCTGAAAACCACCTGCCAATAGCTGAAGTGTTTGAACACAGGAAGGGAAATCCAGTTTGTTAGAGAGTGCTGTCGTGAGAAGGGAAAGGGAACAGAGCAAAGGCAGCAGGGCTAAAGCCCAGGGGTCTCCTGCCAGTGATGGATCCATGCTACACAAACCGAGAGACACGGCCAAGACTTGTGGAAATCAAAGTCCGGAGCACAAATGCTGGAAGAGCTCTGAGAGCCAGGAGTGGAAGACTGGAAGGGAAAACGCTCTGAAGCCGGTGTAGAAGCCACTTCACCTCCTGCAAGCTCCCGGACAGGCGTCTGGAGCCCGGAGTTGCGAAGAGGCACCAAGGAAAAGCGAACCCTTTGTGACCCGGGCAGCGTCACCTAAGGAAGGCGCTGGCATCAGCAGAGGCTGTGCCCGCACGGGGGGACGGCAGCGGGGCAGAGCTGCTGCTGACACGGAGGAGGAGATCTCCAGGAGAGGACACCTGAGTGACTCCCACTGTGCTGAGCTTCCACCAGCCCGTCCCTGAATGCAGCTGAGGAGCAGAGTCAAAAACAGAGGGAGGCAACTTCTCTACAAGTGCAATTTGCAGCCTCACCCCTAAGTTTCCTTTTGCACACATATTTTCAGTCTCAGAGCAAACTGAAACTGGTCCAACACTTGCTAATTGCCTGGTATCCCACAGAGCTCTCACAAAACCAGGGACTAATCAGAGACCCAGGCAGGGGAGTGTGTGTGTGAAGCACAGCTACACCTGTTAAATTCCTGCAGGCAGCCTTCATAGCTCTGCAAGAAAGCGCAACGTTGCCCTAATGCGGGAGAAAATGTCACCTTATATCTGTAAAATAGGGAGCATTACAATCCCTGACTTCCTCACAATATCATGAACTTAATAATCTATTTGTGAAAAAACCCAGAACTCCTTGGATGAAAGAGCTACGGGCTGATGCTTGTCCAGAGTCCCTGGACATTCCCAGCTCTGCAGACAATCAGCATTATGTTATGAACAAAGGGTAGAAACACCTCACCTACCGACAAATTATCCAACTGCTGCCATGAACTGATGCCTCCCAAAGCAAGAACCGTCAGCCCAGTTATTCCCAAATCCAGCTCTTTATTCTCAGGTAGTGAAGGTCTATATCCAGTCATCCTGGACAAGCTGTAGACAGCCCAAAAGGAACAATGGCCCAAGGATCAGGGACAGTTTTTTCCCCAGAATCTCCTCAGACAGTCCTTTCCAGCAGAGTATCTTTGGAAATTACAAAGTATTGAGTGCACACCTTGGAGAAAAAAGCAACACAGATAAGGATCGGGATATCAGTTTCACCTAAAACGTTGGGATTGTGCTGGAAAGAAATCAAATGCTTTCAAATTACCCAGCTTATCTCTTTGCCTTGTGTTTTTCCTGTGCCTTGAAGACGTCTGTGCTCAAAGCCTCTCCCTTCCTCTGGACAATGGGGCCTGCAAAGGAGCCTTTTCAGTGTGTCAGGTCAATAGTCCAAAGACCGAGAAGGATTTGTGCTATAGATAGTAACAGCATCAAAGAGGCCATTACATCTTCAGCACCAGTAATCCCCATTCTCAAAACTCCATTATCTGACTGGTTCTTCGTTTGCTTGTCACGTAATCCTTGTTGTTGTGGGAACTCAGGAACGAGTGCTGGGAGCTTAACGGAGACAATGATGGAATTGCCTGTCCCTGGATTTAGTCAGGATGGTTATGGGCAGGACAGAAAGACATCAGGGACTAATGGAGAGTTCAGAGATGATAACTGAGCCAGGAATACAGCCTGGGAAGCGCTGCTGCAATTCTGAAATACTTATCAGACTTTCTTGGGGACTGACCTTTTTTCTGATTTCCATGAATCATTCAAGATCAAATCCCTGACTCTATTTTTAAGAAAACCATTCAGTGTAAGTCATAAATAGTGAACAGGTCTGTTCTCTGGATCAGAGATTGCTGAATTTCTACAGAAATCAACGTCTGCTCCTGGGATGATGGAAAATGGGTTCTTTTATTAACCAGAACAGCAATTATTTGTTAATATTTATATCCTCTTGTAGAAAATTCAATGCCTTGGGAGAACAAAAAGATGCAGCACCTCTCTGCTCCTGGGCTGCCAGCTGTAGTTCAGCTCCAACTGGTACAAAACTCCATGTGCTGACCTCCACAGGAGTTTGGCTCCTTTTGGAGGACACGGGCTGTGACTCGGGCAGCTGCCTAGGGGAAGAACACGGAACTGATGCAGAAGAGGGGCTCATTTCCCACCAAAACCAAAAAGGAAGCCCAATAGGTTTGGAAAACCCATCATGGCTTAGCTGGGAAAGAATCTCTTGCCCTCAAAGTCACTTCTCAGCAACCAAAAATGAGTCACAAAGAAGAGGCTGAGAAGCAAGGCGACCATCCCTCTGCTCGGGAAGAGTCCATCAGTGTGAGAAAGGCCACGCTGCCAAGTGCATCTGTATCCCAAATGCAACCTCTCCTCACCAGAGCCCTCAGCAGCCCAGGAAAAAACAGGTTTCTGCAGGATTAGGGAGAGATTATCACAAAGCTCTCTTCCCAAGAACCTGCTAAAATAGGGAGCGCAAAGAAGAACAGTAATGGCACTAAACATTGCCAGATCATCTTTAACTCTCAGGAATCTGATGCAAAGTCTGTTTTAAAACAGCTTTTGCAGACACAATGCCTCAGGCAGCCCCAAGGCACAGGACCCATGACTAAACAGTACCAAATGACAAAATGTGGCTCTCTCCCTCAACAAGCAACCTCTGCAGTGCTTCTGTGAGGGAGTGAAAGGGCTGAGCACTCAGAAATACAGTCTTTTGGGGAACAGCCTAATATTTAGCCTTGAACTGGATCCTGTGGAGCAGAAGCCAAGCTGCCATGTCTAAAAGGATAGCTCAGGAGCTGTCCATGGAAGAGCCTGGAAAATACGAGGATGCTAAAAGTGGTTAGGAAATAAGGCAGCTATTGGGCTGCCTAGAAATGAAATAGTCAGGAATGAAGGAAGAAAAGATATGCCCATGTCAAGCTGCTGTATGTGAGGGGAAGAATGTTTCCTTTAGAAAAGGCTCCCAGTCTTTGGTCAGTAAATCACATGTGCTGGGGATGGATGCAAATTCTCCAGTGCTGCTTAATGAATGGCAGCTGGCACACATCAGGGCTGGGGAGATGTGAGAGCCGGGATCTCCTGCTGGCGCTGAGGGAGGGGCAGCGCCGTCCCTCCCCGCCCCCGCTGTCACCGCAGCACAGGTGTGACATCTCTTTCTGCCCGCAGTGCTCGGACACCCGGCAGCCCCAAGGAGAGTGATTTATTACTGCGTGCTCTTCGTTTATTCAGTGCTGGGAATTTGCAGGAAACGGCAGTTAAAGGAATGAGAAGATAAACCCGGATTTCAAATTGCCTTGGCGTGACACTTTAGCAAACAAGAGAAGTGCTTTCCCATAAATTGCTTGTGATGGTCAGGCTGTGACTGGCTTTAGGAGATTGATGCCACTGGAACGAAGGGACTGGCAGCCTGGCATTCCCAGTGCCGGGCAGGCTGCAGGAGGAGACAGGGAAGGGAGCCCTCATCTGTTAATGACAGATCTCTCTTCATGCTGTGGTCGGGATCCTCGGTCCTGCCCCGAGCTCTGCTGTTTCCTGGTTTGTTCCCGAGTTCTCTGACTCTCCTGGACTGTAATGGTCACCAGCCCTGTCCTGCTCTCCCAGCTGAGGTGCTGTGCTCCACTGGGGAGGACGCTGCTCCCTCAGCAGCTGAGCCCCCTCTCCCTGCAGAACAGCCCTGCTCCTCCTGCTCCTTTAGCGATTCCACCTCTTCCAGAGGGCTGGGCTGCTTGGGGGTGGGATGGAAGAAGCAGCTCTTCCATGAGCACCTTCTCATTTATGGTTCTCTCCTTTTTCATCCATTTATCACGGGATTCACTGGGAGCAAATGGGATGATGGTCTCAGGACTAACCAGGGTGGGGAGATACTAAAAGGAGAGTTTAGTGAATCTGAGACACTGGAGAATGGCAATAGCAAGCAGAGCCTCAAGAACAAAGCCAGCTCCCACCGCTCCACCTGCAGAGAGCCAGAACCAATGGCTGCACCTGATGGCTGCACTGAGAGCACTAAATGATTTCAGGTCTGCTCCCAGACCAAAGCTGCCTCGCCTATTAAGAACTGAACGAGCCATGGAAAGCAAACTTTCCCTCTCCTTAGAGCAGCACATGCAAGGATAGGACAAGGTTTTCTGCTCGAATCATTTGATAAATATGCAAAATGGAATTCTTCAGGGCTGCTAAATATTTATCATTATGAAAACCATGCATTTTCAGTGGGAGTGTAATTTGAAAAGAAGACCCAAGCTTTTGGGCAGGTAAGTAATCTGAAGGATGCGTGCCTCAGTTTCCCAGATTAAGCTTTGCACAACATCAGCACCAACTACTTCCGATGGGATGTGCCCCTGTCTAAAGATATTAAAGTGTGAGTGGATGCACTGAAGCGTGCTTCTATTCCATAGATGGATTTGCTTTCATGCCCTATTCAATTTGAAGTAATGAAATTATAAAATCTCAGTACAACAGAATGAAGAAAACGCTGCTCATGCTGCAGAGCTCACAGCAAATTGTACTCGTGTCTCACTCAAGCATGTGAATTGCAATGATGCTCCTTTCCCAGCAGTCTGCCTCCTAGGGAACTTAATAGACTTCCTGCCCTTCTTCAAGAAGAGCATTTTAATATCCCAAACTTGCAAATAGGGTTATATGCAATTCCATGACTCCCCCAAGGTTACACCATCTCGGTTTCCAATCCAAGCACTAGACAGTTACTAGGCAAAGTAAATTTCAAGTGTAGCTCCCCCACTGGGGAAGATGTCCAGGAACAAACCTGCCTTAAAGCCAGAGCGGATCTATCTGTGAGGATGATTTGTCACACACTCAGGGCCCCCTGGCTTGCCTTGCTCTCAAGTTTATCCAGAGAAAACGAAGGTCAGGATTCGTGCACTGAACTCCGGGCACTTCCACCTTCCAGAACTGATGGATGGACAATGGAGCCCGGATCAAACTTCAGCTGTTCCAACACCCTCAAGAGCCCCTGGAGCAGGACATCCTGGAGCTCTGGAGCAGGGACTGATGGCCCCATGGGCACTCAGCTCATCAGCGCAGTGGGAAAGGGACGGCATTGACTCCGAGCACCTCTGCTCCTCCCTTCCCTCGACTTTCCCGGGCAGCTCAGGAGGACACTGACTCCGAGCACCTCTGCTCCTCCCTTCCCTCGACTTTCCCGGGCAGCTCAGGAGGGCACTGACTCCCAGCACCTCAGCTCCTCCCTCCCCAGCAGGGACACCACGCCCCGCAGCCGCGCGGGCTTGGCCGCATCCCGAGGTGAGGGTGCAGCTGGGGCAGGGACTGGCACGGAAAGAGCCTTTGGAACTCACTCACTCACTCACTCACTCACTCACTCACTCACTCACTCACTCACTCACTCACTCACTCACTCACTCACTCACTCACTCACTCACTCACTCACTCACTCACCCAGCAGCCATTAACCAGCAGAACACGCACAGCTGTGCAAAGCCTTTCTGCCCGCATTGTTACGGGTTCCTGAGAGGTGCATGGATGGATGAGACCAGTGAATAAGTGGGACATGGGAATACTGCAAAAATAGCTTCCCTCCCACTAATAGCTCCCCTGCTCTGTACCTGAAGGGGAAACGGCCCCTGTTTGCTGAGCCTTTCTTCTTCTTCTTCTTCTTGCTACTACACAGAGCTCTGAAAATAGATCAGTAAACAGCTCTGGGGGAAAAGGTATAATTGATGATGTCTTGGACAGAGGCACCCTGTTGATAAGCAGACTGGGATAAAAAGGCATTTTCTACACCATATATTAACACTTTTTTCCCCCACCAAAGTGATGCTTTTGAGGTTCTTTTGAGTTTGTCTGAAGTATTTATTAGCCATGAAGTATGTGAGATAGTACCACCCAGCCCTGACAATATTTTGGATGCCCCCCTGGCCTGAGTCTGATAAACATTTCCTTTTGTCCTCCTTTACTAGCAAATACTGATTTCTCTAACTTGGTCTTTTAGCTCAAGCTGAACTTAGTATTGGCGGTCCAGTGTTTTATCTTGTCAAAACCCAGATGGGGATACGGAAGCAGAACTCCCAAAGTTCTAAAGCACGATGTTCATTAAACAGCCAACCCATGAAAGACACAAAGCCTTTTAAACAATGTTCTGCCCCATCTACAAATGCTATCTTTTCACAACCAGCCCTCAAAATAAGAACGTGAATCTGTGATGTTTGCCTTGTGCTCTCAATTTGGAAGATGCTGCATTCAAAGACTTAGAGAATCAAAAGAAAGATCAAACTGGAATGTAACTGTTATTGGAGGAGCTGTATTTGAACTGCCACAGCCGACGAGCTGAGAGAGGCAAACTTAAAATCCGTCCGATTTCTGCAAGTGCTCACACGGGAGAAACGTCCTCTCCAGATGGCACGGGCCACTGGAATTCCTTATGCCCCCAGAGCCCGTGGATCAATGAGTTCTTCAAGGCCAGACGGGAAGCATGGCAGAGATTTTGAAGTGTGCACAGTTTGCACTGGGATGGCTCCTGGCTGTTTGCTGGGTGTGCCTGAGAGCAGAGCTGAGCCACGAGCCCCAAGCTGAGCACGCTCTGGAAAAGAAGCTCGGCACAAACGGCTCTCGCCGTTGCTGAGAGCAGGAAAAGAACCCCATCCAATTCCAGACTCCACAGTGGCATTAATGTAGCAAGAGCACGGATTCATTAAGCTGCAAAGCTTCCACCTCCAGACCTCAGAGGCAGAAGGAATGATATAACCAATTATTATATAAAAGCAGAAATAAATACAACAGGCAGCTGCCCAGAATCACATTAAATTCCAAAATAAGCACAACGCTGAAAATAACATTTAATTTTATTAACTTTTTACTTGGAAAAAAAAATCTTACTCAATCAGTAAGATCTAGCCAAGTAAAAAGAGGATTCTAGGATTTCACACTAACAACAAAAACAATAACATCACTTAGTTGATTTATGCATCAGCAGGATTTAATTAGTGGCTACTGAATAATTAGTGACCTGTAGGTTATCTCCAGCACTTATGTATGTGAAATATTAAGAAGTACTTGAAATTCAAAACCTCCCCAGCCTAATTCTTGACTGCTGGAGGACAGAAAACTTTCTGAAGTAGTTCCTTTCCAATGGCTCTATGCACTGAGTTTTTAATGTGTATTAACAGTTAGCAATTATTAATTCTTAATCATAGCATCATTCTTCTACTAACCATGAGACTTCCAGAGGCATCCAGTGTCCTAATGGATATTCTCCTCTGGTGCTTGGTGCTCCTGGAAAGCTGCAGCAGGATCTCAGGGTGCTGAGCAGTAACTTCCAGCCCTAACACATACCTGAAACTTCCTATGGAAAGAAGATGTACAGGATCTCTCGATCCTTCACGGAATCCTCTTGATGTTCCAGTCAAAAGGTGTCCAATCTCTGCAAGAGATGGCAGAAATCATCCATTTGTTTTTCTTACTTGGGACTTGTGCTCTGTCGAGCACCTTTGGTGTTATGACCACGAGAAGCTGCTTCCAAGGGAACGATGGGGAGATTCCAAGGGAAGAAATCAATCAATCAATAAAGGGTCCTGCAGTGACACAACGCTGCTGCAGGAGCCTGTGCTGCTGTCCCTGCCTGCCCCAAGGACACACTGCTCCCTCCACCACAATGGCCCTGCCGGAACAGGAAGAATCAAAGAGAAAAACCTTTGTGAGTCATGGGCAGAGCTTTCCAACACTTGCTAGAGGAGCTGTTCAGAACTTCACAGAGAGGTAACAATTACTCTCCCTGGTTTTGAATAGCTGTAAATCTTTCCACTGCCTGCAGTGAACCGAATGCAGTGACAGCAAGGTGAGTGCTGCCGAGGGGAGCTGTGTCAGTGCAGCATTAACACACACTGAAATCTTCGGGAATTCAGCGGGATTGGCACCTCCATTACCTTGCCCCAAAACCCCCAAATCAGCAGTACCTGTCACCGGTTCTTACGTGTGTGCTGAGGTCAGCTGGAGGCAGCTGCCCCTCCCGGAGCTGGTGTCAGGATGTTGTGGCCCTCGCAGGGAGGCAGAAGGAGCGCAGGGCTGTGCGGGTCCTTGGCTCCTCTCCAGAGGGTAACGGTGCTGAATGCACGGCTCCCCAGGGATTGGTGTGAGCAGGCCTGGGTGCCTGCAGTCAGAGCTCTGTCACTGACTCATCTCTCTCCACAGTCAGTGCAGGCACAGCTCCACTGCCACTGAGAACTGAGGAGACCCGGGGAGGCTGCACAGTTAATACTTCCCCTCAATAAATAAGTCTTCAGATCGTTTTTACTATGAAATGCACGAGTTTGCAGATGCTTCTCTGCAGCTTTTAATTATGAGCACCCTGAGCTGGTTTTATGCAGCCTTGGGGTGGGTGTTCAGAATACAATGGGAGTGTGTTTGACATCCTTGTAATGGGTTTTTTTTCTGGGAATGGATGTGCCACTCACAAGGAAATCCTATTCAATAACCTTCTTGTGTCAGCACAGTCAGAATTAATCACGTCCTCCATTACACAGGGGAGAAGTTTCCATATCCCACAGGAATATGCTGCAGCCCGGGTAGAAAGGCTCTCCCCGAGTTCCTGATTGCTTTGACAAGCGGGGTCAGAGTGCGTCCCACAATTACGCCGGGCTCTGAGCAGCTGCGCTGCCGCAGACTCGAGGTGTGTGTGTGATACATGAGCAGCTCTGTACCTGCAGCGGTGAAGCGCCTCGCAGCGCTCCTTCTCTGCCTCTGCCGGCACATCTGGAGCACACGCAGAGAAACCGAGCCCGAACACGCCAGCAGCATCCAGCTGATGATTCCCTCACCTTCCCACTGCTGCAGGAGAAAACTCCTCGGGTCAGTTCCGATTGCTGGATGCTGGACTGGTGGCACAGCCTTCCCAACAGAAAGCCGAGTGGGAATCATCTGAAAGCCAAGGAATGCAGGGTATGGACTGCTGAGATTCTGACAGTGTTTCAAAGCCAGGAAAGGCTGCTGCAAATTGACTGAGTGGAATCAAAGCACCCCCTTGGCCACAGTTCAATAAAAACTAGCACCTAAACTGCAAACATTTGTACAAGTAATACACGAGCCCGTGCTTCTGCTTTCCTGGGAATGCACAGGGATTCTGTTTGGCAAAGCTTCACCACTGGCTTCTCGTAGAACTAAAATATGGGGCAGAAATTCCACTTCCCTATTCTCAAAACACAACAAGAACAAACAGGAAATCAGATCTCCTAGCAAATCTGGCGTGGTAGAGTCGTTGTCAAAGTTGATCTGGAAAAAAGGAACCAAAATTCCCTGGATTCAGCATTTAACACTGGTAAGAAAGCAAACAGCAATGCTTGGAATGTTCTCACCCACAGAGAAAGACACAGAGAAAGTCATTCCAATGAACTTCCGGAGGATCCACAGATAGGAAAGCTTTGCCAGGTCCACGTGGGAATGAAACAAAGATTGGCAAAGTGATAAATAAGGCACAATAGAGTGTGATTGAATACAGCAATAGTCAAAGTCAAACACATAGAAAGAAAATACAGAAATATCTGAAGATTAGGGGGCCGTACCCTGACAGTGGCCTTGAAAAGAACTGCCTGTGGAGAGCCCCTGTGCCCAGGGACTATAAGGAGCTGGAGACCGAGGAAGAAGTGTAAAGATCTGGGAAAAAAATGTCTTAATTAAGAAAAAAGAAAACCTCTGTAAAACGTTAGGCAAAGCCTCACCCCTTGCACGCCCAGCTCGGGCTCCAGCCGTGCACTCCAGGCTCACAGTGCTGACTGCCAGGCCGGGCTCTGCCCCGCAGCTCAAAGGTGCCTTCGGTGTTCTCCCCTCTCTGCGCTCCAGGACTGACCTGCTCAGGCTGCGGGAGCCAGGCCTGCAGCAGCTCCACCTGCGCGCTCGCTTTCCCGCCTGGAAAAGCAAAGCGGCTCTCGCCAAGCCCCTGTTCCCAGCGCCTTGCGTGGCTCAGACTATTCCTGCCTCGTGTGCCGTGCTTTTGGCTAACAATATGTCAATTCAAGTTACAACTGCTCCGAGGAAAGAGCCTAAAAATAGAGGCCTTCCAGGTGGCTCAGCAGACGGATCGTTTGCTATACATGGCAGAACAAGTTAGCCTTTTCAGGCTGTGCTTTGAGAGTAAAACTACCCCGGTCCGTTATGGCAGCAGCCGGTGCTAGCCTCAGACTAGAGGAGCTCACTCAGAGGCCTGGCTGCAAGCAAACACTGGGGCCCTTCTCCTTCCTGACATCTCCTCCAGGAGCCCCCAGCGGGTTTGGCATCCGCCTGCTGGAGGGAGGGAGAGAGGGAGAGAGGGAGAGAGGGAGAGAGGGAGAGAGGGAGAGAGGGAGAGAGGGAGGGTGGGAGAGAGGGAGAAACAAACCTAAGAAGCATAAGCAATACCAAATTGATCACCACCTGCTGACCAATGCCCAGTCCACCCCCCCCAGCAGTGATTGNGAGGGAGAGAGGGAGAGAGAGAGGGGACCCCCCTCAGCTCACTGCTGTGAGGCTGGAATGTTTTCCAGCACCTGCTTTCCCTTCCCAGGCTGCCAGGTGAGCACGGGCCTGGCCAGGCCACAGCAGTGTCCACCACACACAGCCCCACATACTCCTCACAACAGGGACAAGGATTCCAGCACCTTTCTCCAGCAGGAGGGATCATTCCTAGCCAACCCTCCTTCAAAGCAGCTTTGAGACACTGCAGTTTGCTCCTTGAATTCCTGCTGGACTCGCATCTTTCTGCTTCAAGTCCAGCCCAGCGTGAAGCCCTGCAGGAACAGTTGTCGCTGGCCACAGCAGTGCCTGACAGAGAAGCTGCTCCACCTATCCTACTCTGCTTCCCTGGATTCATCAATTCATTCAAGAACGTCAACATCACCTTCAAATCGAGCTGCACGTTCCCAAGAGAGCCCTGAATGCCCAGGAGCCTGCACCCCAAACTGTCTCCTCCTTAGTGCTGTCCTTTGTTCCCGGAGCCCTGGCGTACCGATAAAAGCCCTGACCAACAACAGCATCTTAGTGCAGAGAGAAGATTCCAACTGAACTGCTCCTCTGGGAGCATCCACAAAATATTGCAATACAATTGTAAAAAGAAATTGTGCCTTTTCACTGTGCAAGAGGAAGCAGAAAAATGAATATTGAACAGCCACAGATCCAACCAGACACAGCTCCTGTCTGTCTCCCGGCCAAATTTATAATTACTTTTGCTATTTTATCAAGTTTCAAGCAATGCACGTCAATGGAGGAAGGTAACAAGAACAATTCTGAAGTTAACATGGGTGTAATGGAATTTGTAAATGCTCATATAAGAAAAGTCATCAGCTGGAATCCGAGCACCCTGAGCCGCTCCCTTTAACCAGCAAAGACTTGCCAGTGTCTTCTGGACCTTCACAGCTTCAGGGAGTGCTTTGAAGTGCGTAGACAGAGGAGCACTTTGTCTTTTATTTAACTCCTTTCTGGACATTTCTTTCTGGAATGCTCTTCTCACCCTTGCAGTAATAAATCCATTACTTCAACAACAGCAAATATCATGAGCACTACGGCAGAAATCCCAGATGAAATGTTAAAGCTGTAACACTAGCTAAGGTCTTCCATTCTTACACCATCAACAGATATTCTCATCTTTGCTGTAGAAAAAAGTTCTGTTTCCAGCCCTCAGACTCACAAAGTGAGTTTGGGAAATGTTGGGCACACGCTCACCTGCCAATTCCCAACTGGTAATTTTTTCAGAGAGCACGCTCAGGAGAAAATGTTTTTCCTTTCTGTATTTAGGAGCATCCCATACAACACTTCGATACTGTGCCACTCAAACGTTGCTTCATTCGTGCTCCAAGGGGAGAAAGCTCACAACATCTGTCCGTGCTTCTTCCCCAAGCATGGCCTCTGACCTTCTGATTCTGAAAGTCGTCTTCACAAATGTACAACCATTTAAAGACAAAATCCTGAGTTCAAAACGTGTGACAGAGTGACCCTGCTGGTTGTCCCTCGGCAGACTTCAGGTGGCTGAGGATTTACTCAGTTTTATCTGCTTTCATTCTGCCAACAGGGAGCGATTTGGAAATCCTTCTTCACAGAACTAATAACTAAGTTCCCAACTAAGTATTGAAAATGGAGTGGCACTTCACGGTATACATTAAACACCGAGGAGTGGTGCTTGAGCTGAAACGATTTGGCAAATCTAGAAAAGGTCACTGAGCAATTAAATAACCCCCAGAAGTTGTTTCAGGACATGTGTTCTTGCTTCTGGAAGGCTCATTATGAAAGCAGGTAGGAGACAGAGGATAGAGGTGTGCACGCTGCTGGAATGGATAATGTGTATGCTGTGTGCAAAATGCACTTCCCCAGCTGCTGGGGATGATATGCTGAGAGTTTCTTTTAGTTTGAGTGGTCTGGATATTTTTAAAGAAGGAATAAAGGGATTTTATTCATCCCTTTAAAAAGGATGAATAAAATCACTTCACCCCCCCTCCTCCCCCAAAACTGTAATATTAATAAAGATGGTGCCTGGGTTTTGTACTTGATTTGATTTCCTGCATATTATACATGGCTAATACAACATATATTTCCGTATGGTTTCCATCACTCAAAGAAGCAACTAGAATAATGGGATTTTGAGTAAGAAAAGGTTCGTGAGGTACACGAACAGACACTGAGGTGCAGACTGAAGATGTGCTTCGAGTCCAGCCTCCAGCATCAGCCAGCGGGCACATCCTGATGCCCTTCTCGGGATCTCCTGAGGCCCCTGAGAAAGAGGGAGGCCCCCCCACCCCCGTGGAGTGCNCAGCACCAGGGCAAGGAGAGACCCGCAGATTGTTTCTGTGCACTCGGGTGCGTGCTCTGGATTTTTATGCGTTTTTCTTAAAAGCAATAAAAACTTTTAAGCTATGGAATACATTTTTGTTTTACAAGAAATTCTCAAATAAACGCATCCTACTTTACTTGATAAAACTTTAAGAAACCCTGCACAGCTGAACCAGGAGTGGATTGCTCTGAATGGAATGAAAGGCCCTGAGNGCAGGAGCCTGGGTGACAGCGCATTTCCACAGGGAGCAGGAAATCCCCGGCGAAGGATGTGCAGGAAGCACAGCCAAGTGTCTCTGGGGGGAAGCAGTGGCAGCGTGGGAGAAGGCTGAGGTGATGTGCAGCTCCTCTGCAGCAGGGGCTGTCAGTCCCAGCCACACTAGGGGCACAGCAGACAGGCTCTGAGGCACCGGAACGGCAGCACAATAAACACCAAATCATTCCCTTTCAGTCCTTTCCCCTCAAGTTAAAATATTCTCCATCAGCCTCTTAAAGCATTAACAATTACTCGACATTAGCACTGCTGGGATTAAGACATTTTTACATCTACTTTGTAATTAATGCAGTGAAGCCGTGAAAATGCTTTTCTGGACAACAGCTGTGCTTTGAAAACACTGCTCTGCAGCGGGTGAGGAGAAAAAGCAGCTTGAGAATGATCTCCAACCTTCCGCTGTGACCCCGAGCCTCATTTCTGTTCAGGTAGCAGAAATGCCTCTCACAACTTACATTTCTCTTGATTAATGTGAGAGCTGATGTCAAATGGCATCTGAGTTTGAATGGGACATCAGGCTGCTGTTAAACATCAGCAAATACTCTATCTCTGGAAAGCTGAGATAGGAAAACAGAATCTCTTCCATCACAAATGATATTCCAGCTATCACACTTGATATTTTGCTGAGAATAACAACTAAAATTTGATTTATTTGCATCCCTGTCCATCCAGGTTTTGTGTAACAACAACAAACAAGACTGAGTGCAGCTCTCACTCTTCCTTCTATCAAACAGTATCAGAAGAAATCGGCTGGAACTGGCAAAATTAGGCTGTGAACTTGCTGGATGATCAGAACCATGCCCAGGTTCTGCACAGAATGACGACATCTCTCAGTTTTCATACAGAAAATAAATTAGACTGATCTGAGCAGCTGTCTTCTCTATCAAAATTAACAAAAATGTGGAGTAGAAAGATCTTCCATGTTTATGAAATGGAGGTACTATCTTGACTCTATAAAACAACAGGAAAACAAAGTCAGCTCATGTCCAAGAGGTAGAAAAGGAGGCTCAGAGACCAAAATTGGTTCTTAAACTGCATCCTGAAGACTTGTCCAAAGTTCAGTCACGTTTGGCAAATGTCCCCTGTGAAATCAGGGACAACGGAGGAGGGGGGGTTGAGATACTCCTCTCTGCACCTGTCCCTGTTCCACTGATTCATTTCTTGTGATGTCCAGGAGGAGAGCACCCCAGAGCAGGGAGAGAGCACGGAGTCAGCACATCAAACCCTGTGGGTCAGTCAAACACCGCAGGGCTGTGCAGTGCAGCCACCAGTGAGGCTCTGCCAGGGGGGCTGAAGGGAGCCGGACCCACAGCAGAAAATGATCCATCCTCGTTTGAATGGAGAGCAGAGCAGTGCCCAGCCCAGCACCATTCCTTCACTGCGCCACATGCAATCCAACAGCGCCCACAGAAAATGATCCATCCTCGTTTGAATGGAGAGCAGAGCAGTGCCCAGCCCAGCACCATTCCTACGCTGTGCCACATGCAATCCAACAGCAGGGCAGCAGAAAATGATCCATCCTCGTTTGAATGGAGGAGAGCAGAGCAGTCCCAGCCCGGCACCATTCCTACGCTGCGCCGCACGCAATCCAACAGCAGGGCAGGCGCCTCTGGGTGACGGAGAGAAATCGGGCCTTGAGTCGTGGTTTCGGCAAATCCACGCTCCGGATCAGTGGTGATTGATCTCCTCCACATCCCCGGTGCCGTCTGTGGGCACACAGGAACAGCCCCGAGATCCAATCCCACAGGATTTGGGGAGCTACGCTGAGGTGAGAGCACAAGAGAACGGCCCCACGAGTTACTGCTCCTGCTGCGGGAGAGGAAGGCCCCATTCTGTGTGTGTAACTACATTAACCTTAAGCTGAAGGAGAACGTTTTGTTATATAAGCACATCCCCGCTCCTGTAATGCTATTCATATTAATACAAAACACAGGGGAGATTAAGCAAGTAAATTAAATTTATTAGCATTCTGCTGCTTGCTTCCTAAGCAGGGTGGGATTCAGGGGACTAAAGGCTCCTTCTCGTGTGGCACAGACGCCAGGTTAGGCTTTCAGTGCCACACTTCCTCGTGGGAGGCACAGCAACTGCTCAGGCGCGTGCCAAAATCTCATGATCAAAAGTCACTGACGTTCAACTTTTTTGCTCTATTTTAAAAGGCTGACAATAATATTCTGTTCTAATATTCTATTTCATTTTATTCTATTCAGGCACAAGGAGGCACAGATGTATTACACTAGCTAGACATATTTAAGAGTCCTCTCTTCACCTGCTCCACTAAATCCTTGGTTGAACACACGGTAATCCAGTAGTCTAGAAAGAGAATTCAGGATGAGGGTGGTGAGGAGGGAATATCCTTCTCTGAGAATGCACAGGAGTTCAAGACATGTTCTTTCTCTTTATGCACACACAACTCTCCCTGACATCAGCTCCGGGACCGAGGCTTAAAGAAAGAATCAAAGATGTATTTTCTTCTACAAGCTCACTGCAAGAACTGCTAAAATCAGTAAAATGCAACCCAAAGGGGAAAAAAAAAACATTGATTTTTCTTTACAAAAGAAACAAACTTTGACAGAGTTGGCCAAGTCAGAATTCCCATTACTGCTGTGTTTACATAGCAGCATGTAACGCTTTACTTTAGGAAACATCCTGAGTTAATCAGTGCAAGAGTTAAAAGCAAAGGTAATTTTAATTCCAGCTCATCTTCATACCCAAGACTATGAGGAGTTCAGTTTACAACAATCCCTCTAAGTTCAGCCCCTCCCCCTGCTAGGGTCACTCCTTACCCAGCGGTTAAATGCAAAACAGTTGATTGGGATGGCAAGTCCTGGCAATGCCTCGGACCGTCTCTCCTCCAATCCTCATCAAATAAGGGGCACACAACAAATTGCTTATCTCCGATCTGCAATTCTCCCCTCCACCCAGCTGTAAATTTGAATTAATTAATAAACGCCCTCATGTTTTCAAGGTCACGGAAAATGAAAAGCACTCAGCAAAATGGATGCACTGACAGTGAAGGGTGTTTGTGGGTGGGGTTTTGATGTAAATGGGAAATCTGGGAGGCAGCAGCTCCTTCATCTGTGCCCCAAGTGCTAAAGTTAGACAACTTAAAAGAAAAGAAAGGAAATGCAAATAAATTCTGTTTTGAACAAATGTGACCTTCCCTGGAAAAAGTGCAGGGCTTTCTGCAGCGGTGTGCAATCCCTCAAGGAGGTCACAGAGCCCTCCGAGTGGGGGCCGGCCCTGGCGCGTCCCCGCTGGCTGCGGGGCAGAGGACAGCTCTGCTCCCAGGAGGGACTGGGCAACGGGGCACTGGGAACAGGGTAATGGGGACTGGGATGGACTGGGAGGGACTGGGAGGGACTGGGAGCTGGACGGGAAAATTAGGGAGACCCTCGGGATGCCCCCGAANTGTCTCCCAGATGTCCCCAGGCCCCCCCGATGAGCCCAGGTGGCTGCAGATGGCCGAGTGTCCCCTGTGCTCTGTGTCCCCCAGGTGTCCCTGCTGTGCCCCAGGACCCCCAGCTGTCCTCATCTGTCCCCAGGTGTCCCTGCTGTGCCCAAGGACCCCCCGCTGTCCCAGCTGCTGCCTGTGTGTGAAACACTCCCGTACCCAGCGCCGCAGGGCCCCTGCCTGCCCCAGAACCAGCCCCCGGAACAGGCACCGACTGCTCTGGGAGCTCCCGCAGCTGCTCAAGGACCTTGACAAATTATTTCATTTTGGGAGTAAGGTCATAGAAGCACAGAATGGTTTGGCTTGGAAGGGATCTTTAAGATCAGCTGGTGAAGGTGTCATTGAGGAATGTGGTGTTTGACAAGCGAGGAATGCTACCCCTTAGATAAACAGAAACAAGATGTGCCCTTATGGGATCAACCTCTGGAGACGCGCTACGGCTGAGAAACTTCTGAAAATAGAAAGGACAACTGAAGACACTCAGCTGGGAGCTCATGGTGCTTGAAGGGTGGATTCTCAAACCAATCTTCATCTTGGAAGTGTCTGTGAAGTGTAACTGCCAATGAGTCGGGTGCTCAGCACGGTAAAGACCGGAGCTGCTGGAGCCAGCCCAGATGAGGCCACCAAGGCGCTCTGGAGGAGCCCCCCTGCTCTGCTGCTCACCTGGACAAG
>VWZN01014189.1:4359-20371 GCA_013396955.1 Regulus satrapa
TTTTAAAAAAAATGGGTTTATTTAAAAAAAAAAAAAAAAAAGATAGTTTTACTTTCTTGGATGTTGTGAGTACAGGCAGGAGAGAATTAGGTATGTTTAATGAAAGATCTGGTTAAACAGACAATTCAGCCTTTTCAATGCTTTCCAGGATCAACACAGTCCATGAATATTTCTCTGAGGTTTATTATATATGCATAAATAAAGTGAATGGCAATGAGCCCCCAAACCTTCAGATAAAAGCAATGCATATCAGGATACATGTTGCCTTCCAAACAGAACAGTGGCTTTCATTAGAGGCTTGGATGTATCTCTGCTCTCCATTACTCAAAGTTAATATCAAGATCTACATTTTGGAAACAATTAAGCATAAAAGCTTAACAATAAGTAAAATGCTCTAGAAATAGGTGACTAAGCAAGACACTGTCAATAAGTCCCACAGAATGGCTGTAACGAGTACAGTAACAGAACAATTTTTCAGAAGCACATGGCCTCCAAGAAGCAGAGTTTAATCAAAGCAGACAATAATACATTGCAGTGGTACCTCTTGCAGCAGTGCCTCAGCAAACAAGGTAGAGTGATACATGCTTCTTAAAATATAGTGTCTAGCCTGTAGAATACTGTAGATCATGATAGGGGACATAATCAAGTGAAGTAAGGAAAATATGATAAACGTAAGAATGCACAAGTAAGTTAGAGAATAAGAAAGCACAAGAAAAAGTTGCTTTCTCTGAAGAAGAACCTTCCTAAGATGGTGACTGAGTGATGCCATCACCTGTTCAGCAAGGCAAGGGGTGTGAAGCTCAGCCAGGGAACATATCAGAACACAGTAATGCTGTGTCACTCCCTCTCTTTACCTGCATTTGCAGGTGTTATGAGCATGTGTTCCACGAAGGAGTGTTATGATACAAAACTGAAGTCCCCCACTAGGCCCAATGTGTTTTCACATAAGTGGTTTGACAGTGGTTAAAATAAGAGACCAGAAATTGCTGTAGTCTACCAGAAGGAATAAAATTTTTAAAAAGTTGTTTCAAGAGTTCAAAAATTTTTCAAAAGTTGTTTCATTACATGTCCAAAGTCCTAAGTGAGGAGGACCTGTGTAAGTGTTACTCATCCACCTTCTTGAGCATGTGAGATGCTCTGTCAATTACAGTCGACAGAACCTTCAGGTGACAACGGAAGGCAAGGGGTACTACCATGGGACAAAGGAGATAGCCTGACCCTGACAGAAATTGCCAAACACATCTGTTCAAACTAGAATTCCTTAATATTAAGGAATCAAATCATACCAACCCTCCAGGGCAGAAGGACAGTTCTAGTTCAGTTCCTACTCAGCACCAAGAAAACCCTTAAAATTTGTTTCATGTTGAGACACTTCTTTAGGGGCTGGAATTTAAATCTACAGACAACATTATAATAAGTAATGATTAGTTAAAAAAAAAAATTAAAAACATAACAATTGAGAATTTGAACCCTTTAGAAAATTGAACAGATGAGGCATGTGACTATCTGGAGGCAACAATTATTGTTACTATCTCCAGAGAGTGCTTGGCCCAGACATGTCTATTAATACCAGACTTATTAGGTCTTGACAGCTTCTAGGACATCTGTTTGTTTGATTTCCCTTTAGTCTCGCCAAATGCTAGCAGCAAAAATCATACACTTTTTTTCCCTCTTCTGCATAACTTGAAAGACTTCTTTGCATATATGAATTTTGACAATCTAGTGCTCTGTATCTGATATATATGTACAGGCATGTGTATTCAAAGAACCACAAAGGTGGGTAAATTTCTTTAATCTGAGGGCATTTATCTAGAAATAAAGGTGCTAACAAACACAAAGTAGAGCTAACAAACATTCCTCAGAGGAGGAACAGTTTTCACAGATTTGTTTTTTGACCTGAACTAAAAAAGGTTGCAGATACCAAAATGTCTCAGTAGCATTTTTTCACAAGCAAGTCCCTCAAGTATTTCAGTATACTGTAAAATTCTAATAAAACATTAAAAAATTACAACAAATAATATTGAGGGTTTTTGTATAGCTTTCTCTATTTTTTTCGAAGTCATCACACAGGTCCTGAATACAAATACATTTCAGTCTAAGGTATAAAAGAAAGGTTTTAAGTTAAACTCTTGCCTTTTGCTAGATTGTTACTGTATTCTAGACCTAAATCCAAAAGGCATTTCTTTTCTATATTATTCATAATTCTAGTTCATAATTCTGTTCTTCTTGGCCATCACTTCAAAAGCAATTTAAATTTATTTAAATAAAATAAATATCACCTTTAAATATTTAAAGATCACCTACTGGAAACAGAAAGAAAAGGAGATAGATACTTGTATACTATAAATCAACCAAAGGCAATTGCTGATGCTTTGATCCAGATATTTCCCTATGACTATGCCAAGCAGCTAAACTATTTTATTTACAAGAATCCAGCCTTGCCCACTCATTTAATTTTCATAGGCTGTAGAAATAATTTGTTTACATTTTAAAAATAACTTTATCATTGCTTAGAAACTTTATGTGATCAACATAACCTCACACATATATATTATTTTAATTCATTTTTAAGATGGCCTCACTCAAGTTGTAGGGCCAATTCAGAATGTCAGTACAAAGTATTTTTATTTCAGCTTGAAGCCTTCTTAGATGAAGATTTCTTTAAATATTTTTCTTCTCAGGTGAATGTTTCAAGTTAGAGATTACTTCAGAATTCAAATTTGATTTTCAACTTTTTTTCAGCCTTTATTGAAAGCTTGTTTATCTAGGTTATAATAACCACTAGAGAATTAATAATAATTTAAAATACAGAAAGTACTAAAAAAATTCAAATCAATCAAAATTTTTATGAAGGAGGATCAGCTTTTGCAGAAAATTGCAGCAGCTGCTCTGTTACAGGTATATTTTGAGAAACATGCACACGATGGCATGATTTCCTTCAGCGTCCACTAATGTGACTTGAAAACAATTACACCACCTGTGATCATTCCCTAAAAATAAAAATAAATGTATTTGTATTTCCATTTCCAACAAGAGATTTTCATTTGATTATTCCAGTTGAGAATCTGATCCAGCAGTGCTGTAAGAGTCCCACAAGTAATCTTTGGCTTCAATGGGTCTGAAGGAAATAACACATGACCACAAGGCGGATACGTATGCTTTCAGCACCCGTTTCACAACATTATTCCTGGGGTTTAGTATATTCATAATCCAATATTGTAAATAACTGCAGAGGTTTCATGGGGAAAACAGAACACTACATTCCCACCATCTTAGATCTAACTGATTAAAGTTGAGCAGATACCATTTATTCATGGGTTAGAAAACATGAGTTTTACATCTGAAAGTAAGTGGAAAGCATTTTTCCAGGTGTTCTTCCCCAGGAAAGTATGATGCAAATAATAAACTCACTAGTTCAAAGAGTACATACAATTCTATTTGCTTGCATTTATTGGTCTCCTTCCTAAATAGTTTAAATGAACAGCACATTAAACCAATTAGGAAGAGATGAAAAATTGTAGCTAGGATAATTGTTAGTAAAAAACCCGAGTTTACTGTTGCTTGATACCTAAAATACATTATTTTAATTATTGACAATAGTATGCTTTTGTCTATACTCATATGAATTATCATGGAAAACTACTATCATTTTTGACCTCACTGTGCCCAGGAATTGCATCAGTCTCAAATTTTATTTTTTTAGTCTATACAAGCAGAATAGTCTTGTGTTACAGCTTCATACAGAGGACTTATTGTATGCTCCCCTCTGTATGTTATTTATTTTAAAAATCCAATGTTATAAAATGAAATGCCTTATAACTGTAGTGGAATATCAGCCAGGAAAGGGAGACTGGCCATATCTCTTGTTCCTTTTCATTTCATATTCTGAACAATCTATAAGTAGTGACTCTGACAAGAATAAAAACAAAATTTAAAAATACACATGTATAATTATATGCTGGTATATTTTAACAGAAGCATTGGTTTACTTTTTTATGATTTCCCTTTATTTGAGAGGACATATTGGCTGGACACATGGAAATCGTTTCAGTTTAAAGCTATTTTATAAGATTAAATAAAATTGCTGTTACCAGAGAAAGAAATATTTCTGTCCAAAGATAGCAGAACTGAGTTGGATCTTTTGTCTGGGATACTTGGACTGAGACACATAAAATTGTTCCCTCTTTTCTTCTCAGCACACCCTCCCTCTGTCAGCAAGCAGCAAGGGATGGCCAGCAGCCAACGGGGATGCCACAGTCCTCCCACTTTGCTTGTCTGTCTGTCCTCACCCTACCAGGCCCCAGCACTGGGACTGGGATTAAGGGTAAAACAGCAAAATCCAACCATTTAATGTTCAGTGTATGAAGAAAAGGGCACACCCACAGCTGCTGGAGAAAGTGTAGAGGGTCATCAGCAGAACAAGGATCAGGAAGAGGAAGATGGCTGATGAGCACTGGTGTTGGTGGCTGAGGACTACCAGGCACATGTGGAGATGTGAGGGATTCTCCCTGGACAGAACACAGCAGGAGAGACAAGGCTGTCTATGAAGAAGCTGGGGTGGAAGAGGAATGAGGGGAGCCAAGGTTAATTGCCTCCCAACCCTCTGAATCCTCAAGACAAAATTCAGATTTCTTGACAATTTCAAAACTTCGTATCACTGAACTGCATTAACACAGCCAACTGCCGTAAAACCACTTCTTCCACACACTAGGTGAAAGTCACTGCAGCGGAAATCCAGGTCACAGTAAGGCCATGACAACACAAGACAGCATGTCATACCAATCCTATAGCCAGGAACACAATCATACCCCAACCCAGCCTTTCCAAAGTTGAGACGGAGCCAGCTGTACTGTTAAAACAAACAGACAGAACACCCTCATGCATGAACATAAAAATAGAAGGATCCCTTTTTAAAGGACTTTATCACCAAAATCTAAAGAACTGTCAGCTCCTTCTCTCTCAAGTATTACTTATCTAGATTTTTCTATTCACAGCCTTAATGCCATGTTACTTACCTAAATATCTGCTTTGGTTTCCAATAAACAAGATTTTCTAGATAGCACAAAAGAAAGGTGAATCTTTTTCCAGAAGCCTTCATCATTTATCTCAAAACTGTGTTGCAGAGAATTCCTTAAATCTACAAAAACTCTCAGAAGTTTGTAATTAATCAATAGGCTAAATAAGTCTGTAAATATATGGCTTCCAGTAAGATAATATGTGGAATAGTTCATTCTAACCATTTAATATTGAATAATATAAGAATGGGACTTTGAATAATTTAAGAATGGGAATCAAAGTAAATGTAGAAGCAGCTTATTTCAACTCATCTTTAGTTACGCTAACAAAATATTAGATAATGCAAAAACATTAGAAAGAAGTGAGATGAGTCAGAGTTTTCCATGAAAAGCAGCTTCACTGCAGAGTAGCCAATAGAAATAATTTTAACCTTATTTAGATTAAGATAAAATGGCATTCTAATATCTCACTATCTTATCTAGATAATTTTATTAGTGCTTAAGATAATAAAAGATGCATCTGGCAGCGGAATAACATTCCTTTATCACAGAACTTGTGTTCTGCACAGGCTCACATCTGCAAATGCAGATTGACACTTTCGTAAATTATGAAAGATTTTCTAATCTAAGACATTCTCTTCCTTGTACTGTTTGTTAAATCAAATTTTAATTTATATCTGATTTTCCTTTCGTTTTTGTCGGGTTTTTTTCATTTTGTGTGTTTATAATCACTCATTGCATAATTTCACTCATTGCACAATTATGCAACAGACATCTTCTGTGACATATTGCTCTTATTCTTCTTCTTTTTACTTATATTTTTACTGCATATTGAGGGGTTTATGTAGAAATATTTTTATCTGTCACCATTGAAGACTGGGCTTTGGAGCAGGTTCCTTAGCTCAGTGCTAGTTTCAGGGTTGCCTGAAACAATGAGTATGAAGATCCCCTAATGGTCCCTTTACAGTCACTCATTTTGCTGTCTTGGCCTCAAAAGGGAAGAAAAAAAAAAATCTTAATTGTATAGAGCTGATATTAAAAGAGTATACCCTTTGCTAGATATTTCAGTTACCATCACCTAGTATCCAACTTGCCACAGGACAAAACATTTCAAGCACTTGTTTGTGTGTGTGTATGTGTAGTTCCTGCTCAGTTCAATGCCACATCAGTTCCCAATACAAACAACAAAACCTGAAGAATTTTGAACACCATCATTCCAGAGCTCAAGTCAAAATACTCTTGACATAATGGAAGTCTCACCGGAATCACAGAATCACAGATTTGCAGACTCTTGAGATTGGAAGAGACCCTTAGAAATCATCTGGCCATGCCCCTGCTCAGAGCCCAGCCACCTAAAGCAGGTTACTCAGGACTGTGTCCAGTTGGGGTTTGAATATCTTCAAGGATGGAGATTCTCCAGTCTCTCTGGGCACCCTATGCTACTCTTTGATGATCCTTACAGTGAAAGTGCTTCTTCCTATATTCAAATTTAATTTCTTGTATTCCAAGGACACATTTCTTGCGTCCTTTGCCTCCTCTTCCATAAGCATCATGGAGAAGAGTTTGTTTCTCTCTTTACTGCCTCCCACCAAATAGATTGGTAAGAACCAGACCTTGGAAATTAGGGCTTCCATCTATGGAAATGAAGACCAACAACATTACCTCTCCCAGCAAATCTTTCCTGAAATGTTCTTAGTCCATCACATTTAACACAGTAGATAAACACTCCCCAGAGGGATCTGAAATACTCAGCAATTGAAGGGATTTAACAACACATACAATTATTTCTCCAGTCTGCACACTAAGGGCCCAGGAAGCTCACTTCTTACTCAAACTTTTCCATTAAGATTCTGCAAAATTTAGATATACCAAATTCACAGTTCCTAACTAACATTCCCTTTTGGGGTGCAGTAGTTTCTGCAGTTGTTCCTGTATTAATTGTTTGGCTTCATGGTCAATTTTGTCCTTTAAATCCTTTATCCCTTTTGATTCTATCACAGCTTCAGGTTTCTATACTCTAAGGGCAGGAATATTTCAGTGGTTCTAATACAAACACCTTTCCAGTTATAAGAATAAACTATTACAGTAGTATTCTCTCAATAATTCTCTTTGAATTATAAATTCCTATTGTAAATTGCCAAAATTTTCTATTAAGATGAAGGAAACAGATGAGAGACAGAGAAAGGGGGAAGATGGAGGGAGGAAAGGAGAGGGCAAGAAGGGAGGGAAGAGTGAGACAGCCTTGCCAGAAGCAGGATTTATTTGTACTAAGCACATAAATAGAGTTATAGATATGGCATTAGTAGAGATACAATTTAAATAAAGCAGCTGCTGGGAAACAGAAATATTATGCAACAGAATCAAGTAACTGTCTCAGTGACCACTGGAATCAGTGAGCCCCAAGTTTCAGTGAATTTAGATTTTTCTGGAGAGTGCCCTTTTAAACTGAATTCTTCAAAAGCAGCTGCATAGGTGCATCTCTTGTTGAATAACAGATAATCTACACAAGGTAGAAATACTCTCTATGATTTGGATGATTCTTCTTTTTGTTCAGTGAGGTGCAACTTCTGACTGAACTGGGGTAATAAAAGTTGAGAAACCTGCCCAACAAGTTTTGTTGTTCTTGGTTTTTTTTTAAATTAGCATGATTCCATGAGAAGTTTTGGATTTGCTGAGTTCTTATTCACTAGATTTAGATGCTAAATTCAATATGAAACAGTTATTTGGTATTGTTACTAAAGTACTTAGGTGTATTTTTCCAAATTCACCAAGCAGCTCCTATTTTCTATTGTTTGTATTGTTTCTGATAAAATTGTATCAGAAATCTAGTGAAAGAACTCAGAATAATTAGATAGTTGCAATCTTTGTGATTAACAACTTTTGATTTTCTGAAAATGCTACTGATTATAAACCCACCTATTGACTGTATATGGAAATGCCAATTATAGACAATACCTATATGAGTTTCGATTTTGGTCTTTTGAATCTCAGCAATTCAGTTTAGGACTCCATGTCCTGATGATCATATGTTCCTGTTTCCAATCTGGGGTGGTAAATGGCTTAACAGGTAATACATTTGTTAACACACCTTTCAATCCAATAAAATGGAAGTATTTCTAATATCAGAAGGCCTCATGGAAATTAATAGCTTTACAAAAGCTGATATTTGCTTCTTGACTCCAGCTGCAAATATTTTTTCTAGTGAGATTGATACATTGCCCTCACTCTGAATCTCTGGAGTTATGCAAGACAAGCTAAGCAGTTTGTTAAAACAGAAGAGGTCAGAGGAAACACTTTCACTGTGCTGAAACTGGTACACAGAGTCCTCAGTCAAGAACTCTTCCCCACACAGGACAGCAGTCCTACAATGATGGCGAAAGTGTCTCTAAAAGCTGAAAATATCTTGGCATAAAGAGCTGCATTTTATCACTTTTCTCAGTAGCTGAGGTCAGCTGCATTTGCAACTGCAGTTTTTGCATAATTTCTATGTGAAAATTCCTTTTCCATGTTATTTTCCTGAGCACCATAAAATCAGGAAAAATTAAATATTTTTTTTTAATTTTATCTTAGTTTAAAACAAGATATTAACTGAGCTTTAGACACCTAGAAGATTAAAGACAAAATAAAGGTCGATTTAAAAAATTGGCAACAGTAAAAATAACAAAGAACATGGATCAGTAATTTCTAATAGCTAATACTATTTATGGGGGTTGGCAGTAAAAGAAGCACTCATAAACACTGTCTAGAAATAGATCTTTAACAGCATAGTAAGTTTGATAATTTCATTACATTTCTTTAATGTAATAATAAATATAGTTATGAACAGCATCATGGTATTAGGAATTGGAATGACAAACGTGTGCTTGAATGAGATCAGAAATATACTTTTTGGCTTTGTTTTGTTTTGGTTTTGGTTTTGGTTTACAGCTTTAATTGTTTAAACATAAAGGTCAAATGATCCCAGGAAAGGAAATGGATCTCAACAATGTTAAGAGAACACACAAGAGATTTAAGAATTGCATTCAATAAAGCACTCCATAATGGAGTGCTCCGTGGTCTTTAGTAACAGCTTTTCCAGCTCTTCAATGGTTTTCCCAACAAGTTACCATGTAGGTGATCCTTGACAAAGCAAATCAAATTAATACTAAACACCTATGATCTGTAACAATTTTTTTCAGTAGTAGATGGATAATTTAGTGGTTTATCAGCAACTTATTCAACTTCATGGCAACCTGAGATTTTGAACTAAACTTTCTAGTGGATTTGTAAACAGTAGGCTCCTTGTGATTCACAGCCTGAACATGTATGTTCCTTCAAAGTCCCTGTGCTTTGGCACTTCATTTGACTTTCTAGAAGTAATAAAGTACTGCTAATCTAGTCAATCCAGATGCTGGTTTTTCTTGTTCAAGATTTATCAGATGGTTTCAAACATATTACAAAAGCATACTTTTAATTGTGCAAAACTGAAAAAGTTTTTAAAAAATTCCTGCATGATTTAGTGTCAGCTATTTTAATTCTTCAGGCCACTAGCATCACATTTTCTATTGTTCTTTTTAGTCTGCTTTTGTGGTTTTAGGATGACATATTTTTACTTTTTTTTTTGGCAGGTTGCCTTTTTTTATTCAGAAGAAGCCCATACATATTTAGAAAATAATTTCTGTGGTACAACCAGATGAAAACATGTCAGGAAATGAGAAACCTGAAATGATTCAACAAAGGACTCAAAATTTCATAAACTTACTAGCAGGAAAGAAGGGATTTTGAAACTCTTTCCTGTACAAGCTGCTCCCCCTGATTCACTGACATTTTTTCTCATTGTGAGAAAATATGGTTAGGTAGAAGTGAACTTTCAATTTTTCTGCACAATTTTTTTGCATCTCTGTCTTGACAGAACAGTAATAGAAAACACAGAAATGACAAAAAATGCCACACTCATTATCCTTGTAAATGCAACTACAATGTATTAGCAAGGTGTGTCCTGGATGGATCAAAGAAATTTACACCCAGGAGCAGTTTCTGATTACGGATCCAGCATTTTTGAAACTTTCACACACAATTCTACTGATTGTCTCAGAGACTGATCCCGGGCAGCCCCGGGGCAAATGCAAAGCAAAAGCGGTTCATTTAATCAGATTTCCCCGTTTTGCTCATGGCTCTTCTGCCGTCTGGTGGGATCAGGTGAGACCCTTGCTGAGAATCCTGCGTGCCATTAGCAGGCAGCTACAGCAGTGGGTTCCCGGGGCTGTGGTTTAGATGAGTCCGGCAGCTGCGCTCCGTTTCAGCGAGGAAAGAGTTAAAGAGCTCCGTGTTCCCCTGTGCCCGGGAGGCAGCCTTTGTGTTTAACATTGGCAGGGGCTCAGTTCGGGCTGGAGGTTTGTTTTAATTGGGGGAGGGGGCAGAGAAGAGGGGACGCTCCGACTTCTTCAGTCTGTCTCTCTCGTTCACTGATTCAGCGGAGGTGGAGATTTTCAATTCCACCCAGTCAGACGCAGGCAGGAGGATCTGGTGAGACTATCCCAGGAAAAGGCACTCAGAAGAAATTCTCCGAGGCGGCGGCGGCGGCGCCAGCAGCCCCAGCATGAGGGTGAGCCGGGCGGGGAGGCGCGGCGGGGGGATGTGCGCGGGATGCTGCGGGAGCCCCATCCCGATCCCACGCCGAGAACGGCCCGGACCGAGCCCCGGGCACCTTCCGCACCGCTGGAAACGCTCCGGACGGGGATTCGGTGGCGGTGGTGCACCTCTGTGTGCGGGTACGAGAGAGAGAAAGGGAGGGAGAACAAGGGACGGGCACAAGGCAGCCTGGGGGAACTGTTATTCCATAAAGTTTAACAACGCGTGAATCTCGCCAGAGGCTCTCTATATAGGCTGCAGGGCAGGAGCACTGGTCTGCCAATGCATGTTGGAATTGACCCTTCGTTGGTGGAGCAAGGAGCGTGATTCCTCTCGCCTTGGAGAAGGAGCAGCGGGCGGCTGCCCCGGCAGCGCTCGCTGGGAACAGCCCAGAGAATCCCCCTGGCCGGTGCTGCTCCCTTCGGTGCCTTCCTGCCCTGCTCCGCTTCATTTGCTCCTGTTCACGTCTCAGCTGCCTTACACTCATCAAGCACTGCTAACGTTTTAGCTGTTCTTTCATACTCGGAACAATTTCGTTTCCACTAGCACGGTCTCTTCTTGCGATCCTCGGCATGGGAGTTTTTCTGGCTTGATATTCCAGTCGAGTTAGGAATTTAGCTCCCTGAGTCCACGGCTGCTTCTGCAGCACTGCAGGAGCACAGGCACCAGGCGGGTGGCTCCCACATTCACAGAGCACCCTCACACCCTCCAGGTTACCCAGCCTGTGTGCTGAAGAAGGATAATCGTAGATTACCTTATCACAGAAAGTTATCAGGGATGCCAGTGTGTTATTCATACGAGGCAGGCTGCATGTTATATTCTGCAGCAAGATAAATGCTTAAAAAATGTGCACAGGGGAATGAAAGGCTGTCAGGAATCTATTTTAAAAGTACCCTTAGTAGTTAGTCTATTAAAAACTTCCTAGTTTTGCTTCTTAGGAAAAGTTTCTTCCAGGAGAGGGAAGAGATGGTAATTGCCAATTTTGTTGCCAGCTTTGCATGCTGGCAGCATGACTGCCATGCTGCCACTCTGTTTATATGATACATGCATCAAATTTTCACAAAAAGGGTCACAAAGTAAGGAGGAAATGAATATAATTACTAAAATATAAGGCTGTGGGTTCTGTTCATAGCTTTATCACACTTACTTAGGAAAGCTGTGTAATAGTGATGCACATTTCCCATTTGTAAATTGAGGGACTGCAGTCATAGGAAATAATAAAAGGGTTAATCCTTGCCTGTAAAGAATTACATCTCTGTTGTTTCTGGTACGATTCAGAAACGTAACGTGTACAATACACTTGCACCATGCTGCTGCTAAGTGCCCTAAGATACCGGCATAACCAGCATTTAATTTAATTAAATAAAGAAAGATTTACTATTTAGTACGCGGAACTTTGAAATTACGTCCATGGGATCTCACAGTTGGCCAGTTCCTGATCTCAAATACAGCAGTACAAGAATTGAAAGGTGGAGAGACAGCACTCTGCAAGCCAGACAGGAATACTCAGGTTAGCATTGCATCTGCTGCTCTGCACACACACTTCCACAGACCACATACAAGAGGAGCCTGCAGCACTAGTAAATATTTATACTCTGCCTGTTCCAGAAGTACTATCAGTAAATTTTCTCCCTCCTTCTCTGGTAAACATCTTGCTATAAACTCTGACTTAACAGCCGCATAGGGAATTAAATTAGGATTCATTTATTGAAAAGGATCCTCCTGAATGCTTCAGGCTAGTCCCTGGAAATCAGAAAGTTATAAATACTGTATTTTCTACTCTTCTTTTGTCAACACTGCATCACTTTGTCTTGTTTTGCAGATACAAACCATGTTAAAAAAAAAAAATCTTAAATTAAACCATGGCTTCAAAGAAAACGGACTTAAGTGGCATCTCTGGTTTCACTGGAGGTTTGGAATTTACAATCCCTGTGTCAGCAGTTACACACAGGCAGTCACACTTATTAGAGCAGGGTTCTATGATGCTTTCTTCCCTACAATGTCATGAGTTGGTTAGAATAGTTACTTAGAATACTAAACCAAGTATTTTTTATCCTTAAAGAGCTTAATTTTTTATTATTTATTATCCACTGTAGCTAAGCACTGAGCATGAGCTGCAATTACATTCAGGACCAAAAGACAAAGTTTGAAAGTATTTTCCTGGCTGAAGGTCTATCCTAGGATCATAAAATCTTCCTCCTAATATTTAGGGATTTTGGATTTGGTCCAGTTTTTGATTTGAAATAATGTATTTTCAGTTTTCATTTGAAATACAGCTAATAAGTCAGACAAAAATAGTATTACGACTAATTTTTTGCAGTACATCAAAGATACTCTGAAAATCGATGAATTTGCTACCTTTAATTTTTAATGCAGTGCTTTTATCTTACTTTTTCAAAGAAAAAAAGAGTAAGATCTTATTTTAGCTAAAATGCCATTCAACAGCCTCCAAGACAGGTTAACTTTTCCTGCATGACTATATTTTAAAACAGAATTTTGTCCACCTTGCTTTTTCCATTCCTATACAAATACTGTCTCAAGTTAACAGGGTTTTATAGGATCTTATTTGCATAAGCTATCAGTTACTTAAGGAATTCTTTGTGTTTGCCTCTTGTCAAACAGGTAACGGGGGGGTCATCTAGATTTCAGAACAGCACAGTGAGTCTAAACAGGTGTTTATACATATGTGCAGTAGTGGCTGAATATTCAGATATCCTCCGTCAGTGAGAAACAGGATGTGTTAAACTACCTGTTGTACTGATTACGTGCTCTTTTGTTGTTGTTTTTGTTTTTTGTTTTGTTTTTCTTTCTTTCTTACAGTTTCTCTCTGCGGGTGTAAAAGTGAGAAGTATCTCACTGAAATACTGAAAAAAGGCGTGAAACCCTTATCTCACTGAGTTTGCTCATTGGGGACTTCAGGATGGAAGCGTTGTGTTTAAGAGTTTCCTTGCTGCTGCTGGTCCCGGGATTTGTGCTCAGTGACAGCTCTGGCAGAGACGTTTCCAATCGGAGTGACTCGGGAAACCCCCTTTCCACCTTCTCAGGGATGGAATCCAGCATTCTCCTCACCACCATACAGCCCCCGGTGTCCAACCAAACTGTCAAATGCTCCCAGCAGACTAAGATCGCTGAAACTTTCAAATACATCAACACCGTGGTATCCTGTGCGATTTTCATCATTGGGATGGTTGGGAATGCAACTCTGCTGAGGATCATTTACCAGAACAAGTGCATGAGGAACGGCCCGAACGCACTGATAGCGAGCCTGGCCCTGGGAGACCTTATCTACATTGTCATTGATATCCCCATCATCGTGTACAAGGTAGGACACCACCGCTCACTCCAACTGCGGTTCCATAGGAGTTCCCCGGCTGTTCTCCGTGCTTCCTCCTCTATTTAGTGCTCTTTTGTCAATGAACAGTGCACTTAAAGAAACAATACAACTTCTTTTTGCTCTGCAACAAACCCCTTGCTCTCGGGTTTCACCTCCATCAAAAAAAAAAAAAAAAAAAAAAAAGTGTATCTCCCGTTAAAGACGATGCAGCTCTTAGCTCTTAACCAAAGTGTGGCTTTGGGCATTTCAGAGGAGCTCTTCATTTCTCATAGCTGCTACAGCTAGCAAAAGAATTTATGAGGGAAGGTTTTTTATAAACTGTTCTCCTCCTTGATGGACTAGTTGCTATTTTTATATTATCCAATCCTTTATATTTTTACAGAAAATACTCCCTGTGATACGAAGACTTCATACTACGACTTTGCAGGGAGAGATTAGGTCAGTTAAGTTGAGCCTTAAGGTTTTCATTTAATATTCTTTAATAGCTGAGTCTCAAAAATATTCCAATTATATCACAGACCATTTCTTTAATATTAAATCTCATCTGGATTTGTCAAAGTAAAAAAATTGCTCCTCAGCAATTCTTTTATCCGGTATAAAGTCATCTTGTCCCAGTGTTTTGATTTTCCAGAACAATCAAACAAAGCCATAAAGCAGTGCTTTTTCTGATCCAATTTATATTTACTAATACAATTCAAGTCAGAACATGCTTGAATGAACAGAACTGAGCTCTTTTAAACTATATTACATTGATATTAACTTATCTTATAAAATCATCAAAGAATTTTGTAAGCTTGTATCTGTCTCTTTGTAGACTATACACAGGTGTGTATTTTATAGAATATTTGACTTTTTCTTTTTTCAGCAGAAACATAAAGTGTTTCTGTTTGTAAATAAAATACTATGTCATATAATATATGTAAGTCATATAATTAAGAAAAAATGTTCTTCACAATTTCAGCCCTTAAAGATTCGGATGACTTTTATTTGAATGTGTTTTAAATGAAACATTTTAATGCATGGTTTTATAACAACGGATACCCTGTGGTTTCAAACTAGATTTTAAAATTAAGAAAAAGAAACAATGATTTTAAGACATGCATTTTGCATCTTTATAACACTGACATCATCACTGCATTGTAACACAGGTATTCATAGGACAAGACCAAAATTTGAATTAATTAATGGAAAAAATTCTCTCTATGTGCATGTATTGTATTTGTACAGAGACACTTGGAGTCTGTTATTGTCCACCCAACCAGGAATAGGTGGGTGGACTTATTCTATAAGTAACGGAAGAATTAATGTTTCAGAATCATCAGCCCTTGTTCTTGTAGGTGACTTCAACCTACCAGGCACCTGCTGGGAACTTAATACAGCAGAAAGAGGCAGCCCAGGAAGTTTTTAGAATGCATGGAGGGCAATATTTAATCAAGTTGGTGACTGAACCTACCAGGGGAAGGACTATGTCAGACCTGTTGTTTGCAAATCGAGATGGACTAGTGGAAGATGTGGTGGTTGGGGGCCACTTGGGGCACAGTGATCATGATCACATTTGGTGAAATCAGGAAGAACATCAATAAGACTTTTACATTGGACTTCTGGAGGGCAGACTTTGGCCTATTTAGGAGACTTATTCAGAAAGTTCCTTGGGAAGCAACCCTTAAAAACAAAGGAGTACAGGAAAGATGGGCGTGCTTCAAAATGGAGATCTTGAGGGCACAGGAGCAGATGGTCCCTGTGTGCCGAAAGATGAGTCCACAAAGCAAATGCCCAGCCTGGATGGGCAATGATATTTTGAAGGAACTTAGGAACAAAAAGAGGATGTATAATTTTTGGAAGGAGGGTCAGTATAATTTTTGGAAGGAGGGTCAGGTCTCTCAGGAACTATTTAAGGGAATTGCTAGGGCATGTATGGAAAACACTAGGGAGCCCAAAGCTCAGTTTGAACTTAATTTGGCAACTTTTGTAAAGGATAATAAAAAANTATTTAAGGGAATTGCTAGGGCATGTATGGAAAACTCTAGGGAGCCCAAAGCTCAGTTTGAACTTA
>VWZN01014191.1:4998-21918 GCA_013396955.1 Regulus satrapa
CAGGAGTTTTTAGCACAGGGACTCAGCATGCTCATGTGCATTCTCCTACACTTATCTACAAGTTAATACGTTGATATTGCAATAAATGTCATGCAGGCAGAACATGGCTTTTAATCCCTCAGTACAACTAAAAACTTATATCTATGAGGGTTTATTTTAAAGGCAAGTGCTTTATTTGAGTGCCTTTACAGCTGAGGAAATAAGAGGAAAACCACAGCCATGAACTCTTGATTGATACAGGCAATCATAGTTTTGTTGGCAGAAAAGTCTGTCAAGAAAAGCAAGTGTGGTTTTTTGGTATTTTAATGACTAGCTAAGTTGAAAAGTAGGTCAAAAGTAGCCCTGTCCCCCTGGTACTTTATTCACAATGATACAACTAGAAGCCTTCTAAAATGAGGAAAGGCATGTATTGGGCTAATATTTATTATTGAGTTGGCTTATTTTTTTTATAGTTTCTTAAATTCGTATGTGTTGGAACCCTGCCTTTTTAACAAATAGACAGCCGAACTGAAGTTAAGCAGACAATAATATGGGCCAAAATGCTGAATGAATTATTGTTTTAAGAAAAGTAAATAAATATGAGTGATTTTAATTGTGATTGTGTGTCGAAATGAGCAGACACCTACTAGACATTCCTCTGTGGGTCCTCTTTCCAGGCTGGTAAAGGTTGTAAAACAGCTGAGTACAGACAGTATTTCTACAAACATGCCAATACCTAGGAAAAGCAACACAGATATGTTCTTATAATAATAAAATCTCTTTCTATCTGAAAAATACAGGACATTTTGTTTTATATTACATTACATTACATTACATTACATTACATTACATTACATTACATTACATTATAATATATTATATTTATTATATTTACATTTGAGTTCTTTACTAAGTAATAGAAAAAATTTGTTTACTTCTTTAGTTAAAGACGATCTCTGCTGAGAAGATACTTAGATAACAATTCACATGCTAATTTATTGCCACACAAGAAGAGTATTAGAAACTTTTTTCAAGGATTGAAGTTTTTTTGCTTAAACTGAAACTTTTTGTAATACTCCACAAATACTATCTATTACTTCAGCATGAAGAGGTTTAATTTGGTGCAACTGATGTGGAGAGTTCAGAGCAGAACTGATGCTGTAAATATGTCATCTGTAGCTTAAAATCTTTGCGACCATTTGCTCTTCTGCTACACATACCACTGAATTGGTAAATGTAATTAACTTATTTACCAAGACAAACTTGACATATTCTGAATAAATATTGCTAGGTGCTGCTAACTCAGTTTCTTCATGTAGATGGAGCTTGTGCATTTTTTTCCATGCAGTCAAGTTCCAAAAATTGAGGTAGCTTAACTAAGGAATTTTTAACTAAGGAATAATAGTTTCTTCTATTAAGAAAACATCAAGTTCCCTTTTTCCTGTACCATAATCACTTTCAGAGTGATTTTATAATTTGATGAGTCCTATATATGCTTAATTATGGTTTTCTGTTTGGCTTTCTTTGTTGTTATTGGTTGGTTTGGGGGTTTTGGGGGGTTTTGTTTGTTTGTTTGTTCTTGGGTTTGTTTTTGTTTTTTCTTTTTTTTTTTTTTTTTCCCAGAACTTGGTTTTATATTATCCCATAATTTTTTAATCCATATTTTAGATATACCATAAAAATGAAACTTCAAAATTTTAGCAGCTAATGCATTTTCTAGGACAATGATAATGCTCTGTTATTTCCAACTTTTAATATGCTTATAACACTTATCCATAAACTTACTTTCTAAACTAGAGAAATGGACTAATTTTGATTCAGTTTGAGAGATGGTCATATGTGACTTTTAGAAGGAAAAGACTGAGAAATGTAATGGGTATTTTTCTTCAAACCTGGGATATTCTATTTATTCAGGTGGAGAAATATATATGCAGTAAAAGGCAAGATAGGTCCAGTAAAGAGTAAAACCACACTTTGTCAAATAATAGGTTTTATTTGTATGGTATTTATTTTTTTTTTATAACTTTTCTGCTTCTCTTCAGGCTTCTCTAAACTTATTATAGGGTTTTAATGCATCTTAGTGTATTGATTTTTACTTATACAATGGAGCTGATAGACTAGCAGAGCTTAATTTTGGTGAGTACATACATATAAAACTGTGAAGTTCCAATGAAATAGAAAAAAATTAAG
The DNA here is from genome assembly GCA_013396955.1 of Regulus satrapa. NCBI lineage: Eukaryota > Metazoa > Chordata > Aves > Passeriformes > Regulidae > Regulus > Regulus satrapa. The sequence continues at coordinate 7,168 of VWZN01014191.1, forward strand.
AAGAAATAGTGCCTTGAAGTGAATGAAATAATTGTTCATTTGAAAAGTCAAATTTTGAGGTAAACACTGATAAAATTAGCAATTATATAGTGTTTTAAAATGAAGGAGTTTTTAAAACCTTGATACTTCAGAGATGTAAACAAGTGACCATTTTTTTCCAGATTGGGGGTTTTTTTTTGTTTGTTTGTTTGTTTTTTTTTTTTAAATTGGGAATCTACACAAAAATTTATCTTTTTCTTTGAAAGTGTTGTTTATTAATATTAAGTAATTATATAAGTCTCACCTATGGCTCCACTTATTTTCTAATTTCATCTTTAGTGTCTTCTGTTCCTTGTATTCTCTTAGCTTTTTCTTTATTATTTTTTAATCTTAGCTCCTACATGTTTGTTTTAGTTTCTAGCCCTAATCATCTTAGCGATATTAAAGCAGACATATTTTGTTCTGAATTGCATAACGTGTTTGGCCAAGAGAAAGGAAAAATATGTTCTATCAAAGCATGACTGCCCCCATGACATGGAAAAGAGCAGCCTCTTTCTTGTTTAAGAAACAGAAGCCTCAGTAGCCCACACTGAGGTCTAAAACACCCTGTGAGAATCTCCTGAGGTCCCACTTTGGTCTTGCAACTTTTCTGTGAGCTCTGCAGGTGCCTCCAGCATGCCAAAGAACTTTGAGTGGTGTAGGATGCCTGCTGGTGGGTGTGTGTTGCATATCCAGATGTGTGTTGACTGGGAAGTATCAGTACCTCTTCAATCTGTAGTCATCTACATAATAACATGTAAATTTGTGTAATTTGAAAGGTGAATTACATCCTGAGATAACTCAAAATATTAAGGCAAAAACTATTTAATCATCTTCTTTACCTGGATTCTTGACCCAAGGTTATACATCCTTAGGTTTTCCATTGCTTACAGAAAGTTAAGGGATCCTCCATTAGATGTTCTTGTCTAGAATTCCTTCTTCCTAAGGAAAAAAGGATATTTTTAATTTAAAGTTATCAGAACTTGAGTTATAATTAAAGAAGCAAATTAAATATAGTTTGGTTAGCATTTGAGATAGGGAGTTATCTACCAAATAAAGTATTTAAGGCTCTCTAGACACATGCATGTGTTGTTTGATGCTGAAAATAAAAGTTAATATACATAGAGTGAAGACATTTTAAATACTTGATTTTGGGTGACTACATTATTAATAGGAAACAAATACTCAAAAAAAATATATCCTTAATCCCAGTCACACCAAAGATTTTACGACTATGTGATGAAAATTCACAGCTGGGGAGACAAAGGAAAAAAAAAGGTAAGATTTATCTAAAAATACATATGTTGTTTTTGTTAACATAGAAAAAGTAGTTTTTTAAGCATTAATAGATTAGCAGCAATGTTAAAATATATTGTAAGTACATGATAAGCTCAGTGAGATGTATCTAGAGGTACATTTGCGCTCTTATTTTTTCTGTTGAAATAAGAACAAAGAGCAGAGAGAAGCCATAAAGTGCCCAAGGCTCTCATATTGTTATAAGTTTGAGGAGAACAAAGTGGTCTGCTGAGGACACCTGTCTTCCTATTTCTGTGCAGACCCATAACTCTTGTACTTAAACTTGGAAAATAGAAGATCTTAACAAACCTCAAAAGAACTTGGTTCTGTAGTCAGAGAAACAAACATATGTCCAAGTCATCTCATTGCAATTTACTGCTGCAGCGATTATTTTATTCTTAATTTGCTTCCACTACAATAACTTCACCTGTTACAATGGTTACCCAATGGCAGAGCCTGGACTGGAGAGCACCTTTGTCAGCTTCAAAGGACTGCAAAACAAATCTAATGATGCAGATTGACTGATGTCCTATATCTAAAGAAAGACCATATATTTAAATAATATTTTCCATCTAATTTCTTGGGGTTTTTGTAGCGATATCAAATACTTTTTATTGTTGTTATTGTATTTTTTTTTTTTTCCCCAAAAAGGCATTTACAGAATACACAAATAGATGCCATTAAAATCATGGAAGGATGTGTGGATGTGTCATTAAGAAACGCTAAGTGTTGACATCATGACCACTGATTTGTCAAAGACAAGGATTTGTTAAGTATTTATTTTAATGTCAGGAATAAAAGGATTTGTGCACCATTTTGAAGTGTAAGGATTTGAAGTCCCACCTGCACTTCCAAGAATTAAAAAAAAGGATTCATAGCTGAGATCAAATTTTTTTTCATCATCTGAATTTACTATGTATAATATTTTCTCTTCAATATGTTAGGTGACACCCTACAAATAGAAGAAAGTACCTTTTTGTGACTTCAGGTAGAAATATTTTCTTATAGACCGCATTCTCAGTATTTATTCTGTGTAGTTAGACAGACATACTAGATTTGTGAAAGTGAGCTCTTGCTGTAGACAATGAGGAGTGTGCCTCCCTCTATTGACAAAGTAACAAATGCTAAGTTTCACTGCCAATCTTCTCAAGACCACGCAAAGAATTTATTGTAGGTATACAATAAAGGCAAAGGTGTAATATGATCCTGTGCCACTATGCAGCACATGGGGTTGTATGCAAAGAGTTTTTCAGGTATAAGAAACATCAGAATTTGGAACATCTGAATTTAGTATGTGTTCTGATAAAACATGCTTAAATTGCTAGGTCAAAAGCCATTGACATTAGTAACAGTCTTTCCAATGTTTACAGTAGGTATATTATCAGGTCTACTATACATATGTACAGATTATATATATGTTATATATTATGTTATGTACAGAACTTAACTGACTCCCTGACCAAACCTGTCTTTACATAAAGGTTGAACTCTTAGAGAATACAATGCCCTCAGTCTGAAGAGTCACATTACTTCAATGAAAAATGAATGAGATCCCCAAATGGTAGAAACAGAATGTTCTATCAGAGAATAAAATAGTGACTAGAAAGAAAGTAAATGTATTTTTTATGTATGTAAAGTATACTACCTATCACAGAAGTAGATCCTCAGAGTAATATTGTTGATCAATAAATTACCTTTTGAATCACTTGGGCGCATGAAGAGTATGTTTCTTGTATGTTTTCTGTGTATTTTATCTGCAATTTATACTGGTCTCATCAAAGTGATGTTAAATCCATATGTATTTTCAACCACATAACTGAATTTTAAAGATGTTAATTATTTTTACATGATTACTAGTATTTCAAACTTTGAGTTTATGGTGCTCAGTAATTAAGGAATTATTTTGTTGAAAAAAATTTTTTTTCCTTTGTATTGTGATGTGTCCTAGGCAAGTACTCTATTTATTCATTTGAATTTTATTAGCATACACATTCTAAAGTATTTCCCATATACAACTATGCAGGGTTTTTGCATAACTTTAGCCTATGAATAAATGTGGAAAAATCAGTGTACAATTTTTTTTTTTTTTTAAATAATTGTCAGGAAAGCAGAAAAAAAAACAAAAAAAAAAACACCACCACCTGCACAGAGATTATTAGATACTTAAAAAAATTTTGAAGTTTTTTTTTTTTTTTAACTTTCAAAGGAAAAATAAATTAGAATTAATAGTATGTATATATATATTCTAACACTTTTGTACTATTCCATTCCATTCCTTATTGTAACCATTTCTACCATTCTCTACAATAAGCTATTCTTGGATGACAGCATGTGTCACATATAAGTTGCCACTAAATGTAAACTGCATATCACTCCTAAGGGAAAGAAAAGCAACCATAAAAGCATTGTCACTTCTAAAATATAGAAGGACAGAGAAATTAATTTTTAGATGTAGAGAGAAACCATGTGAAAAATCACAACATAGAACATTGTGTCCATAATTCAGTCTTTGTCTACAGATTTGTTTAAATGTGATGGCTATACAATTTAAATATCTACTGCATATATATTAATATGCAGCAACAGTATTCAATTTGCTTATTTTATAAAATGTGTTTATATTTTTTTTAATTGTGTCTCCACATAATATTTCTTTTCAGTCTGTGGCTTTTCAGCTCTTTTTTCATAACTCCTTTTACCATGAGAATGATCAAAAAAAAACCCCCAACTTTTTTATACCTTGTTGCCTGACAGTAGGCACCATCAAACCATATTTAGGTATTCAAGGAAATGGCCTGATTTTCTGAGATGGAAATAGTAGTGAACACTTTAAATGCTTTTTGAACAGTAATTGGGAGGGGGGGGTGGGAGGGCAGGGAGGCGGGGGGGAGGGAGTTTGCATTATTTTATTGTTATGATAAATGTGTTTCTATATCAAATTTATTTCTATGATTTTAGGATCAAACTCAGCCTTCTGAAAACAGTAGATGCTTTTCCTGATCAATTGCAAAGTAGAGAGGGTAATTTTAGGACAGTAAAATGTTTGTTTGAAGCTGGGGCTATCTGCCTTCTTTCTTCTCTCTCAAACTCCTCTTTCCTTCTTGCACCATTTACAAGTTATTAAATTTTTTATTGTGCAGCTTGTGCATCTTCTGCCTGATCACTTGCCTTTCCTGGTGTCAGGTCAGCAGTTTCAAAAGCAAGGCCAGCTAAACAGCTTGAATGTGTACCAGCTCTGTTCACAGCAGAACAGAGCTACTCAAACCCTATTTTTGCAGGTAACTTAGCAGAAGTGTTGACAGATCGTTAGGCAGCTCTTGAGGCCAAAAAGTACCAATAGCACTGTTATTCTTTTCATGAAGTAGAAGTATGATGGATCACAGTTGTTTAAAATGACCCCAGAGAACTTTTGTTTCAATGCAGCAAACCATGGTTGCTTGAGATGCTCACAGCACCTTGGTATAGTCAGTGCTTAAGAGAAATTAAAGATTTCTGTAAAGTCCTTGTTGGTATATATTTTGCATAGCAATAATAACTTAGTTGTTGAATTCACTCAGAAAAAATACAGCTTGCCTGTCAGACAGACAGACTGCACACTGAATACCCATATGCACCCAGAAATACCTACCTTGGACAGGTTTCTTAATATTCTTTGCTCCAATATGTAGGAATCAGATGTTACATAATGCCCTTTTTTGTTTCTTGCATCTGTGACAGCATTTCAAAAGAATTTTGAGATAATGCTCATCACAAATGGCACAGAGCCCTGAAGGTCAGCTTCTGCTGCCTCTACAGAGCTCCATACAGGAGTAGCATCATTTTTAATGAACCCACACTAGCCAGATTATATAAATCTGATAAAATAATAAAACCAGCAATGTATGTGAGACAGTATCATTCAGCTTACTCAGTCTTACCAATGTATAAAATGTACAGACATCATGAGAGGCACATAGATTTTAAAACTAGAAAAATTTCTCAAATATCTGACCTGACTTATTTCTCATCAACAGAACTTGACCCTTTCATTTATGCATTATCTCCATAATGAGGTAATTCAATTAGACCAGAGAGCTTAATAGTGCACCAAAAATAATAGCACAAAGAACTTTATAATTCCACAGCATCATATGCTTTGTTGTTACACAATACAGTCCTCATAGCTGAGGAAAAGAAAATACTTTATTAATCAAGTTAAAACATCAATAGATTTTGAAGCATAACATTTTTATTTAATAAACCAGCCACAAATGTTAAACACTTTAATGGGTACAAATCATACCAAATATATTGTGGGCCTTTCTCTTCCAACTGACTATGGCAAGAACTTAATAAGTATCTGCAGATAAGATGAATTATTCATTGTAATACTTCAATTATAAAAGAAATCAACAAAGAACTTTAGGAATTCATCACTATCTACCTGTTATAAAGGTAATTCTCCATGATAAAGTATTTATCAGCTAATACATAAACCAAAACCTAATAATCTGAAACTATACTCTCAGCACTGATTTAAGATAACCCTGTGACACTGCACTGAAATAGTTACTGAAGTGGTCACACTGTTTATTTTGGGGTCACAACTCAGGTCAGGATGGTAGCTTTCAGATGAGGAATGTAGTGACATCTTCTTAAGCTTTTCCAGCTAAATTTCCAGGCTATATTATGACTTTCCCCATCAGATACCTCCTGCTGTATTTATTGTAAAGACTTCCAGCCAAATCATGAAAAACATCTAAGAACTTTTTGACAATATCTTTTTTTCCCAAGATACAAGCAATTTTTTTTTTTTCAAATTGTATTATCCTGGGAAATTTTTACTCATAAACTCAAGGACTTTATGATCTAGTTTTTTAGTTTTTCAGAAGTTCCCTAGGAGATTACTTTAAAAGATGTTACTTTTTAGAGAAGCCTAGATGAATGGAAATTAACTTTCCTTCCTTGTGCAAAGTAAGGCTAGAAGAGGGACAAAAAGACATGCATGGCTGATACTGAAGTGTAGTACAGATCTATTTTATACATAATGCATTGATGACATTTTTCATAAGCTGCTCATTCTGTTACTCCTGTAGTACTGCTGAAGTCTGTGGATCTTTGTATCTCCTTGCATATCTTAAAGTCATGTTGGCAAGTGTTATCCAGGTGCAGTCTTGCCTTATAAAGCCAGATGTTACATGATTGTATAGTTCCTCATGGCTTTTATAAATTGGATTTTCTTTCCTTTCCCTAGCCATAAACGGACTTTTATATCTTACTATACAATTGTAAAAAAAAAAAAAAAAAAAAAAAAAAAAAAAAAAAAAAAAAACCAAAAAACCCCCCCCAAACCTCTACCGATTTGGATAAGTAAATCAGTTTTTCCTTCCCATTTTCATAGTAAATTACCTGTAACTGCATTTTTGGAACTAAAGAGGATACTACATTCATATAGATAGACATAGAATATAAAACAGACCCTCTGTCTACATGTGGATGTCTGAACAGACAAAATAAAAACGGAGAACAAAGAATGCTTTAGTGTTTAACAATGGAGAAAGATTTTAGGAAGCCTAAATCCTCAAACATTTTAGATTTTAGGAGAAAAGCTGTGTTTTGGTGGTTTAATTTTCAGTAGCTAAAATGAAAATACTGTTCTTGAAAATATACATCTTCATACTCTTTTGTGTTCTGTTATTTCCTGTCTGGCTTCTGCAGAATGTGGGATTCAGAGCAAACCTCTCAACAAAGCTCTGTGGCACCCTGAGTTGTCACATGAAAAGTTCTCCTCACAATATGAAAAAACAGAACTTATTTAGTTGTTTCATAATAAAAAAAAAAAAAAAAAGATATTAAGAAAAATAATACATAGCCATGAAGAGTGAAGCTTTCTAGAAAAAAAGTAATATATAATGCTTTGTACATAGTATACAAACACTAGCAAAAGGGAGCATGTATGTGCTCATATTTCTACGGCTACATTCACATTTTAAACAACTTATATTGGCACAGTTATTGTTTTTGGCTTTGTTTTTTGTTTCTTTAAATTTTTTTAACATTAAAGAATATATGTGTATGAAAGCTCAAACAGCATTTGATTATTAAAAAAAAAAAAAAAAGAAAATTGAATTTTTTAACACAGCCATAAAAATATGATGAATTGTTCCATGTGGCACAGCAAGAAAGAGGCTATGAAATTCTACAGACTTCAGACCTGCGCCTATCAGGCAGAAAACAAATGCATCACAACCCAAATAGTCAGCTTCTGGAAATATGGTGTTTCTACTGATAAAGCTGATGTTCAAGTATAAAAGAAGAATGTATTGGGTGTTTTTAATGATGTGCAAAACAGGTGCAAAATACTTTTTCTAAGTGTGAGGCTGTCCAGATGGTACTCATTAGATGCAGCAGCAGATAATACCCTTTCTGACACTCTCCTTCCTCATATATCTGTTAGTTCCCAAAACTGGAAATAATGGACTGTTAAAAAGGAGTTGGACTCAGAAGTTTCTGAGAATATGCATTATTCCCTACTTCCATGCTGTGGATGACAATTACTACAAATGTGTGAGGAGGTTCAGGGAAGATTCAGGACTGATTTTTCTCTTTCCAGACTTTTCATTGTGGATACTGACTGAATTGACGGGTTGTAGAGGGAAAGAATATGTTCTGTTAGGGGACAACATGTAATTGACTTAATTGGTTGCAATTTAACACCTGAAAGTTAGACATCTAAAATCTGAACCAGGCATTTTAGAATCCCTTTATAGTTAATGGAGAAAAATAGGCTCCTCCAGGGGTATTCATCTGTTCTATCTTATGATGAGATTAATGACTCTCTAGAGGTGCCTCTTCCTTTCCATTAGCTATAAAGGGAACAACCACAGTCATAGTACTCTCTAGGATATGGTGGAGATATTTTACTTTAACTGGGCATTCTCCTCAGAGAGCAAAACTTGCTGTAATATTTTTCTCAAGGATCAGTATATTCAAGATTATGTTCCAATTTGTTGATACAACACCCACTGAATCTGTTTGTGCAAGTGGAATGACAACCAGTTTCACTGTTTCTAAGAATCTTTGTAGCCTGAGGACAATGTTTGCATTCGAACACACACACACACACACACACACACACATTTTGTGAGGGATTAAAATTCAGCTTCTACAAATATAAATGAAGGACAGCTAAGAGATGGAATTAGGATGTCATGTCTCTCCAAGGCATAACGGTCTGCATGCTTCTTGCTTGTTGAGATTTTATGTAGTTTAAATGAGCAGGATTTTTATAGGGCCAGTGGCTGTACCCAGTAATGGAGAATGAATATATTTACATGATTTGGCAGCAGAAAAGATAAGCATATCATGTCCATATTTTTAATTATCCTGTACCCTGTGTTGTTTCTAGTAGCAGTGTGTCTGTAGTATTGCAACACTCTGTGCACCGAACATGTCTTAAATTTCAGACGGCTCCTGCAGAACTGCCATGGCTCAGGCAGGGTGATGCACTGATGAACCCACCTAACTTCAGGGTCCGTCAGGAAAATACACAGATCGGGCAAAACTGTAGCTGCCTGTAGCCAGCCATAATCACATCTCTCATCTACTACTGACTTAAAATCAGCTACTCCTTCTAAATGTGAAATTAAATTCCTGAAATTACCATGTTGTAGCCTAGGAACAGAATACATAGACATTTCTTAGACCTTATATTTTCCTCAGAAGGCCAAATTTATGCCTTGATAATCCTGCAGAGTATCTTCCTTCTTGACATGACTGAGAAACTCACACCTGTCCAAAAGCACTCAGTGTCTGGTGTGATCTCCATCATTTTCTAAAATAGAGATGATGCCTCTTTTTAACAAAGTAGCCTAATGCTTAGAATTAAGAACTCAGGAAGATAAAGGCAAACCCCACCAAATAAACCCATATATTTCCTTCAGCATTTGAGGGATTCAAGGTCTTACAACTCAGCTGCAGGTAGAGCTTTCTGGACACAATTCTACTAGTTTGCCTACTAGCCTGAGAGGCGAAAGAGCTGCGATGCAAACACAAAGGACCATAAATGGCATATAATGCAGTCTGCAACCTCCTTCCTGATGACCTTCTTTATAAGGACATCCAAGTCTCCCCAAGGACTGGTCTGTGTCTGCTGGGTGGATTGTTTCAGCAGCTCACAGTCGGCTCCCTGGGGCTCTTTATGTTCAGGGCTCCCCTCTGGTCTCATAGAAAGAGAAATCCAAGGCTAAAGCAGGGACAAGTTTTGTCACTTGACTGGCAACTTCCAGCTTGGTGATGGGAATGAGTGTGGCTCCCAAGGCCTCAAAGGCTTTTCTAGCTGGAATATTAGAAATATCTAGGAAATATCTAGTGTAGTCAATGTCAAATTTTCCTCACAAATACTGAGTAAAAATCTCACAATCTTTATGGAAGATATAGTTAAGACTGCAGGGGTAACACTGAAATGCAGATACTTCTACCAGTCCCTTGTACTTTGTTTTTTTCTTTTATTTTCTTTTTTATTTTTAATTTTTTTTTTTTTAATTAATAACAGTTTTCGTGTAGATTTTTACAACTTTCACATACATATTCCTCCAGCTAAAAAATGAACCACTGCAATATGTGGGGTATTGTGAAAGGAAATAAGTATCTGATAATTTTAATATTGACCTTCCATGAGATAATAATAACCAAAGTATATTCCAAAATCCTGATGATTAGTGCATGTTTCTTAGTGGTGCAAGTAGAGTAGATCTGCCTAAAAAAACCCCAAAAAACCCAAAACAAATTAAAAAAACCCAACAAAACAAACAAAAAAAACCCAAAAAAAGAACAAAAAAAAAAAACCCAAAAACAAACAGAAAACTCATCCTTTGATTGTGGATCACTATCTAATAAATATTTTTAACATGTAGGTCATTAACTTCCTGCTAATCTTCATCTACAGGAAGGATGAACCTAGAAAGGCCAAGAAAGTTGGGGTTCAGCCAGGAAGAGAGAAGGTTAAGTGGGGACTTCATAACAACCTTTCAGTATCTGAAGGGTACCTCCAGGGAATATGGAGAGGGACTCTGTCAGGAGCAGTAGGGCAGGACAAGGAGTAATAGGGACAAACTGAAAAAGCAGAAATTTAAGTTAAATATGGGGGATGAAACTCTTTACTTTGAGGATGGAGAGACACTGGAACAAGTTGCCCAGGGAGGTTGTGGCTGCCTCAGCCCTGGCAGTGTTTGAAGCCAGGGTGGATAAGGCCTTGAGCAACCTGGCTTAGTGGGAGGCGTCCCTGCCCTTGGCAAGGTGGATTTGACTACATGATCTTTAAGATACAGTCCAACCCCTTAAAATTCTATGATTCTATGATTTAACAGGATCCATTAAGGTGAAATAAAATAGAAATCCTAGTCTAATATACTCCACTGAAATGATAAAAATTCTCTACAAGATCAGTGGTAAAACTAACTAACTAAGTGATGCAACTTTATTTGAGAAAGCACACTGCTAGATATACTTGAATGATAAACTGGAGTCTCATTATGTGGACTTAACAATGCTGGAAAATCCTTTAAATATTTTGCTTTGCTAAGGTCTGCAATATAATTTTAATTGAATCGTTGTCTTTGTATTACAGAAAGACAAAATTTTATTGATGAAAGGGCCAAAAGTGTCCTGCAGCGAAGAGATACACTGATCCAGACAATCCCTTTATCGTGCTGCTACTACTGGCATCAGCATGTTGAGAACGTGTTTATATTTTGAATTTATTTGAATTAGTGAAGGTCCAGATTGCTCTGATTCATTTAGAAGAAGCTTAGTTCCATTATACTGGTTTATCACTCATGCAGCAGGGTCTGTAGATGTCTAATCTAGTAATTATCACACTATCTTCCTTGGCCTCTATTAAGAAAACCAGAGCCAGTTTTCAAAAGGGGATGAAGCAAGAAACATTGTTTTTAATCTGCCTGATCTGAATTTTCCACTCTGCAGGGCAAAGGGGAGGGGTGAGGAAGGGGGATGGGAGAGAGAAAAGGGAAGACAGGAAAAAGGGGAAAAAGAAAAGGGGAAAAGGGTCTTGTTTCTTTTTTAATTTTTTTTTTCNGCAATTGCTTGAGCATTTTTGAACCCGCTTTGCAATATTAAAAGCTTATTTTATCATATATAATAGCTTTTTAGCAGTAATTCAGTATTTCTACTGCTGCGGCAGTGAATAGTCACAAAACGTTTTGCTCTTTCTGGCACCTGCGTGAAGCTGTGACTTATGAATATGCTAATGAGTCTGCCACCAGAACTGGCTCGGGTTCAACACTTGCACACAATTAGCGCTCAGGCTACCAGCACTGCTGGGAGGACGACTGCAGAAAGTAATATTTAGATTGATCAATTCAACATAATGCACTTTGTTTACAACAAGAGGGTTTTAAAATAGCAGCTGAAAGTTATCCTGTGAGAACACAGGGAAAGTTTTGGTTTTAAGTCCTTTTTGTTAAAAGGACATGATAATTATCTGGTTTAAATCCTTGGCATCACAAAAAAGATGGTCCTTGAAGCACAATGCTTATTTTCATGGAGGAAAATAGAAGTGTGTACAATTAATGGATACTACACTTATTAATGTTTAGGCTGCAGTTCCCTCACAACATCCCTGTGTCTGACTGTTTGAAAAACAGTTCCTTGCAGTGCATACAGAAATGTCTTCTATATAACATCTGGAATTTATGCTTTTAATATTAGGAGAAGCAGTAATGTCCATGGGCAGGATATATGAACTAGGTATCAAGCATTCAGGCAACTGTTCCCACTTACAGCCCATTTCTAGAGGTAAAACTTTTAAAAACCTCATGTCCTTAGACTTAGAAATATGAACATTAATATCAAATGTTTAAGTTGCCATGATTCACTGTCAACCATGACAACATATGGTTAGAGAGTAAATCCTATATTTTCAGAAATGAACACTGCTAGATTCTACTTATGCTATCAACTGAGACGTTAAAATATTATGTATTTACTATTTTTAGTAATTGATTGATATTACAGAAATTTGAAATTTACTCAGTTTCCATACCTGGACAGATCCTAAGACTTAAAGTATTTAGAAAACAATTAATATGAATTTCTAAGCTTGTGATTTAGCTTCAGATGAAAGATCATACCTATTTTTAAGTGTGTTCACAAATGATTCTTTGTTTTATTTGATTTTGAAATTGATAGGTTAAAAATTAATATGGCTTTACCTGGACAATGAGAATTGATAACAAAATATCCTCTAGATGCTATTTATTTCTGGCAGGCACCTCATAATTTTAAAATATAGAGACATGAATAATTTCCAAAAATTTCCTTACTTTTGAGTTTTGCAAATACTTTTCTCCCAAAAAAGCATTTTATCAGAAATGAATGATATGCCATGCTCAAAGGGCACCCATATGAGTTTCAGTTTCACAGAAAATGTATCAGAAAGAAGAACTGTTTTACAGAGCAGTGTAATTCCAGACACAGTGAGAGGCCATGCTAGTGCTTCTACTTTGGTGTTTTTTCTACAAATTACACACAACAGCAATTTTCAGTCTTGCATTTCTTAATGTAACTGGCTCACATCTCTTATGATATGTATTCTTCCTGTATCTTGATTTTCTTTCTTAAGTTCTACTCATCATTTTACATGGCAGATGGTTTACTTCCATGTGTACTAACCCAAAAAAAGGAAAAAGGCATTTCTGAGAAATCCTTTGAGACAAACATTACTGTGTAGGCTTGCAGATGGTCTTTACAAGCAACTAAAAACTTCATGCCAGAAAAACAGAATTTTACACCTTTGTCCTAACAATTTTTGATTCACCAGTATAATCTCCCCAGTTTTATTTTTGAAACTATGTTGCATGTGTACAAGAGCAGCACATTACATTTATTTCTTTCAGAAGCTGCAAATCAGCCAGCCTTACCAGAAAAAGCTCTCCAAAACACCTTGTAAGTTGCTGGGTTTCCAGTTTATATATGTTTGTACAATATGGCAATTACTTTGTAAACTTTGTACTGAAGTAAATCTTAGTACTTTGGATTAGGAAAACCAATTTTGTTCTATCTGCCTTGAGAATGTATTGTTATAGTAATTATTATTTTATTGTGATATGTCTGTATAACCATGACATTTGCAGGTTCAAGTTCCAAGGATGTTACCTTGCTAGTTGTATTATAAGCAAGATATGTAACTTTAATAGTTTCCAGTAATACATAATAATATGTGAAAAATAAATTTTGAGTTGCATACGGAAAATGAGGAGTTACAGGGAAAATATTGCATTCTTTTGGGAAACCTTATATATTTTTTCCCAAAGAATAGCATTTAAACAATAACAAGAAAACAACAGGAAATTTCTCCATCTTTTCTTAGCAGTATGATTAGTGCTAAGCTAAGAATACTCCTGTTTATTTATGTCTTTGTGTGCAAGAGCAGAAGTATGTGTTTTAGAAACTGTCTTTACAAGAAGCACAGATGTGTTCTTGCTTTTTGTTTTTGTTTTTGTTTGTTTTGTTTTGTTTTGTTTTGTTTTTTTTTTTNTCCTTGAATTGAGAAGTTTGATAACTTGGTTTGTCAGATTGGTGTCCTCCAAATCCCTGATGTCATTAGGAGAATAAGTTTTAAAAGGGTTTAACATCTCAATTGTATTAACAACAGTCATAAACAAGCCACTTTAGGCTGAACCCCAGACAGCACAAATATAACTGTAATTCTAACCCTGTGAGCAAGAGATAATTCAAATATCTACATACATAAAGGTGCATATGATAGATATGCCTTAAATATAGAGTCTCAGGACAGACACCCGAACCAAAAAAGAAAGATGTCTTCATGGTCGTTCTGTGCACTTCTAATTTATACTTTTTTTCACTGAGCTTTAATATTCATTACTGCAATGGTGTGGAGAGCTCAAAGGTAACTTACACACTCACAATTGTAAGAACAAAGGAGATGAATCAAAGATAGCAGCAAGATGCCTTTCAGCTTCAAATACATCTCTTAGAACAAGTATAACCTTCAGCTCTGCCAAAGATCTAAGCCTTCACCCAATTTAACTTTCTCAGATGTATTTCATTTAGCTGTTCTTGGCTTTTGTTTTCTTTACTCATAAATCCAAGCAGTATTTTTTACCCACCATATGACAGATTGAAATAAATATCATTAAAAAGATTTGAAGAAAAAGAAAAAAAAATTTTAAAAAAGGAAGGAAGGATCCAGTTCTCATGGTAGATCCCATGTGTTTTTCTATGTGTGAAATATATATAGTATGAATCAGTAGAGGTAGGATTTCAAAGATTGTTACAAAAAAGCAAAGACTCTGGTGGGAAAAAAAAAAAAGATTTTTTTCTTTCCAAGCTTTTTCACAAACAAAGATAAAATCTTTTCTTCCATTCAGAGATGAGGAAAAAACCAAAACAAAAAACCAAAACAAATCAAAACAC
>VWZN01014209.1:2795-27583 GCA_013396955.1 Regulus satrapa
AAAATGCTGTGTATGTGCTAGTGAGAAGGTTAAAGATGTCTCCATACCCCTCACATAAGTTTACCTTTTTAAGTCATGACCTGAATATGCCAAAGTATGTTACAGCTGTGGCCTTGCATGGTGCTACAATATTCTTGGGTAATAGTAATTTTCTTTCAAGCTTTTAGAGTTAGAATCTCTACTGTCCCTGAGCTGAATTTCCATTAATATCTAAGGGATTATTTAGTTGCATCATCGTAGCTGTATTTTTCTATCAAGACTGTATTGTATTGAAATATTTTTATTGCTAAATATTTTAAAAGAAATATCTAAAATANATTAAAAAATTAACATTTGATGTTAACTAGAATGGTATGTATATATTTTTTTTTCTAGAGTCTTTCACTAGATACTTTTAATGATTACTGCTTACAAATTATATATATTTTCCTGATTAAAAGAGAAGCAATATTATTTGAAAGTGTTTTCACTATGAGTAGTTAATACTGCAGAAAGAAGCCCCTGGGATGCAACCCTCTGGAAGACAGGAGTTTTGACTGGGAAAACTTCCTAATGTGCATGCCCTGATCTTCTGGTTTCCCTTTCTCACTCAGTGTGGGCAATTGTTGGAAACAGGAGATGATCTCTGAGCTAGACTGTCAAACTAATTAGCAAGGTCATTTTGATGTCACATAAAAACGTATAGCTGACTAAATTCTGTTAGGTGGAACACACACTTATAGATGCAGCTAGAAAGAGGAGCATCTATACAACTTCCCCTCCACCACCTTTCAAAATAGGCAACACATTATTCACATAATTTTAAAATAGTGATGAGTAATACTGGTTTTAAGACTGAGTTGAGGTTTGGTATATGTTTAGGTTCTGTAGGATTCTGAGACTGATGGTATTTTCTGATCAGAGAATGGAAAGAAACTCATATCAACTTAGACTTGTGTTTGAGACAGTTCTAAAGGATTTGTCAGTGAAAAATACTTTTAAAAAATGTACATTAAAGTAAACAAATCAGAATGATCTCTGAATCTCCAGGGAATAAAATGTTCATTTAATGTTAATTTAAAGTAAAAATTAGGAGTGACACTGAGAAGAAGGATGTGCCATACTTAAAGCCATACCATATTACAAACAAATCTGGAACATGAACATGTTCACTGCAATTGTCATTATCCAGCCTCCATAACATCTGACCTTCCCTGAAGAGAAATATTTTCTTTTTGTTAATGTCCCATGTTGCACTGCATTTCCCATTGTTATTGGCAGCATATTGATTTAATATCAGGTTAGAGAATTAGCCATAGCACATACAAGTTGGACATACTGCATTCTGTATAATCTTCTACAGCTGATCCACTGGGAGAAGTAATAGAATTTCACACAACCCTGAAATTGCTATTCCTGTTCCAGGGGGCACTGATGATTTTTTGTACTTTTTTAGTCTTTCTCAGCCCCTTCTGAACTGAATAAAGGGAGATATTGAATGTTTCCAGTATTTTTGAATTAGTGCTGTCATTGGCAGCAACAGCACTTTTGATATGCATCAGTTTGGCTCTAGTGCAGATTTTTTTTCACATTGGATGCCTACTGATGTGCACTGATTTAACTTCTAAAAATGAAACTTAATTTTGTGTAGCTTATAAGTAGTCCCAAGTGAATCTTGGCTCCAAAAAGCTAATATTTTTCAGACATAATCAGCAGCAATAGGTAATGTATTACCATTAGCTATGTTAGCAAGTATAAAAAAAGGAAAGACTGGAGGAGGAAGTGTGGTGCAGAAACTCAACAGAAAATATAATCTCTTAGCAGCTTTGCGGCAATTCTTAATATAAAATTACACACATCAGTGTTACACTCTAGTGTTATTCTCCATGTTTATTCATAATGATTGTTTCATATTTAAAAAACACCAAAATATTGTGTTTTCTCAGCCAAGGACAATAATAGTTTAATAGTAATTTATTTTAAACTGCTACTGATAA
This sequence comes from Regulus satrapa, assembly GCA_013396955.1. Classification (NCBI taxonomy): domain Eukaryota; kingdom Metazoa; phylum Chordata; class Aves; order Passeriformes; family Regulidae; genus Regulus; species Regulus satrapa. The sequence continues at coordinate 4,772 of VWZN01014209.1, forward strand.
TACAACCAATCAACACATTAAGTGATGCCAACATTGGCATCTTGCTAAATAATCTCTAGGCTTTGCACTGAGAGTACATCTTTCAAAGATAAGTCAACAAGAGCAATCAGAGCAGAAAATTAGAATTTGGTATCTTAGAATTAAAATACAGCTAAACTAAAGTTTTAATTGGGGTGATCTAAAAGGGCACTTGATGTAATGATCTCTTTCATTTGTCACTAATTGTTTATTCCTCGTGAAGAAGAAACATGTACAGGAATGTAGTTGAATTGAGTAAAGATGGCAGTTGCTTCAGCAGCTTGATTTTATTGTTAAACAAGATGAATTTTAAGAATTTGGGAAAACAGTATTTGCAGCTTTAAACTTACTAGTCAATACACTTTTCATCAACAAATACTTTTAATGTAATTTCTCTTGGTCTGGTTAATTTATGATTTGGATCAATCACATGTTCCAGTAAGTGAGGAATAGGAGATTAAAGCACTCTAGAGTTCAAGCAAAAGCCAGAAGCAGGTATTGATAAACACCTTCTACTTCAGTTTCTTACTAAATCAAATGCACCAAACATAGGAGAATATGGCCATGGAAAAGGAACAGAATTCAAATTAATATTAACTTCTGAAAAATAGATTGTAAACACTTTCTAAATATTTCAAATTGTTTTACATGTGTATGTAGAGCTTTAGAGGTAGATCTCTTTGTTTTTCTCTAATAATCATTTGGGTTTAACATTCAACCTAAAATACCTTTGTGATTTAGTTATTTCACAACAGCAAAAGAAAACTGCTAAAACTTTAAACATATTTGTGAAGACATTTTTTTTATGTTACCATATTTCCTAACATGGTTCTGTTCTTATTTAGTGTATATAATTTTGATGACCATATGGGCCTTGCAGTCAGAAGGTGTTGAGTTCTTTTACCTTCTGTGGACTTCAATAGATTGAACTGTAACAGAGCTGCAGAGCATTAAGCTCTGCACAACATTTGAGTACTGAAAATAACAGGCTCTGAAAACAGAACTAAAAGAGAAGTTTGATGGACACAAATGTTACAGCAGTCGTTGACACTGGGAAGACTAGTGGGATAAATGTGCAGACTAACACAGAAAATATTTTTTCTATTTCTCAAGTATCATTATACTTGCTTCTTCTTCCATTCTTCTTTGGGAGATATTATTTTTTAAAAACTGTGAAAAAGCATGCAACCCAGAATCCAATTTAGGAAGTGTGGCTGAGGGGTGAGGAAGCTTATTTGGGAGAGGGGCATCATGGTTGTATGTCTGAAGTGCTCAAACCAGGTCTTGAGTGTGAACCTTATATCAGTTAGCTGAATGTTTCCCTAGCAGAACCATTGGGGAGTACTGGTCTGTCTCTCTTGTTGGCATTGTTTTGCTTTATATCAGTAATTAAATCTCTGTTGGGTCAAATTATCTCTATGGTTAAGTTATCAGGAGTCTTGCCTAGGATACAGGAGAGTTAGTTTCATATCCATGGAGGTTCGTATTTGAATATCCATGCTTAATTATCCACTTTATTGTGATAGCTTCAGTTGGAGAGATTTGGGTGTAGACCCAAGAGCCTGATGGCCAGGCTTTTGGGAAAGGGAAAAGGTTATTTGCATGTTCATTTTTTGCCCTTCCATTTCTCCTTATATTTTGATGCCCTGTCTCAGTGTCCTAACTATCTAGTTAATATTATTAATAATATGCTTTTAACTGTGCCAGGATCATCTGATTTCCTTGCAAAAGAAGAAATAATTTTGACGTTGGTGTTCTCAAAAAAAAAGTTTAAAATAATCTCAATTTTAATTTCCTGGTAGACTAACAACAGGAAGAAAGCTAGAGTTTATATCAACCATCTCAAGTCAAAAAATCAAGAGATCATTGTGTTTTGTTTTTCTGTTGTGAGATAATAATCATACAAATCAGAGAATAGACTTGTTTGTTAAAACAGAGATGTCTTCCTGCTTTTGTGACTGTCCTTTCTTTATTATCCCAATATAATCTGTGTAATCTTACTGGTATATGTGAATATTTGAAAGCAACAGTAATGAAGAATGAGGAGCAAGATGGAAAGATTTTAAAAGAGACTTTCTCCTTTAGCTAATTTCCATTGGCTTGAGTTGGATTAGAGACTGAATTCTGTATATGATGTGACTGAGAGATTGACATTTTTTTCTTAAGAGGAGTAAACCTATTCCTGTATATTTTTCACATGAGTTATATGCACAGTCAGAGGTGAGTTTGCATTTTCTAAGAGAACCTGACTTGCAGTTTTTTACAGATTTTTGTCTTCCTGTTAAAAAGTTAACTCCAGTTAAAAATTGCTGTTGATAAGAGGTAACTTTGATCCTGTGACAGAATTATTTTATTTCTAAAATATCCTATCACTATCAAGAAAAAATAACAGTAGTTAATTATTATGTCAACTGTTCTAACATTCTCCAAATATCCAACTTTATCTGAACAGGGTCTACTAAAGGTTGCTATAGACAATGCCAGAGCTCAAGAGAAACAAGTCCAACTGGAAAAAACAGAATTGAAGATGGAACTCTTCAGGGAACGAGAACTGAGGGAAACACTTGAAAAACAGTTGGCTGTGGAGCAGAAGAACAGAGGTATCTTGGTTAAGCAGACATAAGTTGTAATTTGTAATTTATTTCCTTAGGAAACTATTTCCTATCAAACACCTCTGTCTTATCAAAATTTTGCCTCCCTTGAATCATGTTAGGTCTCAGCTGACTGCAATGAAGGATGTTTTATAACCTGCCTAAACTTGGAGCGAGGACCCTCCTTTTTCTCAAAATTTTTCTTGAATATTGTTAAACCAGTAATACAAAAGCAATTATAAATATCCTATGTGTTGTAACAGACCTTTGCAGGTTGTGATCATTAGGAAATGGGATAGCTAGTTCACACAAAGAAAATTTGTATCAAATTGAAGAGTCTGCAAGATTTTAGAAATTCTGTTCTGTTCTTACAGTGCATATTTAGGCAAATTAAGTAATACATACAAAGATAATGGTAATATATCTTTATAGTGCATAGTAGAAAAATACATGTTCATAGAAGTAACAGTGAAGGTTCTTCTTGATGAAGCAGAAGCATTAGTAGCAGTTACAGCATTAACATCAGTCCACTTTAAAGCCTGTACATGTTAGAGATTTTGAAATTATTGTACTGATAGTGAAGCTGAGTCAGTTTGGAATGATTTGCATTAACTATTTGCATTACAAGCATGTTTCTATCTTTCTTTATGCATTCATTTCTCTCTCTGTATGTCTCACCCTTTAATAGTGCCTGATTACTTTGCAAGGACAGTTACTCTGGGACTCCCTTGGTCTTTAATGCAGACCATGACAAGTCAGATCTGTATTTTTGCAGGGCTAAAGTTACAAGTCTCTTCTTGACCAGTTTATTTTTCCAGTAACCAACTAAGCAGAGAATCCCAACAAAATTTTGATTCACAAGAAATGTCATTATGCCTTAAACTAACATGCTAGCAATAAGTACACAATTTAATCCTGCTTCATGCCTTGACCCATTAAAGGGTAGGACTATCATATCATTATTTACTCTTTTTAATTTCTGAGAATATATTTTGAAAGAAAATTGCTGTTAACAAATATCACACCTGTGCAATGAATCATCCCTTTTTTCACAACTGGTCCATTTTGCTCAATACAATAATACTACTTACACTTCTAAAGTAATTTGGTAAAAGACTAAAGTGATTTTGTTAGTCTTCACACCTTTCTCACAACTGCTCAAATATATGTTCCTTTTTAGAGTTGTAAAATCTCATACAAAGCAGAAAAGGTTTGGGGAAGTCCATCTGACCTTACTTCAGTTTTGCCATCTATAAATGAAGCATCTCATTTTAATGAATGGGGTTTGCTTTTTGGACAATAAAAAAGTAACTTCTAGAGCCTGTTTTCAAATAGGTAGGTGGGGTCAGTTGCACTGCAAAGACTTCTTTCTCTTTAACTCCAGAGGGTCTTATGGTTGACTAGGCTGTGCTACACACATGTTTTGAAAATATAAAATTAAGCAAAATGAATTTCACTCAAAGTTGTAGGTCAGAAAAAAACATGGGATAGTCCCTTATTTTGCTCAGGTTACTGAAATAATTGGCAATATTATTTACAGCATGATACATTACCTGCTTCTGTATATGCATCCCTCTAATGATGATCTTGCACTGGGAAAACAGACAAAAGAGAAATGGAATTGAACAGTTAATGGTGGTATGCAGCAAACCAAATATAATGAGGATGACTATCTTTGCTAGTAGATACTTCTGTATAAAAGAAAGAAAAGTATGGATTATTCTTTCAAATAAATGGATTGAATCCAGAGAGGAAAAATAAGGCCAGGTTGTAATTGTTGTGAAAATTTATTCTTCAATTAAAGGCAGAAAAATGTGTAGGAGCCTTTACATGCTATTAGTTTTTCAGAAAGCAAGTGTCATGTCTTAAGAAAAGTTCCACATGTCTTACTGGAAGTATGAGCAAGAAGGGAGAAACGTACCAGTTTGCCTTCTAAGTGAAGAATGAAAATGACCTTATGAAAACACTGAAAACCACTTAAAAGTTACAACATAGAAACACAAGCCACTGTGTCACATAGAGGTTAAACCCTTTATGTGAAGGTGATCTTCAGCATTAGGCAACATCTGTCTATCTTTTCTTGTCATGTTAATACAAGTCAAATATAATTCTATGTAGTGGTTATAGATGAGTACTTTTGCCTTTTTATTTGGAGCATTGGATTCACGGCTGCTGCTGTATGTTCTACAGAACTGCTTATTTACTGTACGCTTTCTTTCCTTCTTTTTAAATTTGCCAATTAGTGATTCCTAAGGCTGTAGGATGTGTCTCATCAACTGGTGAAAGTAGGATAATATCTCTTCTGTGAGCAGCTACACAGTAAGGGTTTGCTAATTCTGGCTCCGACTGCTGTAGTCACATCTACAATGTGTCAGCCATGATGACATTTTAATTCAGAAAGCAACATATGTTTCCTTCTCATTTATTGCAATCACTTTCAAAGTGCTTATAATGAAAACATTAAAACCATGCAATGATTCAAAATGTATTTAGTTTAGCCTTTGTATAGATGCTAGATGTTCTTAGATAGTATGAGCTAATTAGCCTATAAAGTAGTTGGTGTTGTACTAAATGAGAAAGAACCAAAATTCCAAAGTCTTGGATGTAAATTATGTAGTTATTCTGACTACAGGATATGTCCTTATGTTAATTTTGTGCCTGAACAGTTCTGTATAGCAGCACAAAATATACAAGATCATCTAAAAGGTGGTTCTTCTTAGCATATAAATTAAAGAGTAATAACAATGACAGTTCCCTTTAAAAGTTCCATTATTTGCATTTTGTGAAAGATACCACAATCACAGTCTACTGTCCCTGGGGGGTATGAACTGATGGAAGTATATTTTTTGTATTTTCCAGCATTCATTCCTAGGCATATACCAGAGGTTACATTGCAATGAGATACAGAGCCTGATAGATCTTGACATGCAAACCTAACACTTCCTAGTATCTGGGTTTGCTAAGGATGATTCTTTTGGTGTGTATAAAGAATTCTTTAGTGAGTAGTTTAGTAGATAATTTTTTAGTTAGTGTCAAAATAACAGAATCTCCTGGAAAGGATTATCCAGGATTACCATTGGACAAAAAACTTTACATGCACATCCATGAAAACCCTAAATGTGCTATTTAAGAACAGTTGGGGTGTGATGGGGGAGATAATGCTCTGCTTTACAACTTTACATGATTGCTTCAGAGGCCCACTTTGGTTTTAATGGGGTAGAAAAATTGGTTGACATTACCTTTTTCCATCAGGATCATAACTTTTTAATATGTTCCTTTAGTTAGGGATCCTGCAAGTCTTACTTTGTGGTTGTTAGTCACTGGTAAGACTGAAAAGAAAATTGTGATGAAGTCCATACTGGACTTGCCATCCTTTTCCTACAGAATTTAAGCTGGAGAGATTCAAGGAAAATATTTTTTTTCTAAATAAGAACTTTATTTAATTTCAAAATACTAATTTCTTAACTAATATTTTTCCTTACATTTTACAAAGCATAGTGGAGGATCCAGCACCATAAAGGATTTGCTGTGAGTTCTTCAATGTTAGATGGCTGATGGGACAGGTACCAAGAGAAAAAAAGAAAGAAAGAAAGAGAAAAGAGAAAGACAAAAGGGAACTGTGAAAAAGAAATAAATATGGGGAAGAGACCCGGCACCAAGAGGTCAGATAGCTTGCAGGAAGCAGAACTTGGAGGCGCCTTTCCACAAGAAATGAGGACCAGAGCAGGATGAGGGCTTCCCAGGACCCAGGCAGATGGATCCCCCTCTTATGCAAGAGAAAATGCAGGGAGGCAAGAACTTTATCACCGTGTATCTATTAACTGTTCAATGTGAAATAGAAATGGTGAAATTAATTCTGAAAACCCCCTCTCCTCCAGAGACAGGGATTTATCTACATCAGAGGATTCAAAAAGTACATTCCATTGCTGATTTCCGAGGTTTTATGTTTTGAAAATTCAGTTTCTCAGCTATTTATTTTTTTAAAAAAGTAATTGCTTGATACCACATCCAGTTTTCAATATTGTCGAACAGAACAGTAACTCTTAGAATATTTCAGGGTGATTCCAACAATTTTCAAGTTATTTAAAAGGTTATTATAACTAATCAGGTAATTTTTCAGTTTATATGAACATTGCACTTACTGTGTTTCTCAGGACCCTTAATAGGTCATCATGCAGCCAAGTTTTAGATCCAAACTGGAGTACACTGATGTTATTTTCTTTACACAGCAATAATTCAGAAAAGATTAAAGAAGGAAAAGAAGGCAAAGAGGAAATTGCAGGAAGCACTTGAATTTGAGACTAAACGACGAGAGCAAGCAGAACAAACACTGAAACAGGCAGCTTCAACAGATAGTCTCAGGGTCCTAAATGGTAAGAAGCCAGTTTTTGCCTCTGTGTCATTAACTTTCAATTTAAGTGCCAAAAGAATCTTGTTATATTGAAAATTTATGACATGATGGAAAGGGAAAAAAAAAGGAAATCTCTTTTCTTCGTTCAAGTGATACCTCTCTTGTTATTGCTTTGTTACTTTATATAGTATGTGCAAATAAACTCACTGGAGAGAATGTTCAAACTAGGACAATTTTATATTATTAGCTTGAGAAGTCAATTTTTTTTCCTCCTTTTTTTCTCCCCCCCTTTATGCTTGAAAAATCTATTGCTCATTAATCTTCCCAGTCTTACAAAAAATTGTCCTGGCCTCCAGTCATTGTTCAACATTAAAAAACTGACAAAGGTTGATTGTATTGTAATTCAGCATTGGAGTAACAGGTTGTAAAAAGGGCTATAAGAATCAAATGAAATATGTGTCAGTCTTACCTTTCTATGTTTCTAGACTCTCTGACCCCAGAGATAGAAGCTGACCGCAGCGGGGGCAGAACAGATGCTGAAAGGACAATACAAGGTAGGAATTTGCAAAAGGCTATAAATCTAGATCTTGCTATATGAGTTTTTCCTCAGCTTTAGACTGCTATTCAAGCATGTAGCCTACCATCTGGGCCACATCAAAACAAGTTCAAACAAGGTCAAGTTCATCTTGCTTGTTTATAAGAGAGAATACATTCTGTGCTGATAGATTTTCTTTAAATTAATAGGTCATTTCTGTTTATACAGAGCAATTAAAGAAGAATAATTAATTTTAAGCAGTTGAACCTCAGACATGCTGAATGCATTTTTTATGAATATTTGTAGTTTGACTTGAGTTTATAATGTTTTAAAGGTATATTTGAAACAACCTGAGTCTTTTAAGTGTACAAATGACTAAACATAATGGGTAACGTTCAAGACATGATGAGAATTTCATAGCAAATAATCAGTATCAGTTACTGAAAGGTGTGTTTCAATAAGCTACTCCGAGCATTAACAATAAATAAGCTGTTTTTTCCCATCTTGGATTCTTCATTTACTATATCCTATTACTTACATCTTAATCAAACAAATCTACTGAGTAAATTTATACATTAAATACTAAAGAGAGCCATATTACTTCCCCCATGAATCAAAATGTATATATACATTGCAAACATGAAGATATTAGTAAAGAGCAAATTTTGAAGATAGTATTTATGTTATAATATATATTCTTATCAACAGGCTACATCTACCTACATGAATACTAAGCAATAAAAATAGCAATTGTTTTCAATGGTAAATGAAGGTGCATTTTTCAGAGGCTAGCCTAAAAGGATTAGCTCCAGTAATCACACTCAATTGCCTTTATTTTGCATTTTGAAGTCAATCATCCTAACAGTATCATTTGACATCTTTTGTGTGTTATTTAATCACATTTTCTAACTTCCAAGGAGTTGTTACTGGTGTGCTCCAAGAAAGCTGTAACAACAGAATAAAAAAGTCAAGAAGCTTTTAATGGATTGAACATATAAACAAATACCAAAAATGCAATAAGTTCTTATGAAAGACAAACACACATATATAAACAAAGACATTTAAAGCAAGTTATGTCTGAAAGTCAGTAACACAAAAGTTGGAATATGCCAGATTAAATGTTGCCTGGGAAGTGAATGCATGTTATGAGCTCTGTTACTCCAGAATCCTGCCTTCCTCCCCATAAAACATCTATGTTATTTAAAGCACCATTTGATATAATTCATTTGGTAAGAATTCAGCAATTATTTCATTCTGTTATAGTCCAAAAATTTAGTTTCTTCTTTTGATGCTAAAACAGACTTCTAATTTCTTGGGAGGCCATGCTGCTGCACTGGTCACCACAGTACTTGTATTCATTAAAACATTAATTGCTCCATCTTCCGAGCATTCTTGCAATAAAGTGAAATTTGGAGTGTTCCAATTTGATAGCTGGGAAACAGAGTCAAATACAGATATGATGACATATTGCTTAGCTCTCAAGTATCAAGGACCTAATTTTTCAGGATAATTTGCATTTTCGGCAGAAGCATTCAGGTGTAATCAAATCACTGTTCCTGTTGAATTCAGTTTTGCTCATAGGCTGAAATATCAACTATTTTTATCAAGATAGTTGGAATATGAGCAACACAGATTTGAAATCTTGAATTCTAAAGGATTTATCCCAACTATATAGGAACAACACTTCAGCTTTTGAACAGTGATTATGCATTCTTTCCCAGCTATCCTCTGCTCATTTCATATATTTCCATTTTTGCAATAGGTGATATCAAGGATTTACAAGAAGTGTTCTCAGTAATGACTTTTCCTTGCTTCATCTGTCCAAGGTGATGCACATGAAAAACAAAACAAAAATCCACAGGCGATTATTTAGTTCAAGACTGGACCATTATATTTTCTGATTGTGATATTGAATCATATTGCAAAGGCAACCTTAATTCTGACATTTCCTGTATCTACTTTGCATTCTCAACATATAACTAAAGCAGAAGGTTTTTAAGAAACAGGAAAGAAGAAGCAATAAATAGAGGTTTCATGACTTACAGTTTAATGAATTCAACTCAAAGTCATCATACGGCAGTTCAAAACTTTTAGATCTAGAGCAATGTGGAAGCTTACAAGACTAATGTATCTGTAAGAACATATTGTCAAGGTAAATCAGTCATTATAGAGTGACAAGCTTCAGAAATAGTACAAGAAACAGTTAACAGCAGGCAAGTCATGCCAAATGTCAGGACTCTTTGTGCTCATTTCCAGTATTGAATGGAGGATTTCCCTTCACTCCCTTTTCTCTGTGTCCCCCTTGCTATGTATCCCTGTGTATCTGTCCCTGTTCCTTCTTTCTTCCTCCTCCCTTTAATCCCACCTTTCGTCAATTGCTAATCTGACTCTTCCTTGCGCTACGTTACATTACTCTTCTTTTTCCCAACTTCACATTCTTCCAGTGTTCTGTTCTGAAGTTAGTTTCATGCCACCCTGATTATTTCCTTAATTATAAGTTCTTTCTCCCTCCATGACCTCCAGCCCCCTGGCTCCATCTGACCCTTCCTGTTGCCTCCTCCCCTTACCCAGTCATTTCAAGAGCTGCATTGACATTCCCTGTTACCAGCCTTCCCTATTGCAAACCACATCTTCGTCTGTAGTGTCTGCTTCCCCTGTCTCCCTGGTCAGGCTCACATTCCCTACTGGTTTCAGTATATTTCTGTTTCCTTTTGTGTACCTGCTTTGTTATCAGGGAGGAAAGCACTGAGAGCATTCTGTTCCAATTTCAGTGTTTAGCATGGCATTTGTAGGCAGGAGTGAGGAGAAAGAGGAAAGAGCAGAGAAAGAACCACTTCATTCCTGCAGCATGGAATAAAGCATGCTCAGTACAGATAACCCTTTAAACAGTAAACAGTAACCCTTTACCTGCAAAACTCTACAAAAGCTTTCCAATGGTTGAAACATTTTTCAGTATTTTCTTGGATTTTGTTTGGGGCAACAAAGACCATATTGTCACAATTATACAAAACTTCAGTTGTGTCCTTACATCTTATTTGTAAATTAAATTTTGTATACTTTGGTATGCACTATGAAAGAAATATACACAGATATTTATTATGTTCTATTATTCTATATAAAGTATATTCCATAATTAAAAACATAATACCACCTCTTGCATCTTTCAGGTTCTGGATTTACTAGGGAAATACTTTGTTACTCCTCTCAAAAATATATCTATGTCTCAGTATCTAAGCATGCCTGGGGTAATAGTTTTTTATCCACAATCATTTTTCAATTTACTGTGTTGAGCATGCTATGTAGTACCATAACTAAGCAAACAAAGGTAGAAAAGCTGCAGTGCTCTGTAGGGAAGTGATATAATTGAAATTCAAAGTGTAATTTCAGCATTTAAGAAAATATTATGCAAGAAAATCATAATTAAAACTAAAGATTTTGTTTACTATTTATTATAAATAAGTGGATACTTGTCAACTTGAAGTTATATGTAATGTTGCTATTTTTAAGTATCACTTTGAAGAATAAGGAATAGAACTAATTTCAGCATAGAAGATAATTGCATTTGTCAATACGGGGGTATGTTCTGTACTATTTTTTCATCGTGTAGCATTCATTTAGATTCACTTTCAGTGCATGTAAAGTCTTTCGTAAAATGGGAGCAATAATACAAAGGAATTTGAATAGACTATAAAAAGGAGCAATGCAGGGTATTTTAGAGTTTTGGTTGAGTTTTTTAAATACTGAGTAGATAACATTTTGCTGAAATATCCATAAAATGTTAACAAATAATCATAATAAATAATTCAATTTTGTACTCAGATGTACTTATGTATTTTTTGAATGATAGAAAGAGATACTAAGCTATTAGGAACTGGTGAACACACTGGTTTAAAATGTTTTCTTTGCTTCTGTTTTAAATAATAATAAAGCAGATTATCCTCTTCTCCATACATATTGTAGGTTCACTAGATGCCTATGCCTAGCTCCCAATCCGGTTTCCCAAGACCCCCTCATCCCACACAAAAAGGTACCATACAAAGATAATGTTTGACTTTTATATACTGTTTTGTTAACAGACCTCTTACTAAGCACTAGAACAATGACATTTACTGCCGTTTTTACTTTCTTATTTCCATTGGTTTTTTTTCTTCTTCTCAGTCTGGTTACTTATCATGTATTTGCCTGCCTACATTATTATGTTTTCTTTTGCTCTATATATCCTACATTCCAAATTTTATGTTTCCTAATAGTTTTTCTTCCAAGTCCTGTACCTTCATTTTCATTCTATTTAAACACCAATTGCTTTACACATTAACTAATATCCTCTAAAAGTGTTCTAGTTCTGCACGATCTTCACCACTGACCAGTCTTTCCTTGTCATATGTCCCTGTCATGTGTTCCTTTACCCAAATTGCTCACAAATGGTTTTGTGCTTTTGTCCCAAAGCTATCCTGGTAAGAAGAGGAAGAATAATCAATTTTTTCCTCTTTCATGCTGCTATTTCTTTGTCTTTTCCATTTATTTCAAATTTACTAGCAATTGCTTCAGCTTGTACCTTTTCTGCATTCTTCGAAATAATTTCCAACTTCCGCATGTCATCATTCCAGTTGCTCCTGAAATCAGCTCCATCATTTTCTCCTAAGTCTGCTTAGCCTGTTCAGTTCCCTGAATTCTCAGGTGTATCTGGGTTTTTTACCTCAAATGTTTGTTTTTGTTGAAAGAGGCTCTTTGCATTGCCTCAAATTTTAGAGGCCCTTTGCGTGTTCTCAAAGTTATTACATCCTGCTGACTCTCAATCAGTGTTTTCCCCAGCTATGCATTCTCTTGCCCATTGGTCAGATTTTCACACCTCAGTTCCTTATTCTGCTGCAAACATTATTTTTCTTCTAGTACATTATTAGCCATTATCTCCAGATGTGTCTGTTCTCTACTCTCCCTGTCCCTTAGCTAAATGAATATACCCTTCCTAAGCCCTTTCCCACCAACATCTTCCCTTTCTCCACCTCTTCTCTAGGCTCATATTAACAATTCAGTTAAGTCTAATGCTAAGTCGTTTCAGATTATATCTTCCTCATGTAAGAAAAAGACTCACTCAGCTCACAACACTCATGCACACAAGAGCTTCCAAGGCCATCTGTCTTTTTCCCCGTCTAGAAAGGACAAGGCAGGAAATAGAGGTGTTGAACAGATCCAGAAATAGGAAAAGAAAATAACAGCTATTCAGCACACCGACTGCATAGTCCTGTATGAAGTTCTCTGTGAATCTTTTGAAGGCTACTGAACAAGAGCAAGAAAGAAACAATAATTTAAATTTACCCATTGCAAGTGTGCATTTTGCTGCCCAAATATTAGGGGAAAGCTGCCCTGCAGTTGCCCTCTGCATTAATAAAAATTGCTTATATGCTGCCTTAGTCAGTTGCCCTGAAACCTAACCTAAATTGTTTCTGCATTGGTTGGAAACTTGTTTAATCTATTTTTCAACAAGCAAAATCCACATAATAATCTCAGCAACTGATAGTCCTTTATTCTTTCTTGTTATATTTGTATTTGAAAGATGGGTATCGGAAGGACTTCCACAATGAAAAGGAGCTTTTGGTTGTTCTGTGAAGCTACTGCACACAGTTCTCTTTCTGATATATAAATCTGGGACAAAAGTATGTGGAAATATGTGATGATATTTTTTATGAGATCAAAAAGTTTATTGGAAAAAGCCATTATCAAGGCTGTGAAGTCAAGCATTCCAAAATTAGGAAATGGTGGAATTAAGGTTGTCTTCCTCACCTTTGTTCAACAGTCTTTGTGTATGTGTCATGATACAATCTTTAATTATGTGATTAGATACTGTATTTTTCACAGTACCTTGTCTCATTCAGTGCAGGGGACAAAAATCTAGGTGAATAAAGGGATATTGATCCAATATTTTCTTAGTCTTCAGTGGTCAGTGTGTCGTCTTGTGCTTTATATAATACTTGGTTTATATATAATATTTCCATAATTAGACATCATGCTTTACAGAATCGTTGCACATTATTATCTATTTTTTTTCCATATATTAAATCTTAATTTTGGCATTTCCTAACAGCTAAGGGCTTTGCTTCACTAATATCCTAGGTAGCCATTTCCTAGGATTGTCTTCCTAACAAATAAACTACAAAGTCAGAAGTTTCACTGTGAGACAACATCTGAAAACCATATGGAATTGAATCTTAAGATTCACAGTGATAAAGCTAACCAAGCAACTGATAATTTGTAATACCATAATATAAGCAGTGTGGCCTCAGGAATGACCATTTTGCTGTGGCAGATTTACAGATACTTGCTGAAATAAAGATGATCTTGGGACACACTTCATGCTCTTGGGCACAGAATCTGCCTTTCATTTTTCTTGCAACCTGTATCACCTCTGACAGCATTTCCATCAAGCTTTTCTTTTCTTGGTTTTCCCTCATTTCTGGGTTTTCTATCAATCTTAATAACAACTTTTAAATTTTCTAATTGCTTTCTTGACCCTTTTTTCCTTGCACCTTTCAATGAAAGTTTCTTTTTATATCCAGTCATAATTTCAGCCCCTAAAGTTTTGACTTCTTTTGCCTAATAACCTTGTTAATCAAGATCCAGATGTCTCCAGATACTGACTCATAACATTCTATCCATATTCCAAATGTCTAGTTACTCACCATGATTTTTCCCTCTAAGAAACCTCAGATTTCTCCCTCTAATAAACCTCATAGGACTTTACTTGACTTTCTTGCCATGTCTGTCTTCTTGCCGTGTCTCCCCTCTTTCCTTCTATTCTCAACCACTGGGTTCTGTTCTTGTCTATAATTGAAAATAATGCAGTCCCCCAATTTCAGTATCAGTTATTGTCAGCCAATCATTTTTAGTACTTTATTTCACAGTGTCATCCAGTGCCCTGGTTTCTGTGTTTCTATGTATGTATTTAGCCAGTTTCAATCACTCTCCCAGTCACATAATCTGTCCTTATTTCGAATTCCAATCACATCAGACTTCTTGTCCTAATTTTTGTAAATCTTGAGTATTTTTATGAGTTCATGTCTGTAGACTTAGAGAAGATTACTGTTGGCTGCTAATCATAGATAGGATACATTTTCCTGTGCACGGTTACTCTCAAATAAACTAATGGTTTTTTTTAAAAATAGTTTTCACTATCCTCAAATGACAGAACATTTCTTTCTTTTCTAGGGACATCAGTGTTCTTTGCAGCACATTTAGCTAAGATGTCTTCCCTTTAGTCTTCATTTATTTTCTGCATTATGTTGACTGTGATGACCAGTGCTAAGTACATTTCTTTTATCTGTAGAGTCCTTTCAATAAATGTATCTTTCTCTTAGAGCTTCTATCTCCTATCTCTGCACTCTGTCTGTTCCTTTCTACATCCCCCTTTATCAAAAGCGATTCCATTTGCATCCATAGCTGCCTAAAGATGAGGTCATCCATCTGCATAATGTCATGCATAACAATAGCCATGTGTTCTCTAAAGTATTAATTGATTAAAACTGAGGAAAGCACCTGTTTCTTTATAAATTTTACCAAGGTTTTTCTTATCTTTTTTTTCCTTATTAAAACTTTTGGAACTGCTACATGTCTCTCTGGGAATATCAACTTACAAATTCTGCATTTTTATTCAATTGACACTTGCTCATCAGTTATTCTGGTTTTATCACCAGTTAGTACTATGGGTTTGTTGTTACTAATTTATTATTGCATAGGACTTCTAGCAGAAAGGTGCTTGGGTTTAGTATAGAGCCAGAGCTCTCAAATGAATGTATTAGGTCATTTGCAGGATGAAAATGTATTTTCATTTTCCTGCGTGACATTCCTTCTTCTCTGTCAACCCATTTCAACACTGTCTCAGCTTCCCCTCTATCATGGCTTTCTCATTTTTCTTCCACCTCTGTTTCACCTCCTTCCCTGCAAAGTACTACTTCTTAATATCCTAAATATTTCTTAATATGTCACTTCCTTGACCTGCAAGGCATTGTGTGTGTGTATGATCTGGAGCCATGTGGCTGCTGGTTGACCAGGTGGCTGACTAGGAGGCACATGCATTCTGAGGGATCAGTGACAAGCCAGGAGATATACATTTTCTGCTGGACATCTTGTTGCTGCCTCTTGGCAGCTGGGAAAATCAAACAGTACATGATGCTTCTCAGCAGCTGAAGAGCCAAACAAATGGTTTTTCAAACTGCAAGAGACCCACAGCCCACCTGTTGTGCAGGCCTGCTATAAAGGTTGAACATTTCAGCAGGGAAAAGAAGTCAGGAGCTCGAAACAAAGCTGTCAGAAGCCTGGAAGGCAAAGGGATTTTTTTTTTCTAGATATGTTGAATAACTGCCCAAGGAAACATCTGCTACTTAGCTAGGCTGTTTATGGAAACAAACAGCTGACTATTCTAGACCCATAGAAACATAAAACGGTTCTGTATAGCAGCAATGACAAAACAGTGGACTGACTTGTTTGGAAATGAACATTTCTGTGATTTTTAGGCCATTTAGCCTGTTATTCAGTTAGGCCAGATTAAAAAAAACAACCAACCAACCAATCAATAACAACAACAACAAAAAAACACCACAAAAGACAACCAAGCAAAGAACCGAATAATTTATATTTAATTTGTCAATAAAAATTCTTTAATTCAGCTTAGGAGTCAAGAAGCACCCTGAAGGTCTCCCAAAATGTTTTGTGAAAATGTGAGTTTCAGCAATCTGACAGATAGATTTTGCATTTTTCTTTTAACTTATCTGATTTTCATGTTTCTTCCTTAAGTTTTCAGTTTTTAAGATTTCTAAAGATCAGTAAGACAACTGGTTTCAGTCTCTACAGTTTCAGTTTACTGCAGGCAAAACTGTCTCTGTAATGTGACTATTCTTGTTTGGGTTTTTCTAGCACCTCTCTAGATAAGAGTAGTGATTTGAGGTAACTGAAACATGTGAGAAAGACAACAGAATGAAGCAAAGCCACTGTAGTGACCCACTGGGGAGTAATATCTGCTGTTTTGTCATTGATCCTTCTCTGCATGCCAGAGTTTATCAAACAAATTGATGTATTGGTAAAAACATGCACATGCACTGTTCAATTATAGAAGCTAAAGGCTAGTGTGTTTTCTGCATTGCTCTTCTCTTTTGTCTTTTTCATGCTCAAAAGAAAATTTATTTTCAGACCTAGTGATGGTCTTCAGGGTGAGACACTGTTAGAATATTAGTGTCTAACCCTCAGTGCTGTTTAGTGGAGCCGCCTTACCAACTCTCTTTGGATAGTCCACCTGATTCTATATTATTTTTGGTCAGTCTTCATAAAACATTTGCTGGTTCAACACTGTTCTTATTTGCAGTAATATATAATGCTTCATTTTCTCTCTGATTAGTGCCTTTAACTTCAGCTGCTTTTTGACTTCACTGTCTAACACCTTGTATTAATGTCAGGGTCATGCACTTATTATTCATGTGAACAGTGCTATTCACTTCAACGAAATTATATACATAATAATAAATAACAACATTAATCCCACCTTGAATTTCATTACTGTTGCAGAAGATATATATCTGAAAATAGGTTCTCTTAATTTTCATGCATTTTAGAAAGAGCTTGGTTCTCTCTATGCACACTAATTTAAATATTTTATTTTATTTCTCCTAAACCTTACTAGCTTTACCAGATCACAAGTTTTAAAGACACTTGTTTTACTAATTTTTTTTGTCTTAACTATCCAGTATAGTTTAGCTTTGAAACCTAGAATCTGTTGTAGACATGTAAAACATCTCTTGCTAGTTCATCTGTCTTTTACTGTTGATACTGGAATATTTGATGAGGAAGCAGACGTTAAAGATTTATTCTGTTTCATATTTCCTTGACCATGGATAAATACTGAAATTATCTGACAATGCATGGAAACCAAACAGCAATAAGTATGTTCCCTATCCCCTTGCCCAGGAGTCAGCACTTTGGCAGGTTTTCAACCCAAGCTAATCAATTAAAGACAACATTGATTAACTTAAACAGAAGGTGATATTGATTGCAGGCAGTAACCTATAAATAGAAAATTCTTTCATAGTGTTCATAGGTCATTGTTAGCTACACCTTTAAACTTTAAGGCACATAATCCTGTTATCTATCTCCTAAAAAGCAAAGGAAGGGCACAGAGGGAATATACAGTTACATATATGCTGCAAAGTATTCTTATTCAACTCTCTCATTCAACACTTACACTCTTATATAAAATTTTTCATATTTTATTTGAAATTGCTATCTATTGCAATTTACATCTCATTTTATAGATATATATATATGGAGCTGATGGAAATCAAATATGTTCTTGACTTTTCTACTGGGATGAATGGTTAATCAATCAGATTTTCTTCTAACGTGGTGCTTTAGTTCACTTTTAAAGAAACTGTATGTAAAATTAATGACTAAGCATGAACAGAGTCAAGTGGGAAAATTCAGGACAATAAGATTAAAAAACCTCACACTCCAGAGGCTATTAAGACTTGTAATATAATTGTTTTGACTTTCATTTTCATTCATTCTATGTTTATCTTATTCATCTTACGTTCATCTTATTCAAAGAGGAAAGGATAGGATGGATGAATTCTTACCTAATTGACTTCTGAGGTCACGGCAGTTGTCTTGCTACCTGGGAAGGATGAACACTGCAAGGCACTATCCTAGGTATTTTTGTTTCCCATAAGTACTCTGTTCTCTTCATCTTCTCCCTCAGAAGGTGACTGAAACCCAATGAGGCAGGTAGAACATACATTTCTAGCATAGAAATCAGCTAAAAAATAAATAACATTCTTCCCTTTAGAGAAAGAACTAAAAGGCTTGATTTTGTTTTGAAACCAGGATGAAAAATTGATTAAAACAACATTGTTTTAGTGAAACAGTATTTCTATAGCCTACCATGGAAAAGTTATAAATTAAGTGGATTTCTAGTTTGTTCACAGCTGAGCTATAATCCTGAATGTTCGGAGGCAGTTTGAGGAGCTAGATCTGCTGGCTGTAAGCTGTTTATCAGTATTTACCTATACAGTAGGCACTATATTTTTCTCTTTCTTATGTTTTTTTTCCCTCCGCTACATTTACTGCATCTTAGACAACTGCTGGAAAGTGACATCACGTCACGTTAAGATATGCCATAAAGAGGATTGTTTCTTGGCATTAGTTTTTTAAGCTCTAGAAAGATTAAGAATTTCATTATGTTTGTGTATTATACCCATACAAATGAATTTGATCTTTCAGTATTAGCATTCTTCTGTTAAATCCTTAAGACCTCACCTCACCCACAGATGTAAAAATATTTAATGATTGAGATTTTTCTAATAGATGCACTTCCCCTGTGACTTGTGTGAAGAATGAGGGAGACAACTTACACCAAAATAACTAATTTTTTTTCAATTCTTCTAAAAGTACTGTGCTTTGGAGAACTAGTAATGTAGACTAGTAGCCAGCAAGTTACTTTATCCATTTAGCACACAAAAGGGGAAATCTATTAGACAGGGAGATCCATATGTCCTTCCTGAAACGTGCTACAGCTCCTTTCAGAGTAGGTAAAAAGGAGCATCCAATTCAGATTGGATTTCAAACCTTGAATTCCAAGTTCAATGACAGTTAAACCATTAAATATGAATGGTCAGCATCCTGTTCAGTGGCCTTTTTTGACTATCAGCCACCATCTGCATCAAAGAAGAAAATTACAAGTAAGCCATGTGAGCTAATTTACCAAGGAAGGTCATAATCAATTTTCTATCTTCTTCCTGCATGTCTGGGACTCTGAAAAGAGGTTCCTCTCTGAAATGAAGTTTTCAGAGAAAAGTTAAGATATTTTTATCTTAACATTAATTCTCACACTATTTAAAAAGTTATTTGGTTGTCCACAAGTAGATGACTTGTGCTATTTGAGATGCTGCAGTGCATCTGAGACATCATGCCTCTAGAAGATGCAGGCCTTTCTGGAGCAGCAGCTAGAAACAGCCTTACAGAATGTGGAAGTCTGACTCAAATCATAGTAGATGTTGAAACAACCACTTTTGCTCATTTAGAATGCCTTTGAACATACGACATACTACACTTGGGTTATATTAAATGGAAATTCATCTTTTATATACTGAGTAAAAATGTATTTTTCTATTTTAATTCTAAAGGGAAGGTCTATGCTACTTCTATCATTTTTGCACACACATATTCATTAAGTAATTTCTTTAAATCTTGCTCTCCTGTTATTTATGCACTAGCTTGTATTTAACATAGCATTTGACTGAGATAGGAAAAAATCAAATAGGGAGAAAAAGTTGTGGGTGTTTTTAAAATTATTTTTAAAGAATCCCAAACTGAGAGACTTCCAGAAGGATCTGATAGTATTTATCATGTGTGACTCAAAATCAGCTCTTTGGCTAAATACATAGTCATGGTTATGGCAGCCCTGAACTTTGCTAATATGTCTGAGCATATTCTAGTGCTTTCCCTGTTCTTAGGAATATCTTTGACTTCTATGTGTACATTCAATATTAAAATATTTTCATAGCTACCCATTTTTCTTTTTGATTTGAAACAAACATTTCATTTTGCCAGTGAAGCTTGCAAGAGCAATCATATTTTAAAAGTAGCTGAAGAAGTAAAGTTGGTCTTTAGCAGATATTCAACAGAATGCATTTATTGAGAGTGTGTAATTCTTTTCAACTGCTAGTGTAAATAAGTATATTGAAACAAAACAAAATTAGGCATCAAGCTGAAGGAAAGCGTGTTTGTGCATAATAGTTCTGAGAAACTGTTTAAGGACAGATTATTCATGAGAAAACACTAATTTTTTAAATCTACAAAAATTAGCTAGTCCAAAGTTGGCTAGTTAAATTTTGTTTATTTATTTTCAGAGGAAACTTAATCTATTCTAATGTTTCTGCATGAATATAAGTTTTAGTAAATAGGTACTTATTTTCTTATTTGTGCTACTGATTCCAATTTGCAGCCTTGTGGCTGTCTCAGATAAATTGTTTTGAGCTATGCCAGGAGTAACTGGAAATCTAGTAGAATTTTTTTCATTGTAATATCTGAGCAACTTTTCAGTCTTTAATGGATTTAGTCTTCACATCAGAAAATACTCCTGTGATGCAGAACAAAGCAATTATCTTTATATATAGAGGGGCTAAGGAGCTTGATCATGGATATATCAGAAATCTGTGGTATATCAGAGACTGAGCCTAAATCTTGCAAGAGCTAAAGATTTTATTCTGCCCTTCATGTTTTGCCCTCCCTTTGATATATTCTGTCATGCTTTCTCATTGTACAGACACATGGAAAACTAGATGGAATTTACCAACTTGAATATCAGGGACAGGATTTATGTCCCAAAACTCCATGCTAACAGAATACATGGAGCACATCATCTGTGCTTGCTCTGCAGTTGCTCAGACTGATGGCTAACCTCTGTGAATGTCAGGGCAATGACAAAGTCCACCTGGGCTAAATGTTTTCAAGTATTTTCTTTGTTAGACAAAGCTTTGAAAATGCAACAGCATTTGTTGCCTAACATTATTTGATTATTACTTGATTTTTCATGAGTGCAGCTCACATACCAAGTTGAGGCTGTATATTCATTTTTTGCAAGAAGACCTGACATAAATTCTAGATTCTGGTACTTCTACTTAAATACAACCAGTTTGGCAAAAACACCTTGAATAAAGATATTTCAAAGGTTTGAAGCTACAGTAGTGGAGAATGAATTATTTAATTATTGTAGATTCTACCAGCTTCCTAACCCAAAGTTATACTGAACTTTTTTCTTTCAGCTTTCTTGTGTACACACAGGCTCAATACCTGCTATACTTTTACTCACAGAAATGAAGATAAACCAGTATGAGCTTTTTGTGCTTCAGGAGCTGAAAGCACATGTGCATGACAACATTGTCTTTTTAACATTTCAGTAAAAAAACCAAAGAAGATGTAATGTTTAATGAAACCTGAACCACCAAATGTGAATCTGTCCACAAGTATGTTATGGCAACAGCAATGTTTTATGTGAAAAATATATTAATGTGTTTCTTTTAAGAGGTAAACAGATCTCTTGNCTACAATTGTATTGAAAGTACTGTCCCATTCACGACCAGGTAAACTAAAGTTATTGAAGTAATGTAACCAAATGGTGTCACTTCCCTTAAAATTTTACACAAATATTGAGGGGAGATGATGACTATGAGATGGTAGTGACTGAGCTACTAAATGCCTTTGATTTATATGGGAAGTTATATATGTCCATGAATCTGTATTCTCATCACATTATGGATTCAGGCAGCATTCCTGATCTCAGGTCTTTCTGTCAGACTTTTCTACAAACCCAGGCTTCAGACCTGAAGAAGCGTAGTGAGTTCATCTTGTAAGTGTTGCATGAGGGTCTTTTCAACTGTGGACAGCTCTATGAGAATGCTTATTTGGGAGTATATCACTCCAATTTGAAGCATTTTGATAAAGAGTAATGCACAAGGTGAAGAGTAAGGCAAAACCTTTCAAGTACTGTGTTTCTACTTGTTAAAAGGGAAGAGCCAGTGAAGGAATTAGAAGAGAGTGACAATTCAAAGAAGCAGACTAGGAAAATATTTTTGCCATACAAATTTGTTTATACAACTGAGACAGAAACTTTAGTAGGTGAGATATGAGGAGAAATATCATGTGAATTTATAGCTAGAAGGAGGGAGAGGAGAATGAGGGACAGAGACTTTTTATGAGAGAAAGTTTAGACACTGTGTTGTAATGAAGAGTCAGAAGTTACAAACAAACAGGATACCTTGATTTTGAACTTTACTGACAGAGAAGATTAAAAGAGTGACTAAGAGTAGTAGTAGTGGGGAAGATGAGGAAGAATCTGAAGGGGTGAATGATTAACAGCTCCGTTTTCTCGACTAAGATTGTCAGAACAGCGACACATGCACACAGAGGATCAGAAAAGCAGACTGAGGTTTTATGTCAGACAGAAAGGAACAGACCTGGAGTACAAAGGGCTGTGTCAATTGTCAACATAGATATGATGCTGAATTTCAGTTTATGGATTAGACTACTCAGATAAAAAGTACAGAGGGAGAGACAATGTGAGGAAGATTGTAGCCCTCAGAAATTAAAACAGAAGGTTGAGGAAGAAGCAAAAAATGTCAAACTGAAAAAGAAGTTAGCAATGTGGAGGGAGAATAAGAAGATCCCAACAAAGGCAAAACAGTATTTGAATGCAAAAAGCTTTTTTGGAAATGCTAGTCTAGAATCTACCAGATATGGTATGAGGTGTTAGTTATAATATTTGTTTGTATAGAAGTCAT
>VWZN01014219.1:0-12500 GCA_013396955.1 Regulus satrapa
GGGAGGGGAAGAATTGTTTTCAAGCATTATTAAGCTTTTTTTTTTCCTCCCAGAAGCTAAGAAAGCCATCTGTGAAAACCTGTTTGCATGTTTGTTTTCTACAATAAAATGCAAAATACTTCTTCCTGTTAGCGGATTATGCCATATGTCACTCCCTGTAACAAAACCAGCATGTTTATTAATGAACCCAATCAGAGGCAAGGATTTAGAAAGATTTAAAGGAACTGAATTTTTAGTTCAATATTTTAGTGCAGAAAAACTTCTGGTCTGTTGTTCATGTTGTACTTGGAAAACTCAGGCTTTGTTTCTTATATGAATTTGCTAAATTGGCAATGGAAAGAGAGCAGGAGGAAACTCTCTGGGAAAAGAAATCACACTGTGATCCCTGCGTTCTGCTTGCGTGAACCCCCAGCTGATTGTGATCAGCAGTTTATATGTGATTAATATTTAATTTGATTGGTATAGTTTTTTCTCCAGATAAGCTAATTAAGTAACTTGATGGAAAGGACACCCTTGTGCATTAATGTAGCAGCGTTTCGGTTTCTGTAGGGCAGACTAAACCTTCCTGAGTTACAGATGAGCTGGAGTCAGCTTTCTCAATGTGAAGTGCAGAGACGCAAATTCCATGGCTTTGGCTTTCTCTCCCCAGACTGCCTGAGAGTTGGGCTCATACGATTGCCACCGTGCTGGGGACTGTTTCATACACGGCAAGGGCTGCTGTGATAGAAGGAAACCCAGAGGTCTTCTGTTTGCCCCCTCATATGGCAGGAGACTGTGCCTGCCCAGAATCTGGTTACAATCCTGGGAGCCTTTGACTTCTCAAATAGACAAGGTCTCTTATCCAAAGGATTCAAAGCTTGGGCCTCAGCACGCCAATCAATACGTGCTTTATCTTTAAACTCTTAATACTGCCCTCACTGATTCAGATCTCATTGTAAAGTTCAGCTCAGGCTGATAATGCTGCTGGGAGAGAGATGGAGCATTTCAGCTCAGGCTGGGATTTCTCGTGTTGTTCCACCTAGGACCAAGCAGCATTCACCAACTGGGATTTTAGGTTGCTGGGTGAGGATGTCCCATCCCTTCTTCTGAGTTCACAGAAAATTTTAAATGCTTTTTATATGTGTGTTTTGGAATATTCCATCACCTTCCAAAATCCTAAAATGAGCACTAACAGTCTGATTTTTCACATATATTGCCAGGGTAACCACAGGCAAAGGGTGAATGCCAGGTCTTTTCTCTGGCAGCAGAACGCTGCTGGAAATGGATCCATAGCTTCCATAGGCAGAATATATTTCTCAGTGATGAAGTTCTTGCACTGAGACCTGGCTGGCCATTTATGAGTGGGATAATTGAGTTATCATCTTCAAAATTCATATCTTAAGGCAGGAAAAGGTGTTCATTAGCTCAGGAGATGTATTTACTAATGCAGTCACGAAACAGCTTCCTAAATGTACTTTGTGAAGACCAGAGGAAAGAAATTCCTCTTAACATTCCTCCAACTTTCTTACATCTAATGAAAGGCTCTGTAATTTAGTGTCTTTCTCAAAAACATAATTCATCATGGAAGAAAACTGAAAAATAAAAGTGACCTTTTTGAAAGGTCAGTTCATGTTTATGTGTCAGAAAAAGTCATGAGTACAGGTTTGGAGCAAGACAAGGCTGTCCTAAAATAGCATTCCATTAATCATTTAATCAGCCCATGCTTGTTACAGGTTTGACATATTCTGTAGACAAATCAGGTCAGAGGTAACAAGTGATTCAAAGAAACAGATAAAAACCCTACTGAACTGTGAAAACATTCTTCTTACAAGAAAAAAATCTGAAACTGAAGCATACTGCTTCAGTCTGGAAAATTAATAACCTGATGAGCTTTCACAGGCACCCTGAAGGCCCAAGATTCCTGGATCCCCACCCATCTGTTTAAGACTCCCCAAGAAATATGTCAACCTTTATTTTGATGCCTTTATTTTTCTCCTCTTTTGCTTCCTTAGCATGTGCCTGTTTTGGAAGTGATCTTTGCTCCCTGTCTGGCTGCAGGACTTGTATCAGGGGCTGTACCCCTCCCCAGAAATGCTCCCTCAGGGAAGGGCCCTGGGGGCTGTGGCAGCTGCCCTGCACCCAGCAGGAACAGGTTAAAATCCTGTGTTACAACCTCTGGAGCATCCTCCTCTCTTTGGGAGCAGGAACAGAATGCAAGGGGTGGGTGTAGGCCAGAGCAGCATCAGACAGATGCCTGGGCTGTTGCACTGTGTTGACTTTGTGATTTCAGAAGACAAGCCCTGAGGACAGTGTCTGGGTTATAGAGATCTGAGAGGAGGAATGGTCATGTAGAATTTTAGTCATGCATTGTTTCCAGCGGTGGGGAAGTGTCCACATCTCTGCTCTCTGCCTAAATGCCCACCAGCTGATTTCTCTCCCTGGCCGAGCTCTCCCCTCTCAGCTTTGCCTCCAAATGCTTCTGCTGCACCCCTACAATTGCTGTTCCAGGCAACCTGAACTTTGTCAACTCTTCAGTTTAGTTTCCCAAATGAGAAACAAGCTGGCAGCCCGAGGTGCAGCTGAGGAGCAGGCAATTCCTGAGGGCTGCTGTTGAAATGGGGAACATGTACAGTCATTTCTCTTGACCATCAGCACTGAGTGATGGTGGCACAGAGCAGGAAGCCTTTTGCATCTCGTACATGGCAAAGCAGTGTTGTTATTCTGGCTGCATAGCTTGGCTTGTTATTGAGCACATGCTTTGCAGATTAGCCTGTTTGTATAGCCAATCGAACATGTGCTCCATTAAAAATTAAAACATCCTGTTTTAAGGATGGAGCAGGAGACATCAGCTGCCACTGTGTAGCAGACATGGAAAGCCCCCAGAGCCCATTACCATAGGTTACAGCAAATGTTAATCAGTGCCAATGCAGTTAAATAATGCAGTTCGTGCAGATGGCAGCTACTACATCTACTCACAGATGTGTCCTCGAGTCCCTGAGGTTGCTGTATCACAGGAGTTGTCGGGAACAGTCAGATCCAATGCTGACTGTGGGTATCACCTTTGTGTTTATGCCACAGACACCAGGCAGAGGAAAGGCAGCTATGCCTCGGCCTGAGGAACGAGGTCAGAAACACACCAGAGCATAGCATGAGGCTGGACTTGAGCTCAAGTAAAACAAAAAGGAAATCTGTGCCCTTCACAAGTAGGGGGATTTTTTTTTTCTTTTTTTTTTTTGCCAGGCATATTTACCTTCTGCACATACAAATCAGTGCCTTACCATCATTAAAGTCCTGGATCCACAGCTCAGCTTTTGAACTGGGATATTTGTGATCACTGCATATCATTATAGCCATTCCATGTGTACAGGAGGGCAGAGAAGAGGTTCTCAGCCTAAAACTGACTTTATTTGGGATTTTTGTATCCTTCCCCCCTCTGCAGAACCAATTCTGCAGCTGGAGCCCAGCAGTCTCTAGGTCACATATAGTACAGGTGTTCTCTGCCAGCTTGCCATATTGTCCTGCCTCAAGAGAAGTAATTTATTTACCTTTTCAGCTGTTTATGCTCAGGATGTGTGTTTATGAAAAGGAGTGTGCAAATCTCTATGACATGCAAGAGTTTGCAGATGAAAGTTGTGCTATAAGTATAAATATTGTTTCTAAGATCTGTCATGCTGTTCAGTAGGTACTAAGAGGAAGAAACATTGCAAGTCAATAAGCTAAAAAGCATTTCTTTTTCTTTTTCCACATCTTAGTGCACCCTTCATCATCTATTTTTATTTCAGGTCTGTGTCACTGGTGAATGTTCTTTCTCCCAAATCAGGGGATTTCTTTAAAAAAGCTTGTCTCCTTTTTTTTAAAAAAAAGGTTCTCTCTGTTTGTATTGTGTGGAATACCTTGAAAAATGAAACATTTTAATCAGTAAACACTTTGCTTTTTCTCACCTTTTGCTTAATTCACTGAGGACATGATTATTAGAGTTCTAAAACATGTAGATCTGAGGTTTTCTCATTCCTGGTGACTTCACCATTGCTCTGAGTGCAAGTGTCGTGTCTACAACACCCAGCATTTGGTGCTCTTTGTTCCACTGGCTCAGTTTGTGTTTTCTGTGGAAGATGAGCTCCAAACCAGCCATCTGCAGTGAGCCTCAGTGGAGACATTTGCTTGTTACAACTGTGATTTCTTGAACCTGCCATAAGACTGTCACACTCCACCCCTCCAATCCCACTGGATGGCACACCAAGCCTGCATCCCATCATTTGTAAAGAGCTATTGGCAGGGTTGGGAATTCCACAAGTGCAAGGAGGTTGGTAGAGAGATCTGAGAGCATAATACATTTTGGTTATTTAAATTTAGTTCTCAAGGCTATAAAATGGGACTTGGAACTCAGGGGACTAATTTTTTTCCTCAGTAGTTTCATCTTTTAACCATTAATTGTCAGCTAGGCAGTGTGGGATGAGCGTTCTGCTGTGACCATGCTTCTGTCAATTAATAATGGAACGTATCCAAAGTTTATCTGTAGCAATCATTCATACCATCTGGCAATACAAATTAGATGATTTTGAAGGCAGTCTACAAACAGGCATGTTGTTCTAGGGACTGCCATAATTATATCTATCAAATAGAGAGAAAAAAAAATGTATTTAATGCATTTTTAAATAGTGTATTGAGCTCAATATCCCCTGAGAGCGAGCTGGGTTCCCAGAGAACAGGGGCAGCAGCAGATTTTCATAGCCTTCCCCTGTGTGCATCAGCAATGCTCCCAATGAGAACCAGTCATTTTGGGGAATGAGGAGGGGATTATTTTTCTTGCCCATTCTGGCCCTGGCCTCATTCCCAAGCCTAACAACAGCGGTGCCAATTAGTGACAGACTGGGGACTGGCCAGAGATGACAAGGAAGCACTCACAGGACAGCCAGAAATGTTTTAAATGAGCTGCTGGATCAAAGGGAAGGGAAGGAGCTGTTTGGGCAGCAGGCAGCGGTCCCACGTTACTCTGCAATGTTTCCTGGGCTCCTGGCCTGGCCCATCCTCCCACACGCATACAGCTGTGATAGAGCCACGCTTGGTTCTCGTACATTCATGGAGTATCCTGAGCTGGAAGGGACCCACAGGAATGTGGAGTGCAAGTTCTGGCCTCTGGTTTTCGCCCAGGCAGGGCTCACAGGGCCGGCGGGGCAGTCCCAGGGCTGTGGCTGCCCTCAGGGGATGCACCCACAGCTCGGGCTCCTGCCCTGCCCCAGCAGGGTGAGCCCTGAGGGCTCCCAACAGCCCGGCCTTGGGAGGGAGCTGTGGGCATGGCTTTTACAGCTGCCTCCCCAGAACTGCCTCTGCTGGGAATCCATGTGGCTGCAGCGTCCAGCTCAGGCCGCGCCTCTCCCTCAGGAGATCTCTCGGGATGGAAGTATCCCCTCCTGAGCAGTGGCCACAGGTGACCCTGCCCCATGGCATCCCCTCGTGACCCTGCCCTGTGGTGTCCCCTCCTGAGCACTGGCCACAGGTGACCCTGCCCTGGGCCTGGCTGAGCTGCACCACCAGAAACTGCCAGACTCACCTGTGCTGGTCTCTCCATTGCCACTCTATCAGATGTAACATCAAAGACCTGGAAATGAAAGAAATATGAAATATAGTTTATTCTCGTAATTATAGATGAGGAGTTGCAACTGCATCTGTGCACTTCTCAGTAAAGCAGCTGTTCTGCCCTTAGAAGGATATTTATAGACTATTGAAGGTAAACAATCCTGGCTTATTTTATATTGCAACTACATTTGCAGCGAGTTTAGCTGCAATATGATCAAAGAAGCTGCTGACATGTCAGCTTTACTGATACAAGATAGTTTTTCCTTACTATTTCTGCTAAATAATCTCTGCCTATTTTTCGATGAACTGTTTTGGTATTAGTAAGTTCTTTGGAGTTTCAGTTGGGGAGTGAATTGGTATAATATGCAAACCCATCCTCAATCTCTGAGTCATCAGCTTATAGCCTCCCTCATGCAGTTTGAGACTATTTGATTTTGAGGTTTTTTCCTCTCTTGTTATTTATTCTCTGCCAGTTTTCAACACTCTGTAAATGGTTCAACATCAGAATTTTGGTATGTGTGATGAATTTCAGCATTTAAAGCTCATAGGGCATTCGCAGTAGTTTGGTCAGTAGCTGATGACTTATCCCAGTCTTTCACTGATGTTTTGCTGCTGTTCTCCCAAGTGTGTGGTTGACTGTGATGGCTGGTAGACCAGCCTGTATCACAGCAATCATACTATGTAGAAAGCAATGTTTAGGTGCACTGTAAAATTAGTTTTAGTGCTTCTTATCTGATGTGAACTGAGAGCAATATTAACTGGTGAAAACGTATGGCAATTGGAAATTTATCTTGGATTTAACATACACAATGGCTGAAGAAGTATAAACTTGAGACAATGCAGGAATGAGTCAAATTCCTCCTTATTTGGGAGCTGCTCTTGCTGCCCAGGTTGGATCTCAGGGAAAGGTTCTTCCCCCTGAGGGTGCAGGGAATGGGCACAGCCCAGGGCTGCCAGAGCTCCAGGAGCTCCCAGGGATGCCCAGGGTGGGGCTGTTGGGGGGTCTGTGCAGGGCCAGTGGCTGGACTGGGTGGATCCCTGGGGGTCCCTTCCAGCTCAGGACACTCTATGCTGCTGTGATTCTGTGAGTTTGACTCTGTGCTGCTGTGATTCTGTGATTTTTGCTGCTGTGATTCTGTGAGTTTGACTCTGTGCTGCTGTGATTCTGTGATTTTTGCTGTTGTGGGGCTGTGCTGGATGAGATGAGCTGTGCTGTGGCTGCAGCCCTGCCCTGAGGAGCTGCTGAGCCCGGCGCTGACCCGGAGCACCCTCTCTCCAGTGAGAAAGCTGCAGTATCCATGGCAAAGGTATTTTAGAAAAACCTGGGAACAAAGCAGCTGAACAGATTTAGCTTCTCTCCCTCCATAATGTGCAGGTGCCTGTTCTGTTTAGGGCCCTGATGCAGTAGCACTGGAGTCAGTTATAAGCTCTTTGCTGGTTGCCATCAGCCGTGATTGGAGCATGAGACTCATATGAAATGTTCACTGTTGTGTGTTCAGCTCAGTTCTGAGGAGCTGGAGTCACTCCATGATTCTACGTATGAGAATTAAATGCCTGCTATGTCTCCACTGTATCAGCCTTTACACCTGGCCATGTGTTTTATAACCAGTAACAAAAGTAGGCTGGAAATGGGCCCTATATTAAGCTTGTTTGTGCTGATGTTCATCACATGCCTTTTGGGAGGGGCTTTCATGGCTTTATGGAATTGGGGATTTAAAGGAAAACCAAACTAGTGTTGTGAAAAAAATTCCCTTCCCTTCATTCCCCTTATGCAGAGTAGTTTGTCTACATCTGTTTCTGCTTCCTATTTCATAAAAAAAAAAAAAATAAAAAAAAAAATAAAAATCAGTAATTACAATTTGCTAGTAGCACTTCTTTGGCCCTGAAAGTGTGATATATTAAGCAACTTATTTTTATTAGGTCAAGCCTAATGTGACCTAGCTTGCTGCTAAGGGAAGCCAGTAGTAATAATTCAGATATGTCACTGCAAAGCTCAGTGTTTAGAAAAACCCTTTTTTTTCCTTCAATTAGTTTAAAAAATAAAAGCATATACGTATGTAATATAATATATTAAAAACTTACATCCGAGTGCACGTTTGCATGCATTTTATACACAAACTCGTATTTTAAAAATTTTGAATAGATTTTTTTTCTTTTAATTTTATTTTATATATGTATGCAAATGCCGTCTTTACACGGGTGGACACTGGAACACACAGTGCCAGGAGCCTGTCAGCGTACTAGTTAGTGGTTTAAATTCCCATCTCAAAACATACTCCCTGTGTACAGCACAGAACCTCCCAGGTGTGTGTCTGAGTCCAGGTGGACTCAGTGAATATGCCTGTTTGAACTGGGGTCACCAAAAGAGGGGCTTCACAAGTGACACTTCTACGGGAAGAACGTAGAATGCTCTTCTGTAGAAGTGTGTTTTAAGCACCATTTACAAGCTTTAAGATATAATAAAATGACAAAAAAATCTCTTTCTCCTGGTAGAAAGGCTGATTCTCAGACAATCTCTATTAGAGAGTTTCAGAGCTTAATTAAAAACTGGTCGAAACTTGGGCAAGGATTTCAGGATTTTGCTCTTCATTTGAATGTACACAGCAAAAGCATACATTCAAAAATTAGATTGCGCTGGGAATTCACAGCTACAAGGTGACTTGTCAGAGATGATGGATTCCTTAAAATCCCTCCTATTCTTTCATCAGCAAAATAGCTGTTAAGTTTTTAAGGTATTCATCTGCTCTGTGCCTGGCACTGCTGTGCTAATAGGTGCAAAGGTTTAACTGTTTTCCACTCTTTAAGCATCTCTGTCTTATCTTCAGAGCTAACTCAGTGTGTCTGAAGTCCTGGAAAGCAGGTGATTGATCAAGGAATTTAGGAAACAGCTCCCTTGATAAAGCCAGGGAGGATATTTCCTAAGAGGGGCAGTGAGAGTGAGGAAAGCATGAAACTTATTTAACAAGCAAGGCTTGGGTTGGGTAATCTGCATAATACATCCAGTGGCATTAAGTCTGTCATCTCTGCATTGCACCCCTGGTTCGGGTTCTGCACGAGCTGTCTTTCACTGTCGGTTCTAATAAAGAGCCGTGGTCAGCTCCAATTCCCTGGGAGCACAGAGTTATGTTTTGTGAACTACATGTGCCTGAGGCCTCTCATGCATGATTTAAACTGCTTTGTAAATGTCAATAGGTGGAAAAGCATTAGATCCCTTGTAGATTTCTCCAAATCCTCAAAGATGTGTACACCATGTATAAACCATGCTACAGTTTCAAGGCCACTGCAATCTCTACGCTCACCTAACTGGGGGTTTAAGGTATTGCCAGAAGCAAGATATTGGTGTACACATGATTTGATCCCGCTGGCCAATGAGACCCTTTATTAAGAAAACCTTTGCTCCCATGGAAAGTCCCTTGTGATATTAAGTGGACACACAGCATAAATGTTGAATGTCCTTCAAACTTTGTTGCTTTTTATGCTGTCTTTAAAAAAAATAAAACAAAATGCATCTCTGCTTTGTCTGTGGACCCTGCCTCTAAATGGAGGACAGACAGAAGCTTACATTTCCCTGCACCTTGGGGCAGAGGTAGAAGTAGGACTTTGTAGGTTATGAAAGAAGTCAGCTTTTAATTAGGAGTGTGCTGTCTGTTGGCAGAAGCCAGTGACTATCTGAAATAAATAAGGATCTGTTGCTAATGAGAAATGGTGGGGTCTCAGATGGCTCTGGGGACTCGTAATGTAGGTCACTGGTTTGCAGCCGTCACTATCTGATGCTGTCCTGACCTGCGTGGAAGGAGCCCACTGGGGCCAGCCCCGTTCCCAGCAGGGCTGCAGCAGAGCTCAGGACAGGCCTGGCAGAGACTGAGCTTTGCCAGGACTCTGGGGGTAGGACTGGTTGCTCATCCCAGGCACAGCTTCCGCAGCTCGGGCTCAGCCACTTCTGGGGATGGAGGTAGGATACTGCTGGGATTGCTGACACCAGGAGGGGGCAGCTGACAGGGTTTTCACTGAGGACCATCTCATCAGTGTTAAATTAGCTGAGAAAAACACACAGATAAAAGAATTCAGCTCTTAGTGAAATTCATCACTGTGGCCAAGGGTGAGCATGACACTTGGGTACCAGTAAATTGCTATTTTGAAACTTATGGGCTGGAAAGATATTGATTTGTTCTTCGGTTTAGGGAATAAATATCATCCCTATCCTATTTTCAAATTCATGGGGGAAAGATCCATGCCCAGCTTCAGATGACAGAGGCCCCACTCTGGCTCAGAAGTCCTTGGGCTGCAGAAAGCATGTGGAAACAGGGATGAGTATGTGCAGTCAGGAGTGTGCTGCCAGTGTCTCTGCATGAGACAGTGAATTGAGCTGGTTGCCTTCTTGAGTCACTGATTTGCTTGACTCATCTGAGCTACTTTTTAAGTAGAGTGTCACATTTATATACCTGGAGTTACCTGGGGTAGGCTTTTTTCTCTTTCTTAGCAATGTAAAAATATATTCTTTGGGTCTAGTTCTTGATGTTCTATCATTTATGGTTTGTTTTCAATTTAAGGAGGTAATCTGTGTCATTGAATGCATGTTTTATGCTTGTTGTGCTGCTGTGTGATGGCAGCGTGTCTTCTCCTGGAGGGGGAACATAACAGCTTGAGCAACCCTCAGCTTGGGGAGTCTGTAGTGGAAAGGCTTGAGCCAGGTGTTGGGGGCCAGAGCAAGAGTCCAGGTGGCACTAACCAGGTTAGCCAAAAGATCAAGCATGGCACTGTTTCTCTTTGCTGGTTATCTGTAGTCAAAAAGCTGCATCTCAGCACCAGAAGCTGAGTAGACTGAGAGAGCAGTAGATGCCCCTTCCCAATTGCAGACTGCAAATAAATAACTGCAGTTATCTCCTGGTTTCTGCTGCAAAAGGGACTCAGGACTCCTCATGTCATATGAGACCTTTCTGGACCTGTTTCTATGAGACCCTTCTACCTGCAGAAGCCTCTGGTATTTACCTGACAGCTCTGCAGTGGGGTGGAATCTCCCACATTATTCTCACCATCCTCATTTCCTATTGCCTGTCCTCATGATCTCACTCTCCATTCCTCTCCACTCATCTCTGGGCTGTGTTTCCAAAGATGTTTACAATTCTTCAGATATTCTATTTTAATCAGCAGGAACTTCTCAGCGTGCTGAATGGCTCCTCAGAGAGCTGATCCATTCTGGAGAGTGCTGACAAGTCTCTGTAGCTCCTTGCCACGCAGTAACCAAGCTTAG
The DNA here is from genome assembly GCA_013396955.1 of Regulus satrapa. Taxonomy (NCBI): domain Eukaryota; kingdom Metazoa; phylum Chordata; class Aves; order Passeriformes; family Regulidae; genus Regulus; species Regulus satrapa. The sequence continues at coordinate 10,808 of VWZN01014219.1, forward strand.
CCGTCACCATGGCCTCTGGAAGCCATGGCTCCAACATTCCTGCCCGTCAGGTCCTTTCAAAGCTCATCCATTCTGGCTGAACACTTGCTTCTCACATTTGATATGTATCCAATGGAGAGGCTCTCACTCTATCACAGTGTCTGCTCCAGTGATGGGATTCCCCAGGAACTGCTGGCTTTCCCCCTGTCTTCTGCACAGAGGTGGCTTTGGTCTCAGGTGATTTTGTGCTGTGGTGCTTTCAACATCTCAAGGACTGAGAACTTAATGTCTTATTTCCTTGTGCAAACACAGCCAGTGCTGTTGCCAGGACAGTGGCTCTCCTGCCCACAGAGTTCCCCATGTCCATCCCTTTCATCATCGGGCAGCACTTCTGATCTCGCAGAAGCTGTGTTCCACTGGTTTCAGAGACTAAACATTGCATTTGCTGCTCAGTACTGGTTATCCTTCAGTGGCTCATGGAGACAAGTAAAACTGCTATTTATAGATTTACTTTCTGTCTCTCTAGTTCAGTGCAGCGAGTCCTGACACACTGTCCCAGTAATCTGATCAGCCATGCTGCTTTTAAATGCAGGGCTGGGCCTTGGCCTCTGTCGGGAGGTGACAGCTGTCAGATACAGATAGTAGGCTACAGATCCTGGCTGCTAAAACCCCCTCATTCATTCCTGTTACAGATCATTGCCCACAGCTTGAAACCGTGCTTTACAGTCCGCCGATTAGCTGGCAAGAGATCTACATACTGTATTAGCAAGGTCAGCCAGGGAGATAAAGGCTAAAACCTCAGCCCAGCTGACTATTTTTAAGCTGATAGCCACATGCACTGGCTGCTGGTTTGTTTTCTTCCCTGCCCCGTTAGATCACACGAGGACAATTTGGGGGAAAACAACAGTAAAAGAGACATAGTCTTATAGGTTGTCCTTCTCTGTTGTTCAGCCAGCAGTGGTGGGACACCGACCTGTTGGAGATGTCATGCACTCAGCTGCCTGCTTGTGCTCGGAGACCTCATGGATTTCTCCATTCTTTCTTGTTTCTTAGAGCAAGGCTGTTGTTTTTCCTGCAGGACACTATGATAAAGTTCAGTTTGAAGCTAGCAGTGCTCAGCTTGTTGGAAGATCTTCCTAAGTTATTCAAGATTGTGCATGAATTCACTTGGATTTCCAGAAAGAGAAATTAATTGTGTTGCTGTCTGTATTATTTCTAAATGTACCTTCTTTTAAGGCAGGAAGAATGTTTAGGTTAAAATATGGATATTTTGCTTTGGGTCATTTCTAAATTAGGGGACCTCAGATTCAGATAAAAGGATTTGGAAATCACATTTTGTATCCTGCAAGGAGAGAGACAAAGAAAGAGCTACTGAACACCATGAACAGTCTGTCATCTTCCTGTTTTTTTTACCAAATCAAAGACTCATAGGATCCCAAAATGGTTTGGGCTGGATGGGACCTTACAGACCATCTCACTTGCATGTATATTTTAGTGCATCTATTGAGAAAAAATGGTAGGTTTGGATTCAAAGATGATCTGGACAAAGTATTGGCTATTAATCCTGTGCCATATGGTTTAAATGGATTTTGGTTTTGCCCTGGCACATGCCAGCAGTCATTCCATTGGGACTCCCTGAGGCAGGATGAGCCTGCATGGGTATCACTGTACATACACATCATGCCCAAGGTATTCCCACCACCGGGACCACAGA
>VWZN01014219.1:17500-37338 GCA_013396955.1 Regulus satrapa
ATCAGGAAATATGGTCTGGATTGAGCTCCTCATGCCTGAGCCCAACTGAGGAATTAGATATCAATTGTAATTGCCCTTTGTCTGTGTGATTTGCGAATTAATAGCAGGAAGAAAACCAGAAAAGAACTTAATAAATACACCCACATCTCTGCTAGTCTTGATAAAGTTTGAGTCATAACTGGACCTCTGATAAAGTATTCAAATAACAGAAGCTTGAACTAAAAAACATGGTGGGTTTTTTGGGTTTTTTTCTCCCTGGGATCTTCTCCTGAGATGCTACACTTGGGATTCACAATTAGATAACTTGCCAGCCCTGAGAACATATACTGCTGCAACAGTGATTACCAGGAGATTCAGGTGCTTGAAAAGTAGGGTGGACATCTTGAGGACCATTCAACAATTATTTTCAAAGCTTTGCTATTGCAAGTGAGAGACCAAGCTGCCTTCTTGGCATCTGCTGTTGAGTGTACTGTACATTAGATGTACGAGAGATGAGGACAGGGGAATTTCAAATTCAACAGCCCAGGTATCAATTAAAATTGGGTTATTTTCATATGTCACCGTTCTGACCCTTTAAACAGAGCAGCTATAGTGGAAGCAGGATGTTTCTCTGACCCTATACTATGCAAATGCACAGAGGCCAGAAGGACCAGAAAACCTACTGAATTTTAATGGCAGAAGTGTGTGATGCCCCTAATTCATTGACATTCTGAGTGGGTTTTCTCACTAATCCTCACACTCAGTAGGCACAACTTTCTTGATCTTGGTGCTTCCGTGGGGTGTGCAGGTCAAAAAGGCAGCTGAGATTGGCCAGAAGGAAGTCAGGCTCTACAGCACAGGGGGATATATTTAGGCACAATTAGAAATGGGCCTGAGCCATGAAATTCAGGAAAGAACCCAAACTCTCCTGAAGTTGGAGTGATAGGTGAGCCGTGTGTTTGGGTCAGTCCCATGGAGATGCTGACCAGTCAGTTCATCCACAGCGAGAATTTCCTGAAGTCCCTTCCTGGGTTTACATTTTGAGGGGTATTTTTGAAAGAATCTGTTATCAGGAAGAACCTGGTGAAGTTCCAGTGTAGAGTTATCTGTGTGGTTCTTCTGCTTAGAGCTCTCTCCACAAGTGACATGGAGAAGCAGCTCTTACATGAAGAATAACGAAAGAGAGGCATAAGGAGAATAACAAATTATTTTCTGCAGTGATTGTTTCAGCTGTATTGTGTTCCTCTTGAAACAGATAGAGTTGGTACCCTCCTGGCTCCATGTGGAGGTGGAATGATGATCCCCAGGTGGTCCCCAGCTCCTCCTGGGCAGGGCACATCCAGTCAGACACAGTGACAGGCTGCTCTTCCCTGCTGACTGAGAAGAGCTGCTGTATTCCAGGGGCTAATACTGCATCTGGTGGCTCTGGGATGAATTCTGCTTGCTGTGGACTAGGATGCAGGCAGTAGTGGGTTTATGCTGTGGGTTTGTGCTGTGTCGTGCACAACAGTAGGTTTATTCTGTGGTGGGCTGAAGGGCATCCTTCAGGGTTGGAGCATTAGAGAGTGAGGAAAGGGGGTTTTACTGCAGGGGTGGTTTTCAATCACTTGGCAGTTCAGTTTGGGGTTTTTGGGGTTTTTTTTTGTTTGTTTGTTTGTTTCCCTCCTTAGTTTGCCCTGGCTCATTTTTTGCTCTTTTATTCCCAATGGCTTTAAAAATCTTAAATGTTTATAAATTTGGGCCACATAGTATTTAAATTCCCAAACAGAGGCCTATTCTTCTCTGTAAGAACCTTGTGACTTTCTAAGGTTGTCAAATGTGTTACTCTTTTTTTTTAAAGGGAGTTTTGTATATAGAACCTCAATTATTTCCTCATAAAGTGATTTTTAAATGATTCCCCAGTGAGTTTTAGGAAAGTGCGTCTAGACTTTTTTTCTTTTTCTCCTTTATCCCAGTCTCCCCTTCCAGCCTGCCCCTATCATTTTGTAGGTTATGGATAGCTGAGGATTTGTTGTACTGCAATTTAATGCTGAGTGTGTGCTGTGACCTTTGAGGGGGGGGAAGTCTGTTGGCAGTATCATTACAAATAAAGTACTAACAGATTTCAGATGTTTATAGATTCCAAACTGGATGCTGACGCCTGCAGTCGTTTATAAACTCACCTCCACAGATTTTCACATTTGACACCGAGGTGGTGGGGTGGCCCCTGCTCAGATGCCAGCTGATTGCTTTCCCCAGCCCCTCCAGGGCCAGGTGGCTCCCTCCCCTCCGTACCTCTGCCCGGGTACCAACTGCAGCTGCAGAAGAGGAAGCTGCAAGGCCCTGCCTGGAGGGCCAGGGCTGCCACGTGCTCCGTGCCAGCGCACAGGTATTTGTTATTTCAGGTGGACACGGCCAACCACAAAGGCTTTACAAACCCTAGTCCACATGAGCCAGGCTGCTCTTGAGCAGCAGCAGACACTCAGACTCCAGCACAGGGAGAGAGCCAAGCCTTTAAGTTGGATTTGGGGGTAATTTTTACATCCCTAATCGGTGGCTGAAGTCAGGGGCTGGCCCTGGGGCGTAGCACAGCACCTCATGATCACTCTTGGCACAGCTCTGCTGCAGTGTGACGCTGAGATGGGGACAGGGGAATCGAGTAAGCCATGTCTGAACCTTTGGCCTGTCTCGGCAGGGCAGACTTGGTTGAGTGCAGAGCACACACTTAGCCCGCAGAGCTCCATTTCCTGGCTGGCTGGTGTTCTGCTGCCAGGCTCCCCTTCCCCAGCTGCTCCAGCCTGGAGACAGGGTGCTCCTGGAGAGGGGCTCATCGTGGGAGGGAGGATTTGCATGGCAGGATGCTAAGACAGCCAGAGCTGTGGTTGGCTTTACTGCAGGAAGTGGATTAGGCAAATCCCTGAGACAGTGCAGAAATCCATTTTGCCAGGTGCTGAGGCTGAGGGAAACCTGTAATTAATAGTATCCCGATTTTTACTTAGTCAAGTCTTAGAGCGAGGTATCCTGGAGTTTATATTTTTAGCAGCCACTTTAAGAGAGGGTGGAGGAGGATAAGTGTTCATGGAGGGAGAGATTAATTTAAAATTGATAACCGCATGGCAGCACCACAGTTTTAACAAGCTCAAGGCCTGCCTGGTGCAGCCTGCTGTACTCGGGGGACTGGAGTTCAAGTCTCCGTGCTGCCAGTTGAAATCAGAAATCACAACTGCAGTGATTAGCAGTGAATTTCCTGATCTTGGTGCCGCAGGCAAAGGAAGGAGGGGACTGTTTTTTTCGATATCTCCAGTGAGGTTAACCCCTAGCAGGGGAGACAAAAGTAGGGAAAGGAAATCTGGGGCAGTTTGCACCATTTGAACTTATACAAGCTGTTTAAAAAAAAAAAAAAAAAATCAATGGCCATTAACAGCCCTGCCTGACGTGGAGAAGTGCCCAGCAGCGTCTTAATTAATCTCATCACTAATAGAGGAGCATCACTTCCAAATGCTTGTGCTGCCCCTCTCCTTCCAACGATATAGGTCAGATCCACAGAGGCAGAATACAGATGGCAAAACCAAGGATGTCATTCCAGAGTCATCCCAAATATCCCAACCATCCCAAACCCACTGCTGGGTTTACAGCAGTGGAGCTGTAGCCGAATTTGACTTACTCACATCACCATCAAGTACCACCCCCTCTTGCTTTCCCTGTTTGATCATTGGGAAGGAATATATTGGAAGCAGTGAAACATTCTTCTGTATTGTTAAATTCTAATTTGTTTCTATTATTTGTCTGTATAAGATGACTCCACCTGATGAACAGAAAACAGCAACACTTGTGATTGTGTGCTCAATATGTCTGCACAAAGCCATCACACTGGTGCCTTGGTGCCTTTCTGGGTATTGCTGCTGCAGAAGGTTGCTGGTCTGGGTCCCTTGTTATGTAAAAGGAAGGAATTTTGGCTAATATGTGTAATAATATAAAATTGCAATCTGTAAAGCTATTGCAATGGGGAGAAAGTTGGGGCCTTGTTTGTTAACTCTCTTTGGCTCAGCAAATGGAAGCATTTTGGTAGCTAGAGCAAGAACAAGGGTTGCTTCATGGAAACTAGATAATTAGTACTTAGATACTAGATGGAAAGTACCTTCTACTAATTCAGACCCTTTCCTGATGGAGAGGACTGAAAATTATTTTGCTTGCTTGTCTCTTTGTTCCTTCCTGACCCTTCTCTGGGTCAAAACCAAGTGTTTTTTCATCTGGGCTGCTGCACGTGATGTGCAGAGGCACCACACTGGAGTAAGGTGTGTACTTGGGCTTTTGACTTATCCATAGGGTGCCCAGCTCTAGGCCAGGGTCTCTCTACCTTTGGCCATCTCCTCTCCAGTAAAATCAAGCAAAGGTTGGTGTCATGTGCGACACGAGGTGTGTGTGTCTTCTCTGTGGGCAACTGCTGGAAGTCCAGCACTGGCAGGGCTGCTCAGGAGCTCTGGAAGGTGTCAGTGGGGTGTGGGGTCCCTCCTGCTGCCCCAGGACACTTCTGACCACGAGAGCCTCAGCTGTGGCTCACTGACCACCAGTGACCAACCGGGTCTGGCACTGGTGAAGTTTCTTTCAGGAGAGTGTGAAATTAAATTTCACGGGAAGGTCTGATGCAAGTTTTATAAGAAGTCATGCTCTGGCTAATCTCATGTCCAGGCACTGTTCCCTAGAACTTCCTGCTTTTCATGTGCTTTTTGATTTCACCATGAAAAATTTGTATAAGCTTTGTTTCTCAGAGCAGTAGAAGAAAGCGGAGTTAAATTATCTCCTCACCTGCGAGTTTAGCTGCTAAAAGTCAGCAACAGACTAAACACAGTCAGTCAAGTGTATGGCATCAAGGTTAGTCCCTTTGCTTGTTTTAGGGGATGATTGTTCATGTGGAAATTTTTAACATGAATATCACATGTATTCATAAATATACACATATAATATACACATAAATATACTCATATATATAACTAAATGCACATACATAGTAGACATATATATGTCCTACTGCTTTAACCATAGAAACTAATATCACTGCAGTAAACATCAAAACAGAGCTGCTGATATCTCTTAGGCTTCCATGGATGAACACCAACCTTTATTGCTTTGATGCTGTTCATTTTCAAGCCCATATATTGGCAGAGGTATGAAAGTTGAGTCTGGGCAAGGTGGCAAATCACAGTGTGTTCCCTGCAAGATCCACTTGCTCTAGATTTTCTCTCCATCCTCTCCCTCAGAGGCTCAGGGGGATGGGAATGGGGCTGTGGTCAGCCCATCACACACTGTCCCTGCTGCTCCTTCCTCCAGAGGGCTTGGACTCCTCACACTCTGCCCCTGCTCCAGCCTGGGATCCCTTCGATGGGAGAGTTCTCCAGGAACTGTTCCAGGGATCCCTTTCCCATGGGCTCAGTCCCTCAGGAACTGCTCCAGGGACCCCTTTTCCATGGGCTCAGTCCCTCAGGAACTGCTCCAGGGATCCCTTTTCCATGGGCTCAGTCCCTCAGGAACTGCTCCAGGGATCCCTTTCCCAGGGGCTCTCAAGTCCTTCCAGCAAACTGTTCGAGGTCCCCTCTCCCCAGAGTCACAGCCCCTGCCAGGACCCTGCTCCAGCAGGGGCTTCCCATGGGCTCAGAGCCTCTCCAGCCCCCCCGCTCTGCCCTGGCTCCTCCTGGGGCTGCAGGGGGAATCTCTGCTCCCCTGTGCATCTCCCTGGGAGCTGCCGTGCAGCCGCCTGCCCTTGGCTCCCTTGGACATGGGGGAAGCTTCCAGCAGCTCCCTGCAGAAGCCACCCCTGCAGCCCCCTGCTACCCAAAGCTTGCCCTGAAAGCCCCGTACAGTCACTCATCCTCAGCAGCTCCTGCCTCAAGAACATAAAAATCTTCAGAAAACAACCTTTTGAACCTGGTCAAATGACAGTTTCCCAGTGTGTCAGTCCCAGCACAGCTCTCCCACCTTTGGTGTGACTTGAGGCCTCCAAGCTGTCCTGTGGAAAGCACAAAGCAACTTCTTTGAATGCAAGAAGATGCCAGATTCAAACTGATGTAACTTGAGTGCAGGATTTGGCCCATGGACTCCAGTTCTGGCTCCCCTGGCACTTGTAAGCTTTTTAGTACTAATTAAAGTTGGTAAGTAGTCCCCCTCAGGGTGTTTTGGCTCATAAATGAAGGCCAACAAAGTATCTAATTTTGCTAAATAGAGTAATTTTTTATATGCCAACAGAGGGCTTTTGGTTAGATTTTGTTTTCCCTCTCCCCCTTGTTATTTAGAGGCAAGAGCTCCGATGTTTCTTATCCACATCAAGAAACAAAAGCAGCTCTTGCTCCCTTGTTCTTGTTGCTCCACTCTGCCCTGTTCTCCCAGATCATACCTGCTCCAGCTCCCTCAGCAAGGTCCCATGCCCATGGGACCAACCCCAAATCTCACTGTTGACCCCACTGAGAGTCTTTGCTGGAAAAGATCCTATTTAGCACACACAGGAACGTCAAAATCCAGTTATGTAAAATTGTCAACCCTGAAATATTAAAAGCCATTAGCTTTTGTGTAATTGTACATATCTGGGTTCTTATCAGAATGTTATTTTCTCCTTAGGCAGTTAAAACAGATTGTCTTTCCCTTCTTAAAATCAAACCTGTTACAGTTTGATGAATGAAGCAGCAGAATTAAAAGTGTTTTAATAGCATGAGCATTACAAACCTCTCATTGACAGGGATTGTTATGATGATAATCATTGAGCAGAGCTGGAATTTGGATAAGCCTTTTTGACCAGCCAGCAATGTGAAATATTTGGGGTGAATTTCATCTCTGTAAAAAACCAAAAGCCATTTAAAAAGCAGACTGGAATATTTTGATTTACATTTCTGATATTAAACAGAGAGCCGCTCTCCATTTTTTTTTTTTGCTACAGGGCATCACTTCATTGCTAAGAAATAAAGCTATGGCAAGGATCCAGTTCCTTAATGAACCAGCCTATCTGGAGCAAAACAGCTTTTCACACCATAATAAACAATGAACACCTTTTAGATAACAAATTCAATGGCAAAAATATTGCATTGTACATGTCAGAGCCCCATAATTTAATGGAAGCACTTGCTGCATTAGTGGTTTACATTAATTTTTAAAATTAATTTTGTTTGGCCTGCGGGGGAAATACTTTCTTTTTTGCTTCTGATATCCTGCAGCTCATTAACACTTTTTTACTGCTGCTCTACAATACTGTCTGTAATCGTCCAATTTGTAGCTAGAGGCTCATTTTTTAACTAGAGAGAGAACAAAAAAAAAATTGAGCTTTTACTGAAATCATAAATGAAGCTTCAACCACACTGAAAAATCAGCATCTCTAACAACAGTTAGAGTGCTGTGGCTTTCTGAGGATGCATTAATTAAACCCTGGATGAATTGTGAGCCTGCAATTTCTGGGTAGTTCTTTAGCCTGGGACAGGGAACTTCTCATCCCAATTCTGCCCTGCAGACATTGGCCGGGAAAGCACAGTTCCTCCCTTCACTGTATGGAGAGCTCATTTTCTGGACACTGAGGGGCTTTAGCTGGAGCGCTCCTATATTGTCATTTCCCTGGGAATTGTGTGATATGGGTTTCAATTTAAAAAGTGATTGTGCTTATTCAGAGTTACTGAAGAGCACAAACGTATTTTCACCTTGGAGCGCTGGAACGCTGCCCTGCCTGGCAAAATGAGAGAGCCCAAATCAAACTTCAACAACTCCAGCCTCAGCCCAATTCCCTGCACCATTCACAGTTGTTAATTTAACAGTGGACTGGTTCTATCTGCCTGAATTAAGTGCCATGTGGGCAGTGCTGCCGGATCCCAGCCTCTCTGCACACTCCACTGGGACTCCCCAGCTGCATCGGGGCTCCAGACACAGCAGCTCTGCAAATAAACCAACCCCATGGAGCAGCAGGACCCTTCCACAGGGCCTGTCTCACCCTGTGCTGGGTGTCCTCAGCTGCTGCAGCTCCAGGGGATTGAGCTGGTCCTCAGGGATGGACAGAAATGCTCCTGGAATGTGCTCCCAGTGAGGGAGCAGGGACTTTGCAGCAACCGGTGGCTTGCTAAGGCTGGTGGTGAAGGCTGAAGGTCTCTCACTCATTGGCACTGTTGCAGAAGACACACAGGTGTGTCCTGGCACATGTTGGCTTTGTCACTACAGGTGCTCATGAGCAATCAACCCTCCTGCCAGAACACAGGGATAATCATTCCAGGCTGCTCAAGGTGGCAGGATTATTTCTGTCTCTAGCTGTCTGTCCCCCGTCACTGCGCCATCCCAGTGCCTGTCAGGGCTTGTTTTCCACATTTTCAATATAATTTCACAGCTTTTTCAACGTGAGTGCCCAAATGTCAGTTGTGCAGTACCACACAGAATGAGTGAGCAATGAGCAGCATCTGTGTTGCTTTGACCTGCATTGTGCTTTCACTTAATGAAAACAACAGTGGATTTGGCTTAGTTAGCTGAGCTTTGTGTTTAATGCGAGGTGCTGTATTACTGTGAATGTAAAGGTGTAAATCCATTACGTTGTAGTCCTGGCCCAATAAGACTGGGCTCTCCGAGCATGCAGGAGGAATGTCCAGGGTAAATGGGATCATGCTGCACAGGACAGTATTTGTAGATAGGAAATGGTGTGCAATTACACGGGTGAGATCATCAGTTTATATGTGTCAGTGTGAGTTCACTGATGTCAGTGGAATTGTGCCAATTTACACCAGCTGAACGAGACAAACACTTGCACAGATGTGCTGAGTCTCCCTGCTGTAGGTGGTGGGAGTCCTGGCTGCAGCTGGGGCAGGCTGGGTCCCCTGCCATGAGCTCTTCCAGCTGAGCAGCTGCTGGGGCTGTCCAGGGGAGGGTTTTGACACCACTGCTACAGGGACCTGCAGCTTCCCCTCGCTGGGAGGTGAGCAGCAGAAATCTGTGAAAGAAAGGTGTCACCACCTGGGCCTCCTCTGCTAAGTGAAAGACCAATGGTTGGGCTAGCCAGGGAAGGTTGGAATGAAAATCAGATTCTTGCCAGCACTGGAAATCCCTGCCTTGAATGGGCAGTTCTCCTGAGAAATCAAGGGTGCTGCATGTGGAGCTACTTCAACTGAATTTGTCATCATTTCTAGTTGAGGCAAAGGAATTGTTTGGTTTGGAAGGGACCTTAAAGACCATTTTGTTCCGACCCCCTGCCATGGCAGGGACACCTCCCACTGTCGCAGGCTGCTCCCAGCCCTGTCCAGCCTGGCCTTGGGCACTGCCGGAGATCCAGGGGCAGCCACAGCTGCTCTGGGCACCCTGGCCCAGGGCCTGCCCACCCTCACAGGGAACAATTCCTGCCCAATATCCCATCCAGCCCTGCCCTCTGGCAGTGGGAGCCATTTCCTGTGTCGTTTCTCTCCATCCCTTGTCCCCAGTCCCTCTCCAGCTCTCCTGGAGCCCCTTCAGGCCCTGGAAGGGGCTCTGAGCTCTCCCGGGAGCCTCCCCCAGCCTTTCCTGGTGGGAAAGGAGCTCCTTCAGAAGTGTAACTGGGGTTGTTCCTTGGAGGAGGCAGCGGGGCAGCTGCTGCATAGGGATGAGCCAGGGAAGGTGTTCAAGCACTGGTGCCCAGCTCGACGTGCTGAATAAACCACAGGGACTATTGCTGCCTTTCAGAAAGGCTATCTGATTCTTTTTTTTTTTCATGGAACTTGTAGCCATTTTGAAGCTTTCATTTTTCATAATGTCACAGATAATCTTTTATCTATTATCCAGTAGTGCCATTCTGACAGATATTTGCATCAAATGAGAAGGTGCAGGCTGGAACTCTCTCAGGTGGGGAAACCAGCTTGATCTGAAAGGTTATTCCCTCTCGCTGGGTCTCAGGCCTTTGTTCTTGATTCACACTCATTTCTCCCCATCTAAATGCAGGCATTTCTAGAGCTTTTTCTTTAGAGAAACCTTCAATTCGGAGATCTGAGCTTATTCAAGCTTCTTCCTACATAGCAGTCAAAAACTTGTATTCACTGCAAATGATGAAGCTGCTTTGAAACTTTTGTTGAAGACTCTGTATGCCTCCAGAATCCTTTCAGAACCTTTCCTACAGAGACACAGCAGCTTTCTCACTTTTTAAGGAGAGGAAACACTTATGAAGAAAGGAACTTAAGCAGCCATGAGCCTTTTTGCAGCTGCATCTCTATCTACCAACCACCCCCTCAAAAGTCCAATGAGAGCAATGACCTTTAAAGATGTGGGTAGAATATGAGCTGAGTGTCTAAAAGTTAGCAAAGCAGAAAAACTGCATGACCAGAAATATGAAAATTGGTTGAATATTACCTTCATTTCATAATTCTTCACTTAGGAGATTATTAAATGACAATATAAAAGGATGAATAAACCTCCATTTCACACAGAGAATTTCACTGATTGAAGAAGTAGCCTTGTTCTCCACCTAATAAACACAAATAGGGATCCTTTTAAGAGCCTTGTTGTGTTCTTGGGTTATTTGAAAGTCATTCTCAGCAGCCTGACTAAGCAAAAGGCTTCACTGCTCATCACGAGCTTCCCAATCCCGCTCACATCTCACCAGTGCTTCAACTCCCAAAAATACCCCTCTGCTGAGTCAGACAGGGCAGGAGCCTGGCGTGGTGGTGGCAGGGAAGCTGTGTTAGGCACCATGGCTCTGCCAGGGGCTGCTGCTGCCTTGGGATGCAGCCAGGTCCTGCTGCAGTTGGGTGGGGCTGAAATCCTCTGGTCCCACAGGGACGTAGTGTGGCATCCACCTGCCTTTCCAGCAAAAATCATCCCTGCCCACATTTCACTTCTCTCCAGCAAACTCGCGGGGACTCTGACTGCTCAGAGCTTCCCGGGGCAAAGCTCAGAGATGTTCAGGGAGTGCTGGATTTGGACACCTGGCCACCATGGAAATGTTCTTCTTTCTTACATTAAAATACCCGTCCCAAGCTGGGAAGGAGCAGGCATGCGTTCCTGCCAGTAAAACTGAAGCATCCCAAGTTTGCCACATAAATATGCATCCCTGATCAGTGTGGGGGTTTTATTACACAGACACCTCGTTAATGTACTTGTTATCATTTTAAAGTCCTGGATTAATAGGAAAGAGCAGCATTTCCCCCAGTGGAAGCTGAATATAAAATTTCTTGAATACCAAAGTAATAATTTTGATTTTATTGTGAACTATTTTAATAGGCAAGGAAAAATGGGAGGGGGCAAGGAATTAATTATTTCCTCTTCTTCCATCCCAAGCTCTAACTTCCTCCTAAACATCTTCTGCAAGGAGCAAATTTTGAATTGCAACACTGATGGTGTAGGAACCCCTGTTATTAACCCTGAAGCCACGGGATGAGGGAAAAGGGAAGAGGGAAGCACTGGGGCTCCAACTCAGGACCCAGTGGGTTGGAGATTGTTTCTGATTCTTCCTGAGTGTTTCTAGGTGCTGTGTTGTCTATGAGCAGGAAAATTAGCTGTTCTAGGCATGGAAAAGCCCAGGGAAGATCTGATCTGGCCACAGATGAAACAGAATTTGGTTCTCAGAGGTCTGTGCTGGTGGTATGTGTGTTATGCAGTGATCATTAAAGGAAAGCCTAGCATTAGAATTTGTGGGTTTGGGGCTGGGCCATGAGTAACTATGAGGAAACTGGAGTCACAGTTGCTCCTGCTGTGGTTTAAATTCAGGTTAACTCTGTCACAGCAGTAGAGTTTCCAGGATTAAGAGACTCCATGTGCAGGGAAGAACCATCACCACCCCCCACCACGGGTGTTCCACTGCCAGGCCAAGTCTCACTGCCCCCACCCCATCCTCTGCTGGGTGTCCAGGTTCTCCTTTTGTGTTTTCTAACTGGTCCTTGCAACTGTGAGGGGACTCTGCTTAGAGGAATTGTCCTTCTTTGAGGGAATACCAAGGTTTTCACATAACCATGTGAAAATGTGCATGGAGATTATGGGAAAAGTGCTGCTTCATGGGGGTTTGCAGTGGGATAACAGAAGCCAGCTGTGCCACTTCCCCTGATGGACACTGCTGTGGTGTGGCTGTCCTTTGGCTCAGCCAAAAGTGTCATTGGGGGTGCTGACACCTCTTTGTGGGGTGGGGAGGGAGCGAGCCAGGCAACAGCAACAAGCTCAGGGCAGAGAGCTCCTGGGAGCAGGGGCCTGGAACAGAGTGGGGACAGGCTGGGACACTGTCCCATCAGCAGGCTGGGAGGGTGCCATGCTCCCCGGGTCCCACGGCTCCGAGATGGGAGAAGAATCCCAGCACCCACCCCTGCCTCGGGCAAGGATTTGGGGTTGCTGCCCAGGCAAGAGCAGGATCTGATCCAGCTGCTGCCCTTCCAAGACACAGGGGGAAAGGCCCCTCTCCAGCCACTGCTGCCTCATCACCTGGTAGGTACTGACACAGAACGTCATGGCAATATGTATTTTAAACATATTTCCTGATAGCATTTTAGTTATTAACTAGGAAAGCAATTGCTAATTAGGGGCTCAGTAATACATGCAAGTCTGTCATCCTGACAGAATGGCACTGCTGCTGGTTATAAAAACATCAGAGGTGCTTTAAATTCTTCAGTTTAATTAAGAGTTTGTGTAATTATAGTTCAGTTTTGCTGTGTTTTGTCTAAGAAGGGCAAGAGAGCTGGAGTAAGGTCCAGTGTGCTCATAAAGTGGATGTCTTTGTGGAGTTATTTGAAATGATGTGGAGTCACAGCTGAAAGGGGAATAGTAGTGGAATTTGGTGAAGAAATGAATGCACGGCCTATAGACACTGCTCGGAGATGGAGGCAAGGAGTTTGCTTTCTAAAGGCATGATCTGAAGAGGGGTGGTGACAAAAATTCCTATCTGACAAGATCTTCCCCTCTTTTTTAATCCACAGCAACTGTGCCTTTTTAACATAGTGTTTGAACTTTGCAAGCCCAGGTGAGTGGGCACAGTCCTCTCACTTGTTTGTCCAGGAGGACAAATATTTCCCCCTGCAAGGTTGTGTCAGGGACAAACCTTCCCTGGGGCTGTGCATGAGAGGGCTGAGCATGGGGGAGAGCAGTGGGGTCTGAGCAATGTCAGGGTGTGAGTCACAGCCAAAAAACCAGCTGAAGGGTTTGTTTTGTTTGCCTGTTATGGGCTGAAGAAGTTGGGGGTTGGAAAGAGTCAGAACTCTTTCATCAAAACTGGTTCTCCTGAGAACCTCTGCTGCAGTCCATAAGCTGTGTGTGTTTAACTCTGGAGTGTGTAAGCTTCTATATGTTGTACCTAACAATGCCAAGAGCACTGGCCAGGGGTAACTGCAATATTAGTAACCTCAAATTACAGTGACTTACTTTTATTGCTCTTTTTGATAGCAAGTTTTACAGTTTGCACCACTTACTGATAAATACTTCCCAAGCTCCTGTGGCTCTTCATTCCACAGATGCCTCCACTGCCCTGCATGTGTCACATGTGATTAAGTGAAATTAGGAACCTTATGGGACAGAGAGGCTTTCTGAACTATAAATCATTATTGCTAATGATGATGCAGAAGCAGACACCTATTAACAATCTGAGGAGTTTGTTCAGTCCCAGTAAGAGGAAAGTCTTGGCCTCTTGGGCTTGGCCTCTCGAAACAAAGTTTTAAATAACCAGCTGATGACACAGGGGCTGAGAATAAAAAGTCAGTCTGTGATTTTAGGTTCTGCTCTGGTCTGTGGAGCCGAGTTCTATCAGAAGTGGAGCAGTGAAATTTAGCAAAGCATGTGACACCTGCGTAATGAACAAGTGACCTCTGAGAAATAAGTCTGTGTTAACCTGATTTTAATAAGACAGCAACAGCAGAGCCCGGGACAGTGTGAAAAACAGAAGTAAAGGGCTTTCCCATTTTGAATATATGGGACTGAAAACCTAGAGAGAGGGAACACACTTCAGTACCACGGAACCTGGAAGTGTTGGATTAACCTTCGCGTTCATTATTCTTAAGTATAGTAATTGTAGTGCATAAACTGATAACAGATATTTTCTCTCTTTGAAGGAGGTGTGTGGTTTAAACTCATTCTTTGATTAACAGCTTGTATCAGACTTGAAACAAATATAGGAGACTCTCACAATTAAACTGACGATTAAACTAACTTTTCTTTATCCTGTCTGAACCTCCAAAGTAAACTGGAATGCATTGTACTGTCAACATCTGAGAGCTATAACTGAATGACAAATATTCAGTGTTGGGGTTTAGGAATTATATCTACAACTTAGACTGGGTATTAGGAAGAAATCCTTCCCTGTGAGGGTGGGCAGGCCCTGGCCCAGGGTGCCCAGAGCAGCTGTGGCTGCCCCTGGATCCCTGGCAGTGCCCAAGGCCAGGCTGGACAGGGCTGGGAGCAGCCTGGGACAGTGGGAGGTGTCCCTGCCATGGCAGGAGTGGAATGGAATGTGGTTTAAGGTCCTTCTAACCCAAATCATTCTGGGATTCTGTGACAATAATCTTGGGAACTGCTGCTTGAGTTACCACTAGATAGATGATGGACACCTGGGGATATTACTTGAAAATGTATGTTATGTAATGTTACCTTTAAACTGTTTTATATTTTTAAAATGTGCAAAATTTATACAAATTATTGCTGGCCTCTTATCCCCCAACTGTGCTGAAAGTTAATCTGTGTGGTTGGCAGCAGGAGTGAAAGGGCAGAGCAGCCACAGTTATCATAACCAGACATCTGAAGTCTCTAATGGATCCAAAGAGGAAAGGTGGATTTTGCAGGAAGGTCCAATAAACTCAGGGAATTTAAGAGCAAGAGGTGCCCCTGGTCAAGGCTGGTGCCACCTGGAGTAAGACTTTTTTCATTGTTATGTCCCCTCTAAAGGTTCACAAAAGTAACCTGCTGCAGCCCCAGCTCAGAGCCACACTGGCCATCCCTGCACTGTGACCTTCCTGCTTTAATCCCTGCTTGGCCCAGGAGATGCTCCTGGGGTAGCAAGAGCTCCCAGCTAAGGTGGGGAACTTTTCTATCCTTGGGGAGCCCAAGTAGTTGTGTGACAGCAACGAGTCACTCCCAGCACGTCCCTTCCAGCTGCTCTGGGATGGATCTGTCACATCAGCTCGAGTGCCTGCAGTCTGTAAGGCTTAACTGATGTCCCTGGATGAAAGAATTAAAGAGCTTGTCTGGGCTCTGAGTTAAGGGCTCCTGTGTGTTGATAGGACTTGAGTTATTTAAGTTCACTCTGCAGTGAAACAGCCCCCAAGGGACTGTCAGCTCGAGAACACCCACTAACCATAGCTTGTCATGTTACTGCGCGGAGGGAGGAGTGAGCGCTTAAGTAATTAGTGCCCAAAGCATTCACTGCTTTGTAGGTCAAAAGCCGAACCTTAATTCTACCAGAAAACTAATCAAAAGCCAACACAGATTTGGGAGCATGGCTGTAATCAGCCTTCCCTGTGACACACCACTTAATGAGTAGGCAGCAGCCTTTTCTTCCAGCTGAAATTTCCAACTGACCCACAGAGAACATGTTGTTGTAGCTTTAGTCACCAGGTGACAAAGGTAAGGATATCCACAGTAGGTCCAGGATCTGAAATGGATGATTGGGCCTTTATTATGGACTGAAAATAGCAAAGTTCACCCTGGCCCCTAAGGTGTGTAACTGGGTGGTGCCAGTCATCTGGGGAATCAGAGGTAAATAGGAAGAACATGTAGCTCATGTAGCAGAAAAGCTGTCTGAACTTCTGTTCTTCCATGAATGTATGCCTGGATAGTCTCTTGGGAGAGATCCTTGGGCACAAAACATGAGCAGGGTCTGTGGTGCCTTTGGGCTCCTGACAGGACCCTGCTCCTTATCCCTGATCTTGAGTGAGGGTGCAGAGATAACAGTGGAGTTTCCTCCTTCAGGCACTTCAGGAGATCCTCAGTATCTCCTTTGGAAATGGTTGCATTCATTTGGGCACGAGTTGAACATTGCTGCTGCCATCCTTTAAAGCCCGAGGATTAATTAAGCCATTTTAATCGCACGCTCTTGTGTACGGTTAAAGCGCAACGGGAGTAGAAGGAGGGAAGGAGTGATGTATTCACTTACCCTGCTCACCCTACCATACACTGCTGTGTGTACTGGGAAAGATAAGGAGCAGTGTTAAACACAACATTAAAATAATTATGTTCATTATAATGCAGGTTGTCAGATGCTTGTGTCACTCTCAGTGAAAAACAAACTTCTGTCCTGGTATTTTTTCATGATGCAGGAGGAAATGCAATGCTTGAATTGTGTTTCTCATGTTTCCTGCAATCTGAAACTCCCCTTTCATGTGTTCAGTGTGATTTCTGAATTTCTTGTGTGCAGTGAGAAGATGTAGAAAAATGAAATTATATAAAGATATTTCTAAGGCAATATTTTTCAGCTGTATTGAGGAGAGAGAATCTTACAGAAAAGGTGGTGACAAGAGGGGTGGGTCAGATAAAATCCTCCAAGGAAATGTGCTTTGAGGTACTTGCTTTCCATGGGATCCAGAGCTGGGAGGAACTTGTACATATGTGTGAAAAAACCAGATTTTTATAAAAAGTAATTTCTGGCACAGCAGGCAAACAGACATGACTGCCAAGTTAGCATGTATAGCAAGTATCTTTGCAGGAATATAATCTGAGCTACTCTAAACTGTTACCTGAGCATCTTCAAGCATTTTTGAGCCCCTTTATTCTGTCAGAAAGCCAATTCCAGACATTTCAGGGAGGAGTGGCCTGAAGCACTATCAGCTGAAATGCCACAGCCACGGATGAATGAAGATGGAACAACCAACTGGTGCAGAGCCCGCTTGTCTCAACGCTGTAGTGCTCTCTCCACATCAAGATGTCCTTCACTTGCTGCAGGATGAGCTCAGACTCGATTCTTGGGTGAAAGACTATCCCTTCTCTTTTTTCTCTTCAGACCATTTAACTTTATTTTAAAAGCCTGGGAAACAAGACTTGGAAACTTGGTCAGTTCTCTTGTTGGTCTGCTGGTGGCAGAGTCAGGTCTCTGGGCTGTCTCTCCAGCTCTCATGAAGCAAAGGCCCTAATGATGTTGTCCTTTCTGAAACAGTTTCAGCCACAGAAATGATTAACAGAAGTTCACTGTGTGTGTGAAATGACAATTCCTAAGTGTCTGTGTTTGCAGCATCTTCATGTTGAATCTACCCTTGGCGTATAATTAAGGGTGTTTGAAGAGAAGCCTGTCATATATCTGCAAATGAGATTAAACCTTCAACTTTTAATTGATCTATCCTCATATAAATCAAGCAGAAACATTGAGAGTGGACTTGTGGTTCATGGTCTGTAGGTTGTGTTTCTAGAGAAAGCGTCCTGGCATTTATTACAGGAATCTTTCTCCTGCTCCCTTCCCGTTCTTCCCTCCCCCAGTCCCCTGTGCTGACCCCTAATCCCAACAAAATGAAGATCTGGTTGTCATATGGATGGCAAAGCCTTCCTCTTGCATCACAAACAGTGTAGATCAAAAACACCTCATTTAAAAACAGATGTTTTCTGGTAATGATTAATATAGTTTCTCCCCCTCTTTCTTTTTTTTTAGGAGAACCTTTTATTTCATAATCATCTGCTTTAGCATTAGCTTGAGGGACTGAATTCAGGCACTGTGATGGCTGGATGAACTGGTTCATTTGAAACACGAAGCTGATCTGAATTTTCAAGCTCAGAATGAAACCATTTACATTTCCATGTGTGTCCTCCCTGGTTTTGGCTTAAAGGAAAAGTCCTGTGTGGATCAACATTCTCAAATACCTTTCTCAGGGGAGAGGCCCAGTGGAAGCTGTGGGGTACTGAGTGCTCACAGCCTCTGGTGTCTCCGGTGCCTTCTGAATTTCCCTGCCTCTCTCCAGGTGCCCCTTTTGAAAATCTCTGTACCAGGTCTTTTATTTGACAGTTCTTTCAGAGAGTGATTTCTCTTTCAATTTATTTGGCCAAAAATGTTCCCCTTTTTTACTCTTCCACTCCTCATCTGTGCACAGCTCAGCTCAGCTTTCTCCTGTGCTGGAATTGGCTGCATTTTACTGAGGCTTCAAATGGAGAGGATTTGAGCCCATAAATCCTTGCTCTGTGTGAGTCCTTATTTTCACTAATAGCATCACTGAAGTCATCAAGACTGTTTACATGAATAGGATCAGGAGTAATTCTAGTTGGGTCTAATTAGTTACACCAATTTAAGTGAAAGCAGCATCAATCCGTTGTTTTGCAGAGGACGTTAGGATGAAAAATGCTAATGCAGAGTATGAACCCACATGGTTGTGTATGGTTAAAGGATATTGTTGTCTGGCATTTTTCACAAAGAACAATCATTAGTACAAGTTGGAAAAATATAGGGTTTGGGGCAGCATTTTCCCTGCAATTTAATATTACTTGGTATTGGTTAGAAATAAATTGTTACAGACTCCCTTTGAATTCCTTTAGGGTAAATATTTATCACATGTAACATTTCCTCAATATTCTGAATTTTCAATACAATTAGTTTCACTGCAGGTTATTTACTCCCAAGTCAGAATTCAAGGAAAAGCCTCCAAGTGTATTTTGAGCTGAGCTATTCATCAGAAGTCCAACGTGATTTTGTTCAAAGTGAAGCAAAAGCTGTGGGAGATTTTCGAGCTGGGAAACGGCATTTGCAAGATGCGTAAAACTAATGGTGTACACAAAGTGTCTTGTTTTTCCTCCTTTCTGTGGGGGGTGTTTGAAATGCTCATTACTTGGTCCAAAATGGGATGTTGGCGGTGAGATGATAACGGGAGGGAAGCACAGCTCTGTGAATCCCTGGCAGAAGGTTCACAGGAGTACGGAGCCATTTCCAGTCTGTCTACCCTGGTGACAGCTTCTGACTGGGTGATCACCCTCAGGGTGTCAGCAGGGGTGGCCAGGAGCTTCTGAGAGCACCCCCAGGCCAGGGAGGTGGGTGCTGGGGAGGGGTACTGGGCTGAGGTCAAGGGGTGCTGCGGGTTCCTCCAGATGTTGAAACCACTGCACTCATTTCACTTGGGCAATCACCCAAACCACAGATCCTCAGCTCACTTGGCACTGGTTGAACATTGCTGACATGTTCCACTGGTGATAATCCCTGAGCCTTCCAATGCCCTTGGGCTCTTCTGTAAGAATTTGCTTGTGAAACCACTTTCTTCTAGAGACCTGATCCCGTTGGGTCAATCCTATTTAATCACAAGCTTTATGTGTTCTCAAATCAGAAATGAGGGCAGTTTGCTTGAAGCCAGGGTCAGGCTGTGTCCCCCAAGGGCTGAGGCGTGTGTTCATTGGGATGCAGTTCCATATCACAATCTACTGGTAGTGAAGTTGGTGTAGGAGCTTCCAGCCTTTCTCATGTGTTCTTTGGTGCCCTTTCATGGGTTGTACTCCGTGCTGACTTAATAAAATGAATCAGAATAAGCTGTAGGGAGAAGAAAACAAAAGGATAATTCAACTTAACCAATGGAAGTCCACAAGGGAAGGGATAGGATTCCTGGGAAACTGGAGGAGGCCTTGTGACAAGGAGAATTTCATGGTTACATTCTCAAAGGCTGTGTCCTACTCACTGAGATTTATAATGAAATTTAGCATCTTCCTGGACTAAAGCTGAAGATGGTTTGTAGACTTCAGAGTCATGCCTTTAAATCACACTAGTGTGAGTTGGTTTGGTTTTTTTTACTTTAAAGCTACCATATACAGCATCTGCTG
The DNA here is from genome assembly GCA_013396955.1 of Regulus satrapa. Lineage (NCBI taxonomy): Eukaryota > Metazoa > Chordata > Aves > Passeriformes > Regulidae > Regulus > Regulus satrapa. The sequence goes on from VWZN01014219.1 coordinate 37,115, forward strand.
ATGTGGTTTGTAATCACCTCAAGTTCATTTAAGTTGAACCATTCAGCAAAGAGATTAATTTATACTTCATCCATAATATAACTTCTTCTGGGAGTAAAAGCTGGAGAGGATGATGGACAGCATGAAATTTCTCATTACTTGGTTTTAGAAGGGACAAGCCAAAACATTAAAATGCTCCAAACAATTCAAGATATTTTAAAGCTTTCTAAAAGCCTTTTTTTTTT
>VWZN01014219.1:37359-58377 GCA_013396955.1 Regulus satrapa
AGATGTTTCATTATAGGCAACTTCAAAGAGTACATTTGATCTGCTGGTATGGTTTTGACTGTATCCACCAGGAGTTCACTTAAGCAAAGCAGTGAAACAATAATGTATGTTGTACAGCTGAAATGAAAATTAACCTAATGTACAGTATTTGCTGCCTTGCACAGCTGAAATGAACTCCTGGTGGACAGGAAAAAAAAATGCTGGCAGATCAAATACACCTTTTGAAGTTTATTATAATAAAATGAAATAAAGCCGCCAAGGGAAGCATTTGCAAAAAAGAAAGGCTTAGGAGGGCTACAGCTGTTGTATACTGCTCTGGTCTCTTTCTTTTTCTTTCTTTTTTTTTCTTTTTCTTTTTCTTTTTCTTTTTCTTTTTCTTTTTCTTTTTCTTTTTCTTTTTCTTTTTCTTTTTCTTTTTCTTTTTCTTTTTCTTTTTCTTTTTCTTTTTCTTTTTCTTTTTCTTTTTCTTTTTCTTTTTCTTTTTCCTTTTTCCTTTTTTTTAAATTGCATTTACTGAAGCTCCAGCACAGCACTGAAGCCATTGTGAGTCTTCCCATTAGCTGTTCTGGACCTCAATATCATATTGCTGGGACCAGCCTAGCACCTTCCACCAAAAGGCACATGCTTTATTGGGAGCCCCGTGACTCTGCCCACATGTGGCCTGAATGATCCACCAGAACCCGATGTCTTGCTAAAAAGAAAATTTTCTTGGAAGGATTTTTCATCTAGAGAATTGTGGTATCATAATTTTTGGTTAGCATTTTGTTCCCTCTAAATAAATCCCTCTCCTCCATCCTTTACTCCTGATAAATACAGTCACAGTAGTCCTGGTTTTAATCAGAAGATTAAAAGTGTTCATGCTTCAACTAGCATGGTGAGCCCCCTTTGCTGGGGGAGATTAAGCCCTGCAGAGGTTAGCCTGTTTCCATAAGCAAAAAGAATTTTTTTTTTATTAACACCAGTAGATTAAATAAAATTGCCTATTTGAGGACCTTTTTTCCTCTCTTTTTCCCTGAAAGGTGATTATCATGTCCTGAGAAATGTCAGTCAAAACTACAAAAGCATGAAGTCTTCAGCACTGCTCCTGTGGCCTCTCCAGGCAGTGTTGGAGGCTCAGCTCAGACTGAGTACTGCGAGCACTTGCCAGGGAAATGGGTGTCATTTCCTTCATCCAGCACTCTGCCAGCTAGGAGAAACTCCAAAACCAAATTAACATTGTCTCCTCTTTCCTCCCTTTTTTCAGGGAAATACTCAAAGCAGCCCTGTGTGTTTATATGCAGCCCCGACTCCGGTGGCTCCGCTGGTGCATCCATCAGTTGGCTGTGACAGGGAGAGGCTGTTTGACCCAGACGCCGGTGGGAGGGCGTTATGCATGCCAGCAGAGCAGGCTGGACAGCAGAGCTCGCCAGCCCCAGGGCACACCAGCAGCCTGCAGACAGATGGCCCACGGGTCACTGGGCCGGCCAACAGCACCAGCCGGGAGCACTGCGATCCCGAGGGAGCCAGACACCCAGCTCAGCCTGAATTCCCACTGCTTCCACATCGGGCAGGTGGGGTGAGCTTGGGGAAATCTCATCCTTGCAGTGGGGGTTGCTGTTGCTGGACCTCAGTCTTGCTTGGGGGACCTCTGTTTGCTCTGATGCTTTTGAGTAGAAGCACCAGGGGACTCAGCCCAGTCAGGGTGTGTTCGTGCAGGACCCTGGGTATCCGTATGGACTGCATGGAATAAATGGATGTGTGCATGTGGTTCCCATGGCCAGTGCCACTGAAACTCTTCGTATACAGCTGCAGCCTGGAAAGATGAGGAGCTGCTGTGGCTGTGTTTGCAGAGCTGGTTTGTGCGTGGGACCTCAACCTGTCAGAAATTCAGTCCGGATCTTCTCTCTAATCAGGGCACTGTCTTGCGCAGGACCTGGTCTTTTGTTTTAGTGTTACAAAAACCCTTCCGTGNTGTGCTTGTGGGATTAGTCACTTTGAAAGCTCTCCTGAGTAAATAAAGTCTACTCACAAGAGCAAAGCTTTAGCAGCAGTTCAGTTCTCTGTGTAGAAGAGCTGTGATGCTTTAGCAGGCAGCACCCTCTGGATTCTGCCCAATGTTTTTTCTCTGCCAGCCCCTGATGGTAACGGGTGGCAAACCAGGAATTCTGTGGATCCTAAATCTGTATTTGTTTGACAGCCCAAGCATTGTCTGTGTATTCCCCTCCCCTCCTCCCGGAGCAGTGGGCATCCCCTGCAGAAAGTGAAAACTGAATGAACTGATTGCTTAACCTCTCCTGACTCTACCCTGGTGGTAGATCATTAATGGTGTAGAAAACGAGGGCCAGCGCTAGCAGCACAGGGTGGGGTGTGTGTGCATCTTTAAGAGATTTATGTGGAGGTCTGAGATGAGGAGACAGCACTGTGGTACATCATCATGCAGGAGACATCAGAGACGTTCTTCTTCGCTTGGATGCATTATCATAAAAAGTGATTTAGACTAGAGCTGATTGATGCAAATGGTCCTCTGTTCTTTCCTATCATTAGCGGCCTCTTTCAGTGGCCAGAGGCAGTGATTAAAGCTGTCATTTGGAGCTGCTCATTAAAGACAAGCACCCGAGGAGCGGGAGGAAAAAAAGGTTGAAGAAGCATGATTTTATTTCTTTTCCCCCACACCCCTTCCTTAAAAAAAAGGGGGCATTATCCTTTTTTCAATTCTGTCTCTACAGGAAAAGTCTCTGATGTGAGAATGCAGGTGGTTTAAAAAAATAAAATCAGAACCACGTTATTGTCACTTAGCATTTTGAGGACAGCACAGCAGAGTGTTGAGATGATCATTATAAAAGTATCACTGGGTGTATTTGTTATGGAATAACCTGATAAAATACTAAACATCATTATTCACACAAGCCAGCGAATGCCACACAGAAATTGTGCAGGGCTGTAATGATTGTTCTTTTGGGGCTGGCTGGAGAGGATGAGCAGAGGCGAATGCAGAGATGCTGGATGGTGATCAGGTTTGACATGCTTCATCATAACAGATTTGCCTCTTCAGAGTTTACATTCTTCAGGGCAAGGACTTTGTTTCGCTGCAGATGCACACAGAGTGTCACAAAGCAGAGCCAGGAGCTTGAGTGGGACTTTTGGACATCATCGGAGAACGAGTGAGAATTCAGGGCAAGCCGCTGTTAAATAAATGGCTCGTAGTGGTAGCTTTGTATAAGCACGGACCATGCAAGTCATCCATAAAAGTGTCCTCAGCGCAGTCCTGGGGCCGAGCTGCAGTGCTCCCTCCAGGAGTGCTGGGGCTCGCCCTTCGGTTCGCGCCTCCGCGCTCCGGGCTCCCCAAGGGGGGTGGGAGCGCTGCGGCTCCTGCGGGGCAATTCCTGCGGGCCGGGCTGATGGAAGCCCCCCGTTCCGCTGGGATGGAAGGATCCGAGATGGGCAGAGGGTGGGGAGTGCGCGGGGAGGGACAGGGATCAGAAAGAGCAGAGCCTTGTTAGCGCCAGCAGCGCCGCGCTCCCCGCAGCCCCGGGCAGGGTAATTGCGGCCCCGGCGCTGCTGTCGGAATTAACGCGCTTTTAAAGAGGTCACAGCCGGAGAAGCTCCCTAAGTGCTTTTAGGCCAGGCTAATAGGAGATGCTGAGGAATGACTGAGGAGAAGTTATGATGATAGTGAAGGAGTAATTTAGCATATTAGGGGAAATATGTCAAACCACACTGATTGCTATAAATACAGCCTTCTTCTTTCAGAATCTGGCTGTGCCCCAAGGATTTTCCTGTGAAATTATGGAAGTGCAGCTTACTTATTACTGGCTGACTTTCACACCATTGTGCCCTCTTTTTTGGTCATGTGCTGAACGCTCAATTGGTACCTTTCCCAATGTGCTCATTTTCCCTCTAGCGATCCCGTGTGAGACAGAAGAGACAATGCTGTGACTCCAAGGGAGTGGTGGCATCCTTAGAGCTGAGTTTCTTCTTCAGGAGAGCTCTCCTGCTTAGAGATTTCCCAGATGGGGCAGGCTGCAGGGGATCAGTGGGGCATGTAAAGGGAGTGAGGTTTTGGTGCTCAGGCCTGAGTGCTCAAGGTAGGAGAGGGGACACTTGGTGGGCTGAACTTGGCCTGAGCAGGCAGCAGAGGCAAGAAGCAGAGCTTGCTATAGGTAGCTGGTAACAGCCAGTTTGGGATTTGCCTGTGATTTTTAACAGCTAGTTTTTCCAAACTGGGCCAAATTGCTTCCAACAGAGCCTATTCTACTTCTCTACTCAAGTGTGGTGTTGCTCTCACTGCAGTCATTATGTTTTATACATTAGATACATTATATTTTAATGTATATCCTCCTAATACTCAAATAATCCATACTGTACTGACAATGGTAATAAATTCTTTGGCATTAAGCTGCCAGAAAAAGTGAGTGCTTTGTGTGTCACGTCATTCAGGTTTTGGGTGCAATTGATTTGAACAAGGAGTTTGATTTTGGAAAAAGCTCTGCTGTTTATCTCCTTTGGCACTTTGGGCAGCAAAGACATCTAACATGATGGAGGAGAAGGGCTATTGTGTTAACAGAGTTAAAGACTGCTATAACTTTAGACCATTTTCTCCTCCTTATGCATTAAAACCAAGTTGCCAACAATTAGTTGCAAACAGTAATGTTTCCAAATGAATTTCCTTTACCTTTGAGCCAACTCAGAGATTCTGTGCATTCATCTTTCTTTCCTCATCCTTTCTCTTCCTTGTTGCTGTTGATCATATCTGTGCAGCTGCAGCTCTGCTCTGGGGCTTGCCTGGAGAAGCTGAGGCCACCCCTGGATCCCTGGCAGTGACCAAGGCCAGGCTGGACAGGGCTGGGAGCATCCTGGGATCGTGGAGGGCGTCCCTGCCCATGACAGGGGTGGCACTGGATGGGCTTTGAGGTCTCTCCCAACCCAACCATTGAGGTGGGTCACAGGAGGGAGACCACATGTGTGATTTGTGGGACACCTGGTGCTCACCAGGAATGGGAAATGTTGAGTGGAAGGAAGGCGGGACAACCCATGTCCTGTGTGACAAAGGTGACACATTTGGGTTCCACCAACAATAAAACCTCCATAGGTTGAGCCAGTGTCATTTTTGCAATAATCATTTTCAGTGTAAGAAACAAGTGCTATTAATAACATCGGGCTGAGATGAACACTTACCTCTCCTGCATCTGTTTTGGAGGGATCCAGGTTTAGTCTTTCATTTGTGCCTTTGCATGGTACTTTTGACTTCTGCATTCAGAGTTGGGCATGGGCAGAGTTGAGATGGGCTGCGCAGCAGAGCTTTGGGTGAAGCTGCTTTTGCAGCTGATGGTGTTGATTGTCTTGGGTTGTGAATGATGCCACTTGTGTACGTGACATTTCCAGCATGGTTGGTCTCCACCTTGCCCAGCTCCCTGTCTCATGCTGTTGACAGTGCTGCCATCAGCCCAGCACCACAGCTCACTCCCGGCATCCAGGGGACTGGAGCTGTGCAAAAGCTTATTGACTTTGAAGTTATTCCCAAGAAAACAGCAGTTTGGCCCCATGCTGGCCTGGATTTAGCTCGGGAGCTTGGAAGGCACCGGTTCAGGCAGAAAGGGCAAAGAGCATGTTAGAGCAAGTGTGAAGATAATTTAAAATTTCATTTTGTTTCATGTGTTTTTACCAGAGAGCAGCTTAACAACTCTCAGGTCAAGAGAGCATTTTGAAAGTATTGATTAATATTGTTAATAAAGCAGTTAGAGTTGCTAAATGTGGCTCGAGCTGGGAGAGCAGTGTATAGATGGACACTTGCAGCATAATCTATAAGTATGCTATTATTATTATTATTATTATTATTATTATTATGTATGTGTAGCCTGTGAGTTCTTTCTTGCTGTCTCAATACAGTTCTGTATAGAAACACCTGAGAGCACCTTGAAAAAAACAGTGATGTAAAAACTTCTAGATCTTAAACCACAACATTCTGCTCTGTTGCTGTCAAAAAATTAAATATACAATTCTCATTTTCTTCCCGATGGAGGAGTTGCAATAATTTGGGGGTAAATTAAAAATACAATCCAATCATTTCCTTGTAAAACCTGGTGCTGACATTAGCCTTTAGTTATGACATTGCAATTATCTCCATGGCAACCCGGTGTGATGTGACAGCACGGTGGCTGCACATTCACGTGCTCCAGCCTGGAGCCCAGGGAGCCAGGTTCCTGCCTGAGACATTCCTGATTTCCTCCTTCCTTGCAGTAGTTTAGTGCTGGTGTAACATGGCTGCACTCGGGGCTTGTTCAAAGAGCAGAGTGAGATTCTGTGCATTTCTGGGAGTCTTTCAGGCATATTAAGGAGCAATATTTTATATGATCTCTTCCATTAATAAATAATTTTGAGGAAGCTCATACATGTGTACAGCACTTCCAGGCCATTTTGCACAGGAATACATTATCAGTGTGGACTGCACCTTGGTTAAGTCTGAAGCCTGTTCTTTAGTCAAACACATTTGGTGTCTCCGAAAGCCTCAGGACAGCACCGAGCATATATATATATATACACGTATATATATGTGTGTGTGTGTGTGTGTGTGTGTGTGTGTGTATAGATATAAGCAGATAATGTGTCACTGCTGCAGCAACTTTTAAGAGAACTTGTTTTCTGAAAGGCATCAAGACTAAGATGTATTTCACCACCCTGATGTGCAGCGACTTGGGTGATTAAATTTCTGTGTGGCAAGATAAGACAGCATCCTGAAGGATTTATGTCCTTGTATCTCTGTAGGCTGTGAATTTGTTTTCTGTTACCTTAGTGAACTGTGCTGGAGGTATTTGAGGCCTGGAGGAGGCTTTCCTTCTTGTTGTTTTCTGGCTGTTGCACCTAATATCCTTGATTTTTGGCACAGACTGGCTCACAGGGGTGAGAGAAAGGGGCGGTGGTGCTGTGTTATCCTGGTGCGTGGCTCAGGGCTGGGGGAAGGATCATGGTGCAGAGCTCAGGAACCACCAGGAGTGTGTGGGCAGTGTCCCCAGGAGGGGCACACAGGGATGAGCTCAGACAAAGGCAGCTGGTACAGAGCAGCCTCCCAATGGCCCTGCATCTCCCTGAGCTTCTTGTGAGGCAGGAAGAGCTGGCTGGGCTCTGCTGGCACATGACACAGCTGCCTTTGATGTCAGGGAGAGGAGTGCCCCAGCCCCTGGGTGTGGAAATCTGCTGAGACTCACGGGATCAGCTTCTGACGAGCCAGTGTGGGAGAATGAACAGCGAGGAGACCCTTGCCAAAGGGCAGGGAGAGAGCCGGAGAAACCATGAAGATTTAGGGAGATACTGGCTCACAATTCAGCCACTGGCATTCATTCCGTGGGGTTCTAGCTGCAATGAGCTCAAAGCCAGACTTCATCATTGCAATTTAAAATATTTCACTTTTATTAGATCTCTGAAAAACTGTTTTGCTGCTGGTTTTCTTTTAGGCTCAGTTATGCAGTCTTGATGCATTATTTCTTTCCTTTTTTGTGAGAATGAAAAAGTGACACCTTTCCCTCCTGCACAGCAAAATTGATATTTGTCAGTACTGACAAAATATCTTCATTTAAAAGGTTTGATTTTCCACCTGGCACCCCCACTAAATCTATCCACGACAACAGCTGGTGCTAGGAAACTCTGCAAGGAGCTCAAATTCCTATGTAAACAGGACTGAAGCATCCCTTTAGCTGGCATTCCTGGCACTGTTTTATTCTGAGGATGATCCTAGGTAAGGGATGGAGTCTGACTGTGTCTGTTTCCTCCTGCTGCAGTTTATTGGGAGGAATCTGTGGCTTTCAAGATGCCGCTGGCCTGACGACTGACCCTACCAACATCACTGAAGTTTGGGCATTGGTGGGTCTGCTCAGATAGTGCAGTTATGTTGGCTTGATTCAAAACCTGCTGAGGTGTCACTGGAAATCTTCCTGTGCTTTGAATGGAGCCTTAACTTTCTGCAGATCAGCTTTTCCAGCATCTGCTGTGCTGCAGAATGGCTCCTCAACCATGGGCCTTGCAGGCAGCATCTCCCTGCTCCTCCTGCACTCTGACTGCATAGAGAGTTATTTAGGTTGGCTTAAGGTTTAAGTTTCTGTATTAATTCTCTCCTGACCCTCGTTAGCCGAAAGGAAAAAACAATTCTGAAAGGGTTTGATTTCCTAATATTGTATCTTCTGTATCTGCAGTGCCTGTTGTGGCCTATTACGAATTAAACTGAGATCACTAAACTCATTTCATTTATGCCTTGGGCCTCATTCAAACCCTGGTTTCCCAGCAAAGTAAGGCCAATGGATTAACGTTTCACCTAGCTCAATGGAGTGGTTTTCATCTCTTTTAATGCCTTTGGCATTAAGGAAAAAAAAAAAAAGAAAGAAAGGGGAGGGGGAAAAAAAAGGAAAAAAAAAAAAAAGAGGACGTTGCTTTGACTGCAGCAGAGCATTTTGTTAGTGCTCCAGCAGTGCCTTTACTGGGATTATTTTGTACTGTGCTGGGCTTTATCCCACTTCCAGTGGGAGGGGAGGAGTGGAAGGAACGTTTATTGCATCTTTATGTTGTTAAGCAGTTTGTCTGGCCACAAAATTATTTTTTTTAAAGAGATTTGGGTCTCTCTCTTTAAAAGGCAGCCTAGTCCTCCCTGACCAGGCCTAGCAGCCTTGGCTGCTGTCAGACAAATTACAGTATGGGTGAAGCTGTGATATCGACATGTGTGACTTGATCTTTTTTAATGGGGCCACCACGGGGGTTTCTGCCTGCCCCACTGAGCCTAATGTTCTGTAAGGAAAAACAGACCCAGCACTAAAGGACATTTCTAATGGGTTGCAGCTTAACCCTTTGGTAGCTGCTTGCCTGGTGGTCCTTAGGGAAGGGTTTAGGGAATCCCACAGGCGCTGACTTTGCTTATCCTCAGTGTACTCCATCATGATACCTGGGCAAACGCTGTTCTGGAGGGACACGGCTGTCCTTCCTCCCCCTCCTCTTCCCCTCAGATCATAATTAAACCAAATGGTTACAAACTCACTAGCAAAGGGAGCTCTGTAATTATAACAACAAAATAGTCTGTAAATTGGAGCTGTCTACTTCTCTATATTAACAACAGCTTTAGGTACAAGTGTGGCTATTTATTTTGACCTTTCATAATAATTAGCTTCCTAGGGATAAAGAATTAGACATTTATGAATTCAGCAATGCAGAACTGCAAAGGTGAAGACCCTTCTGGAGATGGGGGAGTTCTGCAGATTTATATGGGGTTTATTTTTGTGGGCATTTGGTCCTATCCTTTTCAACTTCATTAACAAGCTCTGAAATCTAGGCATGAAGACTGCAGGGCCTGAGGGTTTCCGTAGGGCTCCCTTCCTCCTGTGTACCTCCTTCACCATCTCAAAGTGCTCCTCAGGAGGGTGTGTGAGGCCCTGGAGACAGGGCATCAACAACTGCTGTTCTGCAGAGCAAGAAATCAACCTTGCCACAGCCACCAGGGAAAGGCTGGCCTTTTTAGGGTGTCCAGAGGAGCTGTGGCTGCCCCATCCCAGGAAGTGTCCAAGGCCAGGCTGGATGGGGAGTGGAGCAATAGGAATCTCTGTTCACTGGGATAGTGGAAGGTGTCCCTTCACATGGCAGGGGGTGGGACTGGAGGGGCTTTAAGGTCCCTTCCAACCCCAATGAGTCTGGGCTTCTGTGATTTTGCTGAAATCCTAAGCCCAAATGTCAGGTACCCTAGGGCACCTTGGACCTGTTATTTTGCTCCCAGTCATTGTTCTTTACTTCCTTAAGTTTTATCCTGCCCCATTTTGCACACAGTCAGTGGTCCATAAGCATGGGGTGCAGGAAGTTGCATGCCTGTGAAGCCTTTCACTGGATAAAATATTGCAGTATCCATTTATTATTAATTGTCATTAGCACTAAAAAGCAATGAAAGCTCTTAGCATCTTGTTTACTTCATGCAGCTCATACTGAGGAGTCCTCTCTAGCTCTTGAGATGGTGCAGTAGTTGTAAATAGAGCTTAAGAAGCAATAAAACCTCCTTTCACTGCTGTGTGCCACTTTTGGAGGCAGACACTTGTTTCGTGTGCTGATGTTGGCCAGGATGGGGTTGGAAGGAGCAGTGGGGTTTCTTCCATGAAATGCATGATTAGACCCTGTGCCAAAACCTCAGAGGAGAATATTTCCACTCCTTGGCTGACTCTCATGAGGGACAGGTAATGAGGATCTGAGAGTGTACTCACCAGCCTTCCTGTTCCATCTTGTTGTGTACAGTTCACTTCCTGTCCATTGATCCTTGGGCCAGGAAATTCCATGTCCTTTTGGGTTTTTTTCCTGTAGGTATTGTTACACTCTGAGAATTTATTCATCATCCAAAGTCACTTCACCAACAAAACACACAGGGGATTTGGGTTCGTGCTTGGGTTGACTTCGGATTGTGGCAAAGTGGATTTTTACCCTGGAAGGGACAGTGACAGTGCCACCACGGGTATCACATGCTCATCTTGCAGGGCTTTTCTCATCATTAGTCTAGACCTTTGAGTTTCTGGTAGGCAGAGCTGGTGTCTGTAGCCCCTTGTGGCTCTGTGTAGCTGCACACCATGGAGTAAGCTTCTACAGGGCTCCTCAAGAGAAGCTTTAGGTAGAATCATCACTTGAGGCTTCCTCAGGGTTTCAGTGAGGGTAGGGAGCTCTGCCAGAGGACAGAGTGAGCTTTGCACTGCATGCTCTGAAAATCCAGTGTAGATATATGCACTGGAGGGCTAAATGAAGGCACAGGATTAAATGCAGCATGGATCCTGTACAAACTGGAGTCATGTATTTGAGGCTGAGGCCACTGAGGATCCGGTGGGTGGCTAAAGATAACTTTCTGTGTTGTCTATGTGCTCTCTGCCTTCACACCTCAGTGTTAGGGTGTGTTGGGAACAGAGAGGCATGTCAAGGCTATAGCTGCAGGATGCATAATTCTAGTGGTGCATCATTCCTGCAACATCCCAGCAATGTTCATTTGAACCCAGTCAGGTTTAGCTCTGTGGTTACATTTCTGTCTGTTCAGCCAAACACGACAGAAGTTTATGCTGGCTTTTCTGCTCTCTACCGGTGTTACATTATCTGTGAGATGACACATGATACTTCCTCTAGGAAAAAGTTTGCTGGAACAAACTCACCTATCAACTTTTTTTAAACTTTCCTTTGGCAGTGTGAGTTGATACACAACCAGCAGTTTGAGTTTGAAGGCAGCAGGGCTTTTGCCTGGGCAATTTCCCCCCTCAAATTTGGTTTATTGTGCAACCGAGCCACCATCTTGTCAGTGCTTGTATCTGCTTGCACTGGAGCAAGGCCACCCTCAGCACACTGTCTCTTGTTTTACAAGGAATAAAAATGGTTAATGTTGCCAGCTAACCACTAACAGGAACAGATGGCTGTTTAAACTTTACAAACACCATAGCAGGGATGGTTGATGGTGCTGCAAGGACAAATGGGGCAACATTCCTGTAAAGGAGAGTAGCATCTGAAGCCCCATCAACTGAAGGAAATAGGTCATAATGGTAAAATCTGATGAAAATTCTAAAAAACATTTCCAAGGAAGTAGGAAATGCTCCTAGTGGAGCAGCACTCAGACCTTGTTATGGAGGAGGACTGCCCAGCTGAACTGGGGCTTTTCCAGTCTTGCACTGTGTAATTGCCATAGTGAGCTCAGAACTGTGATTTCAACACCAAGTATCAAAGGAAACAATAGAAATGTGTGTGTATATATGTATGGCATAAAGTGAGAGGTGCCGGGCTTTCTGTAGCCAGGGTGCCCATTTTGCTGGGCTGCCCTTGCCCATACCACTGCTGTTGGTTTTTGCACTGCACCCAGAGAGTGTTTAGGGAGCAGCAGCCCTGGCTTTGGGGCTTGGTGTCTGTTACTTTGAGATCCTGAAACATTAGCTCCTGGCAATTAATATAATTACGTCATTAATGTCACACCCCTGATGTTACTGTGTGTCAGAGTCAGACAATTGCACTGTTGTGATTTCTTAGTTATGTAAAAGGCGATTAAGGCAATTAAGTGGGTGATTAAAGCTGCTCAGTCAGAGGTGCTGACTGATGCTATTACCGAGCGGCAGCACTGGTGTATAGTAACAGTGATGGAAAGTACCTCCAGCAGCAGGAGCTTGCCTGTTGGGGGCCTAAGGGATCTTCAGTGAGCCATCCCCCACCTCTCTCAGCCATGGTGATTTACTGAAAGGTGTTAAGAAACAGCATCAGCATCATACAGCATCAACTACATGGTTAAATAAAAAGCTTCAATGTTCCCTTTGAAATGAGCATTATTGGCTTTATTTAATTAAATATGGATTTACACTATAAATATTGGAGCTCATAGAGCCCATATTTCAATTAATGGATCATTCGTATGTCATGCTCGCTTTGTAATTACTGGAATGTAAAAATACAATGAATTGGAATGATTTCCCCTCCTCTTCAAATAAATCTGAGCAAGAATCAGATAGAAACTGTTTTCCTACCCAGAAGTGTGTGGACATGTGGCTGCACCCAGCACAGCCACACACGTTCCAGGCAGAAGAGGGAATTTTTGGGCAGGTTATTGCAGGAAGAGTGTGTGCGGTGTGTGAGGCATCCATCTTGGTACTGTCAGCAGTGGTTCTGTAGGACAGAAAGCTGCCCACATATGAAGTGGTTTACTCCCAAGGTTGACTCCGGCTGTTAAGCTGACAAATACAATGTACCATTTGGTGCAAATGATGTAGATTTGCTGGGTTCTTTCTGGTCAGGACCTTAAAAAAGCTGTGTTCAGAAGCTGTGTTCAGCAGTGCGGTCATAAACTGTTTGATGGGGGGTTGTGGGGTAAGGACTGGTTTGGGGTTAAGTGCCCAGAGAGCAAAAAACATGGGAAATGCCATTGTTTCTTGTCTTCTGAACACTGCCCACACACATTTTTATAGTCTCCTCCTTCTGTTTGCAAGGATGTGGTACCCATTTTCCAGGGTGTTTTATGTTAAAAAGAAATATAAATAAATATGTCAGGCTTTGCATCAAACAAACCCACTGGTAATTGAGACTGGCAAGGATCTGCTGTCAGGAAATGGGGTTTTATTATTATCCGCTGGGCAGAAGCAGCAGCCCTGGCCTCGGCCCTCTCCTGCTCCTCCTCATCCCTGTGTCACCAGGCAGATGGCAGAGCACCGGAGCCTGCCCGGCCACCACTGCCCAACCTGCTAAAGGTGGCTCGGAGGGCCTGGCCGTGAGCTTCCATGGCATACATAATTCCATCAGAAAATATCCAAGGGTGGAAATCATTGTTCTCCGAACTAGCTGAGCTGGAGCCAGAGCAGAAATACTAAAGTCAGTTGTGCCTTTGAGCTGCCTATAACAGCGCCCTTTGGAGACCCATTTCATACCAAATTTGAAGCCTGTGTTTATTGCCCATTAAAGCAACCTTTATTTTATGGCAAATGTTGCAGTAATTGCCTTTTACGAAGAGCACTTTGTAACACACATGCACTGTTGAAAGAAAACCACTCTGGTATTGTCTATCGGGACTTAATGGCGCAATTAATTTTACTCCATCTGTTCCTGAGACTTTAAAGGAAAATGGATTTTTTTTTTGAGCGCACTTTAATGAAGAAGATAAAGCGGCCCGGCTGGTGTCCCACAGGCTCAGCGCAGTAAGTTCAGATTATTGCTCAGTCTGTCAGAATGGGCTGCTCCCCTCGGCAGCCGCGCAGCCAGCAGCCCGCGCTGGCCCCTCGCCGCGCCATTCCTGATGACAAACTGCCAGCCGGCTCCCACAAAAGCGCGATTAAAATGTCAGCACAGGATGACGAAGGGGCCAAGAGGGTCCTCGGAGACAAACTGTGTTGGGTATGAGTTAATACTTCACTGCAGTGCGAGGCTGGGCTGCTGCTTCGGGGAAGCGCGAGCAGAGCCGTACAAAGGGCTGGTGGAGCTCACGGATACACCTCGTGCCGCAGCCCAAGCGCTGGCACGGCCCCTCCGGCCGCCGCGAATTTATACCGGCTGAGAGGCTGCCAGGCCAGCCGAGCTGCTTGATTTTATGTCCACCAGCCCATATTGCACCGCAAGTGGAGCTGCAGGATTTGTTTCCCTTCGCTGGGCCCGCCATGTGCGGAGGCGCTGGACTAGGGCCGGGATGCTGTAGGATGGCGGCGGGAGTTGGCCGCGCTGCCGCGGGCGGGGCGAGGCGCTGTGCAGAGGGGTCTAAGGATGGAGGGGCTGCAGCAGAGCCTGGAGCCCAGAAGCGCCGCGGCTCAGCGTCCTGGGGCTGGGGCTGCTGCTGCTGCTGGGGGCACAGACCCTGTTCTGCCGCGGCCGGGCCAGCAGCGGTGGCGTTGTGGGGCCGGTGTGGGGCCGGCGTGACCGAGGCTCCGCTTCTGCCAGCCCAGACAACGACGGGGCCTCCCCTGAGCACGGCCTCGGCGCGGCCCCAGGGGCTGCGGGGCGTTCTGAGCCTCCCCAGTGCTGCTGGGGCCGGGGTTCCTCGGAGAACGAGGGAGTCGAGCAGGCGTTGCGAGGGCCGAGGCTCCGTCCCGCCAAGGCCGGTGTCCCGGGCGCCCCCCGGCCGCGCTCGGCCCGCGGCCCCTCACGGGGAAGGGCGGTCCCGGTTTATCGGCGCGGGCCGGCGCAGCCCTCGCCAGTGCTTGCTGACTTGCGAGGGGTAGGACCCACTTTGTCACTGCAGTTTAATTCCCCGAGAGCCCTCCTGAGTAGTTTCTGGGGGTGGGAGAGTGACAAAAGCCTGTAATGAAAAGGAGAGGAGATTGTCAGCACTGGCGTCCCGCTGGGAGCGATCTGCGCTCCTCCTGGGCAGCAGGTGGGAGCCGCGCCATTGTCCCTAATGGTTATTAGCCAGCGATGAGCAGGACAAATGTGGGGTCACCTCTCCCGCTGGCAGGGCAGCAGTTGCAGGATTTAAAGCCCCTAGGAGAGGAAGAAATGACATGGTTAGTACCTACAGCCCAGGATGTGACCTGCTCACTTTTAAATGATCTGTTAGACTTTGGGGGAGGGAGAGCGGAGGACTGCTAGAGCAAGTAGAATTC
The DNA here is from genome assembly GCA_013396955.1 of Regulus satrapa. Lineage (NCBI taxonomy): Eukaryota > Metazoa > Chordata > Aves > Passeriformes > Regulidae > Regulus > Regulus satrapa. Next base: position 52,386 of record VWZN01014219.1, read on the forward strand.
AAAATATATTGCCTACTCGAATTAAATGCAATCAGAGACATTCACTGATATCATAATGGCTCTTGAATAATCAGCACAAGACATAGCACTGGGCTGTTGACTATTTAAAGCAAGATCCAGCAAGACAGCGGTAGCAGCGAGCCGCCTTTGGCGACGGGTGGGTTTTGTTTCCAATGCCATGTGCTGATTCCCAATGAAGATTTAAAGCTGAGGATATAAACCAGGAAGCCTTTACATTTCTAATAAAATTTGCTTGCTTCTTGCTGTTCATGTTCAATTGGAGACAATATCTTCCTGGGTTTCTATGCTCCTTACGGATTTGCTTCATCCCACCTCTCCGTTGTGCTCGTCTGTGACATCTCACCCCCTCACTGCCCCTCTCGGCCCCTCTTCCTCCCTCCCTCCCCTCCCTCCCTCCCCTCGGAGCCTTCTATGATTGGGGATTGATCTTTCTCTTGTGCCCATTTGACTGGAACAGCTCTCCCTCCTCTCCCCTGAGCTACTTCCTTGCCTCAGGTCACCCCTTAAAAAATACTGATTTTGCTGTTCTCTGCTGCTGGTGCTAAATGCTGCATTATAACACCTTGCCCCGCTAGTTCCAATTTCCTATTTTTGCCTTGTCATTACGAGCCTGCATGAATTTTTTCCTTATTGCTATTAAGTTTCAGGGCTTTTCAGACTCACCTTTGTGTCCCTGCGTGGCCTGCCCTGTGTGGGAGCTGCTGACCCAGATGTGTGCAGGAGATGTGCCGGCGCTGTTAATGGCTGCACGGCGCGCTCGCCCCGGGAGCTCCAGGCACTTTACCAGCAGGAGTGGAGGCTTGGGGTCTCCCGTGGGGGGGAGCGTGTTGGGTTCCAGCTGGATGAGCTGAGCACGGGCTGTGCAAATGTCTCAGAGACGAGGGGCTGGGGCCAGCCTTGGGAAGCGCAGGGCTCGCACTGCCACGGCCACGAGCAAGGCTCCTCTCCCTGCTGCTGCGGAGCAGTTTGTGGTGCTTTCTTTGAGGGATTTGTATGAAACGAAATTGTATTGTATCGGATTAGGGCTCCATAAGTTTACTGTTTGCAGTGCAGCATACATCTGCTCCCCCACTAATCTCCCCTTGGATGGGACGCACATTTATTCTGTGAGCTGCTTCAACAGGAAAATAAATGTGCCCATATCAGTGTGTTATTGAGGGAGTAAAGGGATGCAGCTGGTCCCCAGCTCATTCAGCAAACCTGTGCTGTGACTTACAGCTCTGTTTGGTGCGCACTGTGCCACCAGCTCTCCACAGCGCTGCCTGTTAATGGGAGGGCTTATAAGTAGGTTCAGTCAGGGCAAGATTCCTGTCTAGCATTCGGTGCTTTCCAAACCCTGCGGTAAATCCCCTTCTGAATGGAGCACTGTGCTGGCCTTTCAGGGCTGGGGAGAGGGGAGGATTGAAAGATTTGCCTTTGCATTCTGCACGGCTCGCCTGACGCAGACATATAAACCACAGGAGGTTTGTGCTTGTGTTTTCCCAGCTCATTTCCCATAGCCTGGGAAGTGATCCCTGAGTGTCAGGTGGCATGCAGGCCACTTTCCATGTCAAGGAAAGCAAAAGAAACCAGTGTGCTCCTCTGTGTGGCTAGCTCTTGTTTATCCCTTTAAGTGTTGCTTGCCCAGGAGTGGCAATGTCCCCCAGTTACCCATTTGGTCTGGGATGGCATCTCTCTGACACTGAGCTTCGCTTCAAGGCGCTCTCCCTGTTAGGGATAGGGAACCTTCCAGAGCTGTAGGGTCATTTTTTCACCTTTGCTGGAGTTTTGATCTGTTTCCAAAATCTATTACTCCCCATTCACTGGGGGAAAATTAAATGCCAAGATGGTTCTTCTTGGCAGCCCCTGACTTCAGAGAAACTTTTTGTGCCTGGTGGATGTGCCTGGCCTGGTTTACACGGCCAAGGGGCAGTGAGAGATTGCTCGGTGGCTTCATGGCAGAATTCCATTTTGAGAGCCCTTAGGGGAGGAGAAGACTCCCTAAAATAACAAGCTCCTTTGCAGTACAAAAAGTTGGACTCTCCATTTTCTTCTGACGGGGTTGAGTCACAAGTGATTCCAAAGAAAATCTTGACCACACAAGGAGCCGAATTTCCTTTTTCTGTACTTACATGAAAGCTCAGTGTTCCGCCTGGCTCTGGGAGTCTGAGGGATTCAGAGGCTTTCACGGAAAGTGCCAGTATCATAGAAGCTGTCCAGAGTGCACCAAGTTAGAGTCACTTGAGGTATGCTCATGACAGGAGTGGAGATTAAAGATGCACTCATTTGAAAAGGTTTGGCTAACTGGAAGACGAAGCACCTCAGAAATCAGGACTTGAGGCATTAGTAATTATTTACTGTTTTACACATGTAACCTGTGCTGTGCAGGACGCCCCCACCACACTTGTTTCTTCTCCTATGTGCAGAAGTGTCATCAGAGGTAAATTGGTCTTGACATGAGCCCAAATGATGGGGATGTTATCGAGGATTTGGTTAGATTTGAGATTTTAAATTATTTTCTTCATGTTTAAAAAAAAGCAAAATCAAAAGTCAAATGCCCTCATGTGACATGCTCAGGTGGTGGCAACACCCATACTTGTGTTGCTGAGGAGCCCCAGCAGTCCCAGCATGAATATCACAGTGTGAAACAGGCTGGGAAATCAACACCCAGCATTTCAGGAGGTCTGCGAGAAAGAGAACCCAACACAGGGAAGAAAATACAGAAAATACTAGGAAACATCTCTCAATTGCAATACACTTAAAATACCACTCTGACCCAAGGGATGTGTATAATAGCATTTTAAGGCAGATCTTTGAGAGCAAGCACTGAGTTTGCCCTCGTGGATTGGATCAGCAGTAAACAAATGCTGTTGCCATGAGATGGGGCTGGCAGGAGCTGGCACTGGCCCTGTGGCGTGTACGAAGGGGACAGGAATTCTCCCTGGCTCCTTGCAGCAGCCAGATGGTGCCCTGAAGGCCTTCCTTTGATTTCCTAAACTCCTTTGCTAGCACCTTTGCTGGTGCTAGTGAATCTAAAATTACCACTCCTCAGATGTACTGCGAGGTTTACAGGTAAGCCAAGCCCATGCCCGAGCACCTTTCTGCTTTCTCCAGGAGACAGATCCGAACCTGAATTTACCTTTTTTTTTTCCTGCTGCCCCATCGTTATGCTTGCTCCAGCTGGAGCTCCCTGCTTTAAATGTTATTAGAACTTGGCTCTGAAGTGGGGCTTCAAGCTTCTTCTTGGGGCTGAATTTTCTGGCCATCTCTGATGGATGTTGCTCCTGGAGCACCCTCCCTGCCCTGAGGGTTGTGGTGCAGGGTGCTTGAAGACATCACTGGGACTTGCAGGAATGGTTGGCTTGGCTGTGTATGATGCAGTGTGCTGCAGGATGGACACACACACACGTCCTTCCTCCCTTCCTCTGATTTATTCCTGCTGTCTACAGCAAAACAGAGCCTAAGAGCTCAGCTTTCACCTGGTGATTTTTCATCCATGGGCTATGGAGCTCTTTGAGACTGATCACCATTACCCTTTGGTGACAGCAGTGACACCCATGGCTGTGTGGGAAGTCAGTGAGAGCCCACACTAAACACAGAATCCTTAATCCTGAGCCTTGTCAGGATCTGATTGCTGTGACTTGTGACAATGTCACAGAATACTGGGATGGTCCTGTTGGAAGGGAGCACAGAGGGGCCCTGGTGCCCCCTCCCTGCTCAGGCAGGGCCATCCCAGAGCACAGGGCACGGGATTGTGTCCAGAGGGCTCTGGAATATCCCTGCTGAGGAACACTCCAGCCCCTCCTGGGCAGCCTGTGCAGGGCTGGGCACTGCCCGGGGCAGAAGTTCTGCCTCCCGGCTGCATCTTCCCTGTGCCCCTGGTCCCTTCTGTCCCTCTGCCATGGTGTGAGTGAGATGCTGGGAGTGGACAGACCACCTGCGAGGGGGCAATAGGGCAGAACAGGCACAGAAAGTTTGGAAAGGCTTCCTGGCAGCAAAAGCCAAAGGAGGAAAGGCAAAATCCCTCCTCCAATAAATTCCACAGTCCGTGCTGCCTTAAAAGCTTGTCGTGATTTAGGCTTTTGTTAAAAATTCCACCTCTTGATCTTCAAAACTCTGGCTAATGATGGAAAAGAAAAATCCAAAACCGCAGACCTCTACAGAGTTTTTTAAAATATTTTATAATAAAATAACTTTCTCATGACTTCCCTCATAATAATATTTTTAAGAAACCAGGAAGGCTGAATGGTGTTGCTGGAGTGCAGTTTTCTTCTTTAATGGGCTGCAGCTGAAACAGTTCATAAGGCGGTGAGGGTTTGGAGTGGGGGCAGCAGGAGTTAACTTCACACCCCTGCCGAGCGCCTGGACCTGCAGCAACTTTGGCTTGTCAGGTTGGGAGAATTTCTGCAAATGAACTTTGCAAAGAATTATGCAGGGCTTGGCATTACAGTATTACACACTCGCCTGTTCTCAATCACTCACTGGAACTTATTTTGTAGTTAACCTCCATAAAGGACTGCACAACCGAGCAAAGGCCTGTCACACACACATTATTTAGAAGCCCTTATTATTATTTTATTGCCAGTCCTTGACAGCTGAGGAAAAGCCAAGCGCTTTAATCTTTCTTTCCCTTTAGTTTACAGTGTAAGAGCTGCATGTAAGATGGATTTGATTAATATGTAACAGAGATGCAATTCTCTGTAAAATGTGCTGTACTTTAGAACCCTGGAAAACAAACTACATCACAATGGCTTAAATCTCAGTCCATTGTATTATATAGACATCATAAATAATAGAGAGCAGGCAGATATTGCTGCAGGCTTCATCTACATAACACATCTGAGCTCTCTATAATGTGTTCAACTTGTCACTTTTAGTACAGAAGAGAGGCAATAAAGCTAACAGCTGACTAAACCACATCAGCCTTGCTTCCACTTCCAGGGTGGTGAATGCTCATTAAGCAATCTTAGCTGTGACTTTTAAAATCCATAACTCTTACAAATGTAAAAAAGTTGCCACAAAAGATTAAGCGCAACATACATGTCAAAGCATTAATTTTCTGCGTGTAGATTCCAACCACCGCAAACCTCAAATATTTCTTTCCCATTTTTTTTATATGTGCTTTTGGTTAAAACAGATCTTCATAAAAAATATTTGTTTCCATCTGGGGCAGCAAATAACCTCTGTGATTGTAGGGAGTGAAGGAGAGCTGTTTTTCATGCAGCCAGGACAGGCTGTACTTCTGCACCCCAGGAGGGTTTTCCCTTGGCAGGAATGTTGGCATGTCAGCTGGGAGATGGGGGATGGAATCAGTCCCTGGGCAGAGTTCAAGTGTGGCATGACCCAGAGAGAGGTGGTCCCTCCCAGGGGGGAAGATGAGAGAAAACCCTGTGTTGGAGACAGGGCCAGAAGGACACTGAGAAATGCTGGACTGGCAGGAGCTAAAGGCTGAGCACAAAGCACAGAGCCCAGGCCCACAGTTTGGGAGCCAGCCACTTTATCCTAGGAAATGGTCTAGGACTGAAGGCAGGATCAGGAATGTGAGGGATGAAGGATAAATGAACATCCAAGTGCATGTGGAGCTGCTAGGATTTCATGGAGCACCTCTGGGAGAAGCTCCACAGCAGCACTCAGGGTGCAGGTGTTGTCTCCAGAGAGTTGCTCTGTGCCCCGGAAACTTGGTGCCTCTGCCATCCCCTTTGGTACCAGCTGTCAGATTGGCCCCTGTGCCTTCTATGGATGCACACATTATCCTTGAAATATCCTGGATGTTGTGCAGAGTGCCTGGGATGGCAGTGGCACTGTCCTAGCACTCCTGTTTAGAGATTGGCCAGGCATCTCCAGCAAAATGCTTCATTCTCCAGCTACCTCCAAATCACCCTCAACTCCAGCCACGTGAAGAGGGAAAGCACATAGAAGCAGGAATTTACATCAAGCATGGGACAAATGTTTAGAAGAATGGTTGTTGTAGGCCAAAATTAAAAAAAAAAAA
>VWZN01014219.1:64043-90218 GCA_013396955.1 Regulus satrapa
GGGGGGGTCCCTGCTCAGTGACTTCTTGCATGCCTGTTGTACCCACACAAGCTCTGGTGCCCACGTGCTGTAGCACTGTAGCTGTTTGGAACCTCCCTCTGTGTGTCCCCAGGGCCTGCTGGGGAGTTTCTATCGATGTGCAAGTACAACAGAGTCGTGGTCTGTGCCAAAGGTCTGACTGCAGATTCCTACAGATCATTCCAGTTGTAAGACATTCATTTGCCACTCTGCAGAAAGGTGTTAGCTCCTTCTGAGCGTTGCTGAAATGGGGGTGGAATTTGAGTCAGCCTTGTCTGACAGTTTCCTCCTCAGGTTAATTCTTCGATATGTGAGATGTGAGAGGTCTGGGACTTGCATCCAGAAAGTGATTTGTGTCATATAAACAGCTGGAGGTGAAGAAAAAGAGGCTCTGCAAATTTACAAACTTCAAATGGATAGAGGTTACAGATGCCAGGGACCCTCTGCTGCTTTGGGGTTCGGTTTGCTGGCACTGAGCTCATCTGTTGTAATTTTTCTTTCAGAAAAGTAATGATGTGAGGGGCTGAAGCCTTATCTGGTTTCCACTCTTCTCCTAATTAATTATCACAGCTTGATAAAACTTGGGGGTTTTTGGTTTTTGTTTGCTTTTCTTTTGTTTGTTTGTTTTCTTCTAGAAAGCTCCTGGGTATCCCTAGCGTAAGACTTGGGGTGGGTGTTGATCTGTGTACCTCTCTCCAGCACACAGGGCCGTGCTGATTTGCAGTGACTTCAGCAGCAACATGTTGCAACTAAAGCGAGTACCAGGATCCACTGGTTTCTGTGAAATGCTGGATGTTTGAATTGTTTATGGGCTCCTGAAAAATTTATGCTTTATCATAAGCTACCAGTAGCTCTTTGCTTGACTGCCTTGCCTGATTCCTGCTGCTCTTCAGGCTGTGCCTCAGGGGGGTTTTCTGTCCCAAAGCACAGGGCAGTCACACCAGGGGAGAGCCCAGGGGGCAGGAGATGCTCACTCAAAGGAACCTGTCCCACGTGGACATGCCTCGTGCTGGCAACTCCTACCTGAAGTCAAACATTCTCATGACGGAATGTCAGGTGAACAGCCAGGCCAGCTTTCACCTCTCCCTGCACGTGTACCATGCCTGGTGCCAGCTCCAGACACGAGAGACACCAGGGATAGTTTTCCCAAATATTCTCCAGGTTGGCCAAAATGTGTATCTCCTTTCCAAAACCCTTCCTGGGTTTTGCTAGCCAAGTGTAACACATGCTGATATAATTTTGGAATGTCAAACCTGTAATCATCATAAACCAAATCCTCAGGAATTGTTGGGCTGGCATATGCTTTTCCTCTGAAGCATCTCCATTCAGGAGCTAGGGAAGTACCTGAGTACTCTTCCTGCAGATGGACAATCCCTTGCAAGGTTTTGTTTTAAAAATTAGGTACTTAGCAAATCAACAACAGAAGCTCTTAAGGCTTAATTTAAGACTAAGGTGTAAAGTGAAAAGTCACTAGGACAATGCTGCCTTTATGAATGTTTGTATTTCAGTTTGAGTGACTTTGGTCTAGCTCAGGTCAAGTGGGAGCAAACTTTTGCTGAATGGGAATCAACTGCTCTGTAGGAAAAAGTACTTTGTCTGCAGAGCTTTTCCTGAGACTTTAAATCCCTTGAAGTTAGAGGCCCAGCAGAGAGACCTGGATAAATTAGAGAGATGGGCAATCACCAACTGCATGAAACTTAACAATGGCAAGTTCCAAATTCTGCACCTGTGATGTGGCACTCCTGTCTGTGTGTATGGACTGGCGAAGGAGAGGCTGGAGAGAAGCTGCAGAAAGAGACCTGGGGGTCCTGGTCGATGGCCAGTTGGATCTGAGCCAGCAGTGCCCTGGAGCCAGGAGGGCCATCCCTGTCCTGCTCTGCTCTGGGCTGGGGTACTTGGGGCAACAGTGTAAAAAGGACATCAGGCCATTAGGGAGCATCCCAAGGAGGCCACGAGAATGAGGAAGGGTCTGAAGGGAAGAGAAGCCATGTGTGGAGCAGCTGAGGGCACTTGGAATGCTTAACTGGAGAAGGGGAGACTGAGGGTAGACTCATCATGGTGATATCGTCCTCATGAGGGGAAGAGGAGGGGCAGACACCAATCTCTGCTCTGTGTGACAGGAACAGGACTCAGGGAATATCTGGGGCTGGGCTAGAGCAGGCTCAGGTTGGATTTTGGGAAAGGCTCTTCCCCAGAGGGTGCTGGCACTGCCCGGGCTCCCCAGTGAATGGGCACAGCCCGAGGCTGCCAGAGCTCCAGGAGCTTCCAGGGATGCCCAGGGTGGGGCTGTTGGGGAATCTGTGCAGGGCCAGGGGCTGGACTGGGTGATTCTTGGTGGTCCCTTCCAGCTCAGGATATTCTGTGAAATCCACAGACTCTGTGAAATACAGCAGTTAACTGTAAACTAAGTAATGTCACACACTCACACCTGCTCAAGGAGCCTCAGTTGCAGTGAGCTTCCTTTTGCCCTGCCATGAGCAGGGCAGTCACTCCAGGCTCTCTGGGCTTGCTTTTTGCCAGCCTGAGCCACCCCCAGCAGTTCAGTTGTTGGAACTGAATGGCGCTTCGGAGAGGAGCCTGTTAATGAGCCGAGCAGCTTATGGTATGTTCCTGGTAGCTCAGATATTTCTGCAGGCACACAGGGATTTGGGACACCCAGTGTGACCTGACTGAAATGCAGGCTTGCTCTGAAATCCCAGATGTAGCACAGCTGGATTGCTACAGCTGTACCTTTAGAGACGTGCACAATGAGCATTATTGCAACTCTGTGTGCGGTTGGGTTTTTTCCTCCTATTTAATGAAGTCTTTTATAAAAGCAAGTATTGTATCCTCACTCCAAAATCTGCTTGAGTTGAGTTTTAGAATTGTAGGGTGGTTTTCGGTCAGAAGGGACTGTAAAGATCATCCATTTCCACCCCTGACATGGGCAGGGACACCTCCCACTGTCCCAGGCTGCTCCCAGCCCTATCCAGCCTGGCCTTGGCACTGCCAGGGATCCAGAGGCAGCCACAGCTGCTCTGGGCACCCTGGGCCAGGGCCTGCCCATCCTCACAGCCAAGAATTAGTCACATAGTAGTCACATAGTCACATAGGTTTGACCTGTGAGCTTTAAGGTCCCTTCCAACCCAAGCTGTTCTATGATTCTATGCTTTAACATCCCCAAAGACTGGAGAGGTTTCTATTTCAGGTTTTATATACAGCCCAAACCAGAAAGTAATTGCAGAAAGGTGAGATGTGACCATGGTTTGATGGCCATTGGTAAGAGCACTGCACTGCCATTATTGGTCATTTATGTACAGATAGTCTTCAGGTATCATTACTAAACACACCAAAAGGATCGATCAGTGTCCAAAAATGCTTGCCAAATTATCAGAGAAAAAGAGGCAGCAGGAGGAAGGAAAGGATGAACTGGTTTCTCCATTTACACATGGGGGAGTTGCATGTTGGGTGGATTTAACCTCAGCAGAACTCCCTCACTGTGTACTGGTGACTTAACCTCAGAAGATCATTCTTCTTGGCTGTGTGCACTTCAGTGAAGTAATGTCCATTGCTCACAGCTCCTGGGAGCAGTGTTCTAGAGGAGGGCAGGGCGGCTGTGGGCTCTGCATGGCCTTTGGAATGCTCCACTTCCAGGCTGCTCCTGCCACAGCGCTGGGCTCCAGGCTGTGTTGTCATGCACCTGGCTGTCTCCAAGGAAGGTCTCGAGGTTTTTGAGGGTTTTTAAAAAAATTTTCTGTTTTTCCTAAAAGACAAAGAAAACATCTGGTAATTTGAGAATTGGTCTTTGTGAGAGAGGGAGAGCAGCTCCCCTGCTCACTGCAGCATCACTGTTCTCTGTTTAGATACCATTAACTCGTCCTTTGAAGGTAGTAGATGAAGTTGCCAACAACAATTAAAAAACAATTTTTTGAAAGTGTTGGGTTTCCCGGGCCCTTCTCAGATCAGGAAATGAGATTAAAATCAGCTGCTGAAAAGCTACTGTGTTTATTTGAATACAGCCGAGCATGGCGGCTGGGCCGCCTCATTAAAGGAGGCATTATGAGCAGCCTGGTGTTGTGTTCCCGGTTTGATAAAGAGCATTGTCTGACAGCAAGCTTGGTGCAGCTCCCACTCCATGCTCTGGCGCATATTTTCTGCCTCAGTGGTTCCTCTCAGTAGGATAGCCAGCCTCTGCCTTTCTGTTTGACGTTTTTGCTAATAATTACTTGAAAAATCATCCACTCCTATTTAAAAATTGCTACATGAAGTACTAGTCCGTCTTTGCATCATGACAGCAAGAGGCCAGTGAAGTAAGGGGTGTTCAGCCACATGAAGCTAACTTCATAAAGCATTGCCCAGGGTGCACTGCAGGATGACTGGAAATAATTAGCCTCTGGAGGTTGGAAACCTATGCCGTAAATCCCAGAGCTTGGAGTGAGGAGAGTTTTTTATCACTGTCCTTGACAGAAAAATTGTAACATCACGGCTTACTGTCTTTGACATAATAAACTCACAGTGGTGCTTTTCACAATCCTGTGCTCACAGCCCCGTTTGCCTCTCCCCTGTCCCAGCCTTTTCCCATGGGTTACGGCCGGGCTGTAGGAAGTTTCCTTTGGGCCTTAAACCATCACACAGACACATAATAGCTTCCAGGCGTCTGGCTCCCAGCGAGAATCAGGCCCTCTTAGAATGAGACAACTTTCCACTGATACAATCGCTGCGACCTTAGAGAACAGCAGGATCTGAAGGTGACTGAGCTGCTCCGAGCCCGGCCCCACCGGCGCCGCGTGTGCTGAGGGATCCCTGCCCCGAGGCTTGCACTCCAGCATGTACACAGAGCATTTCTAGCACAGCTCTGGGTGCTGTGAGCACCTTGGGGCTGGAAATTCAGAGTCGAATCATCTGCCCGGATCCTCGGTAAATTGTTGTGAATATCAGGAGTGTCTTGTAAATGATAATGAACAGATGTCTTGTACGTACTACACAATAAGCCACTTGAAGTTGTCACCAGTTGTTTATAGATGTTATTAATATTAATAATTTACCACTTATTTCCATATGAAACCATATTAGGGTTGTCCACACTGCATCCAGTTACCTGCAGAAGCTGCGAAGCTGTGGCAGAGTGCCCGAGCTAACACGTCCTGCTGAGAAAATGCTGCCTTTGTTCGGGTCCCGGCAGTGCCCAGCGGGGCTGGGTGCAAGGACAGGGCTGGGTGCAAGGACTGGGATGTGTGGAAGGACAGGACTGCTGCTGCTGGCCTGTGGCCCCGCACAGCCCAGGGAGCTGCAGGAATTAGCCAGGCCCCTGCTCCAGGAACTGCTTTAACTGTTCTGTGGAGCTGAACGTCTGCTCATCAAGGGAGAATGTTGGGTGGTGAAGGTGCTCTTTGGATCTGGGAGAGGAGGGTCAATGCCCGGGGATCTGTCCTTTGCAGAAGACTTTAGAGGCATCAGGTCTGCCTTCTTAGGGAATGGGGAGAAAATATGAATGATAAGAATTTGCCCAAGTTTGGAATTCCAAAGTTTAATCTTCTGTAATTTAGGCAAAGTTGAAATCTTGGTGTTCTGCATATAAGAATAACAAGGGTTAGATGAAAGGGTGAGATTTCCCACAGCTTTTAGCACTTACTTGCATCTTCCCCCATGCAATTTAATGGCAATGTGCCAGATAATGCCTAAAGAAGGCCAAACATTTATAAAATGAACTGAAATGCTCCTTTCACGCTGTGTGCAGAGAGGCGGGATCCCCAATGAAAAGGTGGCCCTGCAGGACTGAGAGCCACAGCACGGACCTCTGGTTCCAGGTGTCCTGCCAGGGTGTCTGTGTGGCACAGAAGGATCTGGAGTAGCCTCAAGCCTGAAAGGAAGATTCCCAAAACTTTAGGATTTGGGGGTGCTGAAGTCCCATGCTCAACAATAGCTGCCTTTGAATCCAATGATGTGTGGTTTAATGTACAATATGCTCTGTTGAGGCTGGGTACAATTATCAGTATTTATTCCCAGAAGCTCAGGGATATTTTATTTTTTGTCAAAAGACAAAGCAACAGAAGTTCCACAGTATGCAAAATACAGACCTTTGTATTGCAAGTGAAATATTTAGATAGGAATCATTACTGAGTCCTTTTACAGCAACCTTGCCAGAAAAAGAGAGAGAAAGGGCTGGGGAAGAAAGCACAAAGGAGGTAATAATATCTGATTAGCCAAGGAGCTGAAGAACTGATGGGGATTGTGAAGCCTATCAAGGCATCGTGACTCTCCGTGTGAGTGACATTCCGCAGTGGGAAGCAGCCACCAGCCGAGGCACTGCTCCTGAATATTACCCTTAGGAGTTGTGTTTTATTGGTAACCTTGCAGTATCCTTTGCAGGAGCTGTGTGTTCCCAGAATCGGGGCCCTTGGCCATGGGGCATTGCTGACAGCCCCCGCCAGGGCCGAGCCCTCATGGGGCGCTCGCTGGCCGTGCAATGTGGGCAGATATTTCACAGCTGTCCTCTGTCACTCCGTGTCTTTTCAAGGCTGACACTGTTGCAATGTCTGCCATGTATTCTGTGAATTACTGGAGCAGTGTTTTTTGGATGCAGTGCCCAGTGGAACATTGTGCCTGTCACGCCTCTCATTTCCACCAGAGCAATGCCAGCATTTGGGAGGAATCACTTACAATTTAAAGCTCTATGCCAGAGAGAAGACTCTATCCATTTATTATAGGATTTTTGAGATACAACTAAAAGGGCTAAGCAGCCTAAGGAACTCTGGTTCTGTCACTGGAGGAGGCTGGAAGGAGGCTTGGCCTCTTGTAGGCTGTAGCTGTTGTTTTCTGCTTTCGTATCCTTGAGGGCTCTGGTATTCACAGGTGCCTTTCTTTTTCTCCTCCTTAAGGCTGCATTGAGGTGTGGGGGTTATTTTGCCTTCCTTAGAGCATCACTACACTAGCAGCTGGGACACCAGGCTGCAGTTTGGTCCTCCTCAAATCTGTGGTGATAGTTCCTTAACTGGAAGAGGGACAAGGCAGCACTGCTTTGTCGAGACTGGGCCAGCAAAGATGTTCTCCACAGTAATTTGCACATTTACTTTTTTAGTGGTGTGCTCCTTCTTCAAAACCAACTTCTCATGTCCCTAATAAAGCCATCTTAGATATGAGCAAGGAGGATTCCAGCGGAATCCTGTAGTAAATCAGCTCTTTCAGGACAGAAAAATCAGAAAGTTGTCCTTGCTAAGTACTTAGGACCTGGGAAAGGGAACATGAACTTGATGACAGTGTGATTAGATTCTAGGTGCTCTTTACTTACTTTCATTTCAAATATCAGTGGATATAATAGATTTAAACACGAAGATTTCACGGTCAGGTAATGCAGGTAGGATCTAGCACAATATACAATATGTGAGCTGTAAGAAACAGGGCTCCAGCTTCCAGGAGGAATTGGCTATACCAACTTAATCTGAGTCCACCTCCCACAGAGAGGATGTTGAAATGAAATGAAAAGTATATGTAAAGTTTTGTGTATTTATTACTTTTTAAAAACACTTTTCATGGGTAAGATCTGTCTTTAATGATGCATTCAAACTGTGGTGCTGAGAAGTATTGCATAGATAATGCATTGGTTTGTTTTTGTTTATTCTGCAGAAATGATGGAATTTCATTTTTTAGCAAAATTACCAGGGCTCCTTTATTATTCACAGGGCTTTAAATGCATGACAGGGGAATGCTAAGTCCTCAAGGATTTTAATACCAGCTTCTCTGCGAATCTAACTGGTTTTCCAGCCTACTACTTGGTGGGCCACAGGGGTTTTTCCTGGAGTGTAATGCACATTTAAAGCTTCTTATGGATGGCTATGTCTGCAGATAAGCTCAGAAGGGAGAAGAGGGAATGCATTGTGTTATCTGGAGCTGAGCAGGGAGAGATTATCATAGGAGAGACCTGAACAAGAGGTGTGACAGCTGAGCAGGCGGAGGTGCTGACTTCCAGGTACCACAGGCATGGGCAGTTTCTGCAGGATCACCAAAGCAGGGATCCAACCTTCACCCATCATTTGGAGTGAGGAAACTTCTGCCTCCCTGGCTGGCTTTTTTTGAATTGCAAAGCAGGAAAATACCAGATAGCAAAGACTGTGTGTATTTAATTCCTGAGTAACATTGGGGCTTATTTTGTTTGCCCTTTCATTTCTCCTCTGAATGCTTTTAGGAAATAAATGCAGTGCATTAGCCTGGATTCAGCTGGGCAATGAATGTCTCAGTGTGTGTAATGTACAGCTATGAGACAGAGATGTGTGTTTTAGACACCCAGGATCCAAGTTCATAGCAAAGGCTCTTAAGCAATGTAATAATATTTTTAAAAAGCAACACTGGAATTTCTCAATTATACATTTTTAAGGAAACTGACAGACTTCCAGTTTATATGCAAGACTGGTATGAGGGGAGTTTGGGTTTCCATCTCTTTTCCAAGCTCATATGCCACGTAGCTTTCCTGAGCTCACCTGATTTCCACATTTGCTCTAAAATTAAGGAAATCAATACCTGTCATTACGTGATTTGAGCTCCCTTATTAGTCACTGAGATGAGCTGATGGGTGACAAGTCTCCAGCACTGCCAGCAGGCCCCACGTCACGGCCACGCAGAGCCCCACGTGCTGCAGTGCCCTTGCAGTGCTGCCGTATCTGTGCCTACAATATTTATATTTTATTCAAAACCAGGGCAGTAGAAATGATTTCATGAAATCCACAGCTTTTGGAAGATGCTGCCATGCTGGAGTACGTGCTTGAAACATTCTAAAAATATTTGCGCGTGCATATATTTAACCAAGGATGGATTTGTGACCTCGTAGAGCTAAAGTGGTGCGTGCCATTGCCAGGCAGGGCTTCCATGACTTCTCCAGCCTTTCCAGGGCTCTGCCAGCCCCCCTTGAGCACAGTGAAGGGAAGGAAATACCTCAAGGGTGATAGGATGCGAGACAGCAGCCAGCTTATCCAGGAGTCCTGTTCCTCTACTGGCACTTTGTGAAGCCAAATTCCCAACACTTCCATGGGTGTCCGTGCTGGTCTGTGGCCACAGCTGTGCAGTGTGCTGGGCTGGATGGGCACAGGGGCACGGCCGTGCATGACAGGAGCTGATGTGGCATGGGGAAGCTTTTGGACAAGAGCAGCTGTGCTGCCCAGTGTTTAAAACGTGTTTCCACACCCTCGTCACTGCATTATGTGGCCAGTTAAACAGTAGGCAATGTGGCACAAATATTTTATATTTTATAATAAGTCTTCTAAATTCATGCCTGTTTTAAAATTCTTTTCCTTTAAAGGGTCATCATTGTCTAGTGTGCTGTAGGGATGAATGACAGGAACAGTTAACTCAATGTACTTGGATATTTAAGGTGCTTGGGAGGTGGGTGTGAGCCAAGGCAACGTGACACTGATGTATTCCCTGAAATCTGGCTTAGGGAGAGGATCCTGGCTTCAGGGACAGGTCCCACACTTGGAATGTTTCTTTCCACTCTGTGGCTAACTCTGGTGAGCTGCAAGGCCTCCTCAGCACTGCCAGCAAGCCCAGGAACAGAGGCACTGGGCTGCTGCAGCTCTGGTGGACACAGAGCTGGACATGTGGGAGGGGGATCCTGGCCCGACCAAAGCATTTGTAATTGTCAGACACCAGCAGTGTAGAAGAAATAGAGTGAATGATTACTAATGAGACAGATTGAATTTCACTTGGGCTTCAGAAGAACACGAGGAGTTTGGCTCTGTTGTCATTAGTGACACATTTGAAGAGGCTGATTGTGTCTGGTCTGTCCAATGCCTGAGTTATTGTTCTTTGAGTGACTTTGGCCTGGTCTCATCAGATCCCTGGATGTGCTGAGCTTTCTTCATTCCCGTGACTCCAAGAGCACAGTGTGGGACTCGGATACTCTCAAGGGAGTCCAACCAGCAATTTAGGGCTGCTATATCTGCAGCCTGGTCAAAAGCAAGATGTGTTCAAAAGCCCAGGAGTAAATCCAGTTTTGTGGTGCTTTGGCCCTAGGCAGGTGCACAAAGAATGAGAAGTTTCTTGCTGAGTGTTTATTCCTCTGAGCAGGATTTTGCAGATGTGGGTAAACTGAATCCCTTCTTTCATCTGCTTAAAAGACCAATAAAAGAGCTCTCTTGTGTTTTACAGAATTGTAGTGTAATTCCAAATCTGCTGCAGACATGCTGCATCCTCTCAGAAGAGTTTTATCTGGTGGTTTAATGTTGGTTTTCACCCAAGTGTGATTTATTTATAGAATCAGAGTCACAGGATGGTTTGGGTTGGAAGGATCTATAAAGCTCCTGCCATGGGCAGGGACCCCTTCCACTATCTCAGGATGTCCAGCCTGGCCTTGGGCACTGCCAGAGATCCAGGGGCCGCCACAGCTGCTCTGGGCACCCTGTGCCGGGACCTTCCCACCCTCACAGGGAACAATTCCTTCCCAATATCCCATCCAGCCCTGCCCTCTGGCACTGGGAGCCATTCCCTGTGTCCTGTCCCTCCATCCCTTGTCCCCAGTCCCTCTCCAGCTTTCCTGGAGCCCCTTTAGGCCCTGGCAGGGGCTCTGAGCTCTCCCTGGAGCCTTCTCCTCTCCAGCTCTGCCAGCCTGGCCCCAGAGCAGAGGGGCTCCAGCCCTCAGAGCATCTCCATGGCCTTCTCTGACACCTACTTGACACATATACAAGTTCATAATTATCTGTGCATGCACCCATTGATGAATATCACAAGACCTAAAGGCACGGAGCAAATCCAGCCCCATCTCGTCTTTAGCCTGCTGGAAATTGTTGAACTTTTATAGAAGATCAGTCACAGCTCTGCAATTTCATGCTTTATCATTTTTGTTACATGTATGAGGGAAATTATAAACCTTGTAATTTCTCTCTTACTATATAAAAAGCTTTAGATAACATCAAGATATGGAAGTAATACAAAGTAAGATGCCTCGATACATTAATGAACAAGATCTAAAATAGACACTGTTCACCTCGATGACATGGAAAGGAAAAGAGAATAATTCAGCTCTGAATGGAGGATAAAAAAATCTGGGTGAGGGGAGAAAAAATAGTATAAGGAAGAGGCTTAGAAAAGAAGCATAGCAATGTAAGACAAAGCAAAATATGCTTCAAATACAAAAGACTTTGTTCCTGTCTTATTTTTAAAAAGATAACAATTGGTAGGTGGTTTGTGGCAGTGGGGTTCCTGCCTTCAGACACCTGCAGAACTGTGTGCCAGGGCTGAGATCTGGTCAGGGCATCTGTGTGTCCCTGTCTCCACTGCCACCACCACCAGGCTCCAGAGTGTCCTGGGAAAGGGGCTCAGCCTGGAGAGAAGGAGGCTCAGGGGGGCCCTTCTGGCTCTGCACAACCCCTGACAGGAGGGGACAGCCAGGGGGATCGGGCTCTGCTCCAGGGAACAGGGACAGGAGGAGAGGGAACGGCCTTGGGCTGGGCAGGGCAGGGGCAGGGTGGATATTGGGAAAGTTTCTTCACAGAAAGGGTGGTCAGTCCCTGGCAGAGCTGCCCAGGGCAGTGAAGTCACCATCCCTGGAAGTGTCCAAAAAACAAACAGATGTAGCAGTTTGTGATGTGGTTTAACGGGCATGTCAGAGGTTGGAGCTGATCATCTTCTGGTCTATTCCAATGTTAATGGTCCTGTGCTTCTGTGTTTTGCCTGGTTTATGTGCAAGACTTTCTGTGTTTAAATTCTGTGTGTGAGTTTCTAGCACAAGTCCTGTAGATTAATTTCAATGGCAGTTTTTTTCAAAAGTAATGTTTAAACATAACTTGTCTACCTATGGTAATTAGTTACCTCAAATTCTACCTTTCATTGGCTAAGATTCCCTTTTCAGTCACATTTTAAAGATGTATTATTTAATCATAAACCAGATGACCCTGTTTGCATTTCTGGTTCTTCCTGACTGCTGTTACCTCTGATGGGCTAAGCAAAGAGATGCTTCATCCCAGAACAACAAATTATTGGAGTGGGCAGCATCAACTGTGTGTTAGCACACGTGGGAAGCTAAGATGAAGGGAGAAGGAAAAATATTTTCAAATATCTGCAGCCTACAGGAAAGATGGAGAGGGGCTTTTTGCAGTGATAGGACAAAGTGGAATGGATTTAAACTGAAGAAGAAGAGGTTTGAGTTGGATATTAGGAAGAAATTGTTCCATGTGTGGGTAGGGAGGTGCTGGCACAGGGTGCCCAGAGAAGCTGTAGTTTCCCCTGGATCTCTGACAGTGTCCAAGGCCAGGCTGGATGGGGCTTGGTGCAGCCTGGGACAATGGAAGGTGTTCCTGCCCGTGGCAGGGGCTGGAAAGGGATGGGCTTTAAGGTGCCTTCCAACCTTCCAAAATCTTAGGGATGGTGGAGATGCAAGGGAAGAGAAAAAACAAAGAGAGTTTTTAATTTATTAGCTTTAGCCCTGTGTGTCGAAGCTGGTAGGAAAGCTGAAGGTACATCCCTGGGATGTACCAGCTCCTCAGGTCCCCAGTTCTCCTCCTCTGAGGAGCTGCACCAGCATGCTGGGAGCTGTACACGCAGCAAAGCCTATTCTGTGAAGGCTCCACTGCCAAAAATAAACCTCATTGGGATTCCTGAGATGGCTGCTGTCAAGGAAAGTCAAATTTGGAGCTTTAAGCATGCGAACAGTGTCATTTTTAAAAGCCTGTTCACCAAGGAGATAAACAGGGATTAGCCTCACAAGCTGTTCTGACTCCCCTGCGTGCAGGAGGGGCAGCGAAAGCAGCGCTGGGGCAGTGGGGCTGGGCTGTGTCCAGTTGGCCAAATCCCAGCAGTGCTGCTGTGGGAGCAGGCGAGGACACGGTCCTGGCAGGGAAAGCCTGGGCAGGGCCTGTAGCTGTCCTGTGGCTGTCAAGATGGACCCTCCCTCCCCAGAGTGGCTCCTGAGCCATTTCCCCGAGCCCGGCTGTGCTGAGGTTTCTGGGGACAGAGTGGGAAGGAGAAGCTGTGTTGGGCTGGGACAAGCATCTTCAGCTCAGGAGGTTGTGCCATAGCCATGCTACTGGCTGGAGCCCCCTGGGAGCCAGGAACTACCTGGGGCCTGTTAGCACACACTAGCTGAAAAGGCAAAACCAAACCAGCCAACCCAGAAAACCACGTCATTTATCTTTTCCAGAACAACCTTTCTCTTTGCAATTCTGTCAGCTGATAAACTCCCTCTCTTCACAGGTAGTTTTGTCCTACTGACTATGCAGGTTCCTCTCTATGGTAATTCCTTCCATCATGTTTTCCTCCAAGTTTTCTTTATGGGTGCAAGCCATAAATTTTTGGTGTAGTTGTTGGATAAATTGCTGAAGCCTGAAAGAGCTCTCTGAAAATGCTTCAACAGAGATACTAAATCAGCAGCAGCCTCTTGCTACCACAAAGAATTGCCAGGTACATTCTGAAAGCAGTTCCTTCCTCTTGTACGGTTCCAACAACATCATTTAAAAAAAAAAAATCTTGTCCTTTGTACTTCCTCCCCCCTTCATACATGCACATATCTTGTAGTAAATTCATTTTTCAGTCCTGACTTTGTGCAAACACAGTGTTGTGCTGCAAGCATTAAAAGGCAATTTAGTACTCAAAGGATTAAAAGCTCATGTTAAATTGAAGACTACACTTGGCATAAACATTAAAAATTGACAGAACACCCTACACATTAACTGCACCAGGGCTCCATAATTAGCATTTAAAAGTAAAACATCATTTCCTTACTGTTTCCTACTTACTCATTTATAATGCATTTATTATAATTTGGATGTGAATATGAGGCTTTCTACTATTGTCAGTTAGTAAATAAATAAAAAAACCCCTTGCTCCTGTTGGAAACAGAGGCCTGCACACAAGGACTGGGGGATGAATGGTTTCTTAATCCAAATCTCAAACACATGATGAATCAGCAGTGACTAACTAACCTCATTCCAGGTCTAATTCTCTTCCTGAGAATCCACGGAGAAAGCTGGGGCTCGGCAGTGCCAGCTTCCACTGGCATCAGCACAGGGAACACGGGATAAACTCTGTTTCTTGGGATTTGGATGTATTGTGTTGGGTCTAGTGCTGTGCAATGTGGGAAAATAGATATATGGTTCATCCTGTATTGTGGAAAATTCACTGCAGATTGAAATTTGAATGCAGAAGAAAAGAATGAGGAAGCCAATCTCATTAGGGAAGTGGAAAAGAGGGACTGTCCAACATTAAAGGGATAGCACTTTGTTGACTTGTGTTATTTTGGGATGAGATGGTGTTTTGTTCATCCATACTAGTCCAGACCTTTTTTGGTCTTTTGGGTTTTCTGGAAGGTTAGGTGGCCAAGTGCTGGGTCCCAGTGTACTTCCATGCTGGATTTAAATCATGCCTCATCTCTGGCTGGCCTGGCATTGCCTGTGGAATACCTGGCCTGAGGCTTTCTTCTTATCCCACATCCCCTGAAAACACTTTTCTGTACTTGCAACAAATCTATCTGGCTTCAGTCAAACCTTCTCTTCCATAGCTCTAGACTCACTGGAAGAATTTTAATTAGGCTATTTCAGTCAGCCTAGGCGCCATTTGATCAAGATCCCAGTTTGCCAAAAAAAGCCTCCACCCGCAGACCTGGATCAGTGGGCACAGGTTCTTCCTCTCCAGCACAAAGGAGATCTCAGCTCTGCTGTTCATGGCAGCCACCTTCAGCTGTGTCTGCAGATCAGGTCAAACCCTGGCCCACATCTTGGTGGGTTTGCAGATGCCCCACGTTCAAAGCCATGAAGGAGGGGGCTGGCTACATCCCTTCTGTGCAAACCCGCCGCTGCCTGTTCGCCTCTAGGAACATGGCAACATGCAAATGACCTTGCAGAAGCCTCAGCATTGCCTCTGCACGGCTGGCTGACATGCTGAAATTTCTTTTTGTTCCTGCTCTGAAGCCTCACATCATCTCCACATCCTCTGGGGTCGCTGCGGTGTGGAAGACAAGACCACGTTTTGTTCAGCCCCTGTGAAATGCAATTAGAAGCCCCTCCACAGCCAGCAGGAGCTGAAGTTAAAAGGAGAGAGAGGGGAAAAAAGGGACCTCCCCGCTGGCCAGCAGTGTGCTGGCTTTGAAGTCCTGGGCCATCTTTTGTGTCCCCGCTCCGAGGGCCTTTAATCAGGACCTTTGCCTTGTCATTCGGGGGGGACAAACCCCACACAGTTGGTGGGGTTGTCCCTGTGTGTGCCAGGAAGAAAAGTCTTTGTCAGAAATTTCCACTGACCCAAGCACTTTGTTTCTTTGTCTCTCCCAGACGACGTTTGAACTAAAAAGAAGACCAAAACTCTCGTCTGTGCTAACAGTATTTTAATAGGGAGCCCCGGTGACTCCTCGGAGCCTCCCTGCCAGGCCCAAGGCGGAGACGAGGCCTTTGGTGTGAAGGCCTCTTAAAATAAAACCAGCTCAGGCAGCTTTTTATAACCTTCTTCTCTGTCTGTGTCCTGGGTGATACAAAGAGGCTCACGCCATAATTTTGCAACGTGCTGCTAAGGAAAAATACTTAATTCTCATATTATGTAATATGGCATAGACAGAACCTGGAATGGTGAACATCTTATTTTTTGTTGTTTGCACACCAGCGAGTTACAGATCAGCTAAAACTCCCAAAATAAATGGCCATATCCCCAAGCATGAGGCACACACATTCTATAAATTTGACAGAGCTGGAAGCACTAAGCTGGCCAGCCCCGTGTCCCTGCCCCAGTGATGGACGGCACAGCCCCAGGGCAGCTGCTGGAGCTAAAATGACACAGGGCTAAGTAGGAATGATCTATGCTCTGTTTTCTGTAGCACTTTACAGATTAACAAAATGTTCCACTGAAATGTTGAGAATGATAGTAAAATTCAGGTTGCCAGTGTTTTACTCATGAAGAGTCTACTTAAACTACTTTTTAAAGAGATTTTTATGTATCTGTTGCAGTCTCACTTTTCTATTGAAATATGTACACCTGGACTCATAACTATGACTTTTATTCCTCAGGAAGAGGCATAAAATAGTACTCAGTGCTTTTTAAATGATATAAAATACTTCTAAAATAACTCATCCTTCCCAGTTAAACATTATCTCCTTGCCCATTTTCCCATTCACTTTTTGATATGCTGAAGCTTTTTTTCCTACTTTAAATCAGTTCTACTTTAGAAAAAGTAAACTTCTGAAAAAGGAGGGGGAAATGAGAAAGTTTTATAGGAACAAATAGATTAATAGCTAATGATGATGAGATCTGGCAGCCTTTCCTACAGGTGTGTGCGGAATAGAACGTCACTGTATTATCAAAGCAGGTTAAAGTTTTATCACAGCTCTCGTGTATTTTATTAGATTCTCAAAGCACTCCTCCTCCAGCAATGCCTGGAATAATCCAGGTTGGATATAGATCAGTTGATTAACTGAACCTCAGCAACAGTAGCTGAGCTTTGGTATCATTTCCACTCTTTCAGTTTCCTCATCATGACTTCCCCATCACTCATTTGGATTTGTTTATTTTGTATTTGTCCCTTCCTTCTTGTAGGGTCGAACACTGATTTTGAAGCAAAGGCCAAGCTTTATTCCCTGCAGATCCTTCAGGTGTTCCATCCCATTGATGGAACCTTACATGAGAGCAGGAATCACCCTGTCTGCTCCTGCTAACACAGTAACAACAACACACTGTTACGTGTGACTGCAATTACACGGCTGACATGTTAATTACTGATAGAGACACTCCCCAGTTTACCTGTGACTCAGCTGTCCTGGCTTTTGCCAGGTTACCTGTGTTTTTCTGGCTGGTTTTGCTCTCTCACAACTGAGCCTTGCAAAGGCTCTGCCCTAATCCAGCCAAATTTATACAATGGTGCTGAAGTCTGAGCGCCAGAGCAGCCCCATTAGCTTCAAAAGGACTTCTTTTTGTTAAAAGTTAGGCAGATATTTAAGTGCTTTGCTAGCTTAGGGTCAAAGTGTTCAGCCCCTTGTTGGACTGTGTCTTACCTACCTCCTCATTAAAGGTACCTCAGACCAGTTGGCTCATCTTTATCAAGCAGAGAGTTGCAGCCAATTGACTTTATGTGGCAGCTAAAAGTGATGGAGATCAAGGAAGCTTGAGAGACAAAGAAGTAGGTTTTGTTAGAATCTTAAATGAAAGAAAAATAGCATTTGGCAAGCTACTGAAAATTGTTTCTGACTGAAAATTATGTCAAAAGGGTTTTATTTTCCAAGGACTTTTGACCAAGACTTTTGGAGAGATTTGGATTTGTGGAGGATGGACTAGAGCAGAATCCATCTGCTTATTTTGTTGTTGCCTTTTTTGTTGTGAGTGTGGTGGCACAGACCTTTGAGTGCAGACTCCTGCAATCCCAAGTCAGGGTGCACAGAAGAATTGGGAGCCTCGGTAGAGGTGTTAGTGAAGCTCTTGCATCATTCTTACAAGGGGGTTAGAAACAGCAAAGTGCCTGGTGGGCTTAATACTGAGTGCAACTAGGCAGCCAATTTACAAGAGATCAGCTCTATGGCCTGAATCATCTCCAGTGATGACCAGGGAGGAATTTTCTCCTTTAGCTTAATCAGCATTAGCTGGATAGTTCTCACAATACAAATTATAATATCATTTGCATTTATATTCCTGATAATGATTATATGAAGAAATAATTTTTTGCAACACAACACTGTGTCTGTGCTTTCCCTCACGCTGTGAGGTCAGCACCTGTGTGTGGTGACCCCCCATTGTGGGGATCTGGATGGGGTTCTGCTCTCATCAGAGGATAGCACAGCAGAGGAAACTGGGCAGCCTTCAGTCTTTGGCACTACCTGTGCTGGTCTTGATTGATGTTCCTCCTCTGGGGAGTAGGAGGCAACCACATCCTCTGTGTCCTGTCGATTGTCCTGTCTCTTAGGCTGCAGGGACCCTCTCCTTCCCTCTGCCTGTGCTGTTCCTGTGCCATGAGACCCCTGTCAAAAGTTTTTTCAGACAGTGGAGTGAGTCAGGAGATGTGCTAACACCAGTAGCCCGTGGACCTCAGGATGATGGCCAAGGTGTGTTTCCTGAGAGGTGGAATGGAGATATCCCTCAGGTGATTATGGCCCCTGCTGCAGGGGCAGAGCTGGGGTCCCCCGAGGACAGCTGCATTTTGGGCCGGCTTTAGGCAATTTTCTCTTATTTGATGCCCATATCAGCAGCCTTTGTTGTGAAAAGAAAACTCTCTCCTTCCCTGACCAGTGGTTTGCACAGGGAACTGCCCAGGTTCCTCCCATCACTTTTCCCCAGAGGAGGAGACTTTTTCTTCCTACACTTTCATTTCTACATCCCAAAGCTGATGCAACCAAATTCTTTTTCTAATAGAAACCCAGCAGAAATCTAAACTGTGCAGGGTCAGGTTTACATTTACCCTTCTAAGGTCCATCAGCAGTAGATGGGTGTTTCTGCCAGCCCCAGCTATCAACGTGTTCTGCAAGGAAATATCCCTGGTGTTATTTTCAGGCTCAATGAACTCCAGCATATATTTGTGATTTTCCCTGTTATGATGACATCAGGGTGGAAACATGAGGCCGGGGACTCAGTGACAGCAGGCAGCTTTCTGCCACTGCTCATTTACTGCCTTTCGGAGAGCCAGATCCTATACACTCGAGCATTAACATTATTTCAGCTCTTAAGTAAAACTAAAGAAGTCTTTTCATCTTCCCATTGAGTGACGAGCTCCTTAAGTAGATCACAAGCTTTCTGCTGCTTTGTCTGAGTGAGGAGGAAAACTTTAATTGTTCCCATCTTCTAGTGCAGGTATTGATTAATTAAATGTATTAGCAAAGATCTTGGCCTACTTTTTTGCACCATCAAACAAGTACTTAATGACTATATTACTATGAAAATGGCATTGCTTTAAAGCATTGCATTGGAGCCCCTTTGTACTTTGCTTTTTTTTTTTTTTTTTTCTTATCCCATTATAAACAATAAAGTTTCTCCTGTTAATATAACACAGAGGGAGGGAAGGGAGGCAGAGAGGAGCTCTCAGTTGAAGGCTCCCATCTGGGCCAGGCTGGAGCTGTGGCATTGGGATGTCTCCAGGCAGGAAGATGTGCTGCCAGCTGGGGAGGCTCTCTGCAAGTGCAGGCAGGTCAGGGAGAAAATGTTAGATGGTAAATCTGTATAATTTACTCTAATTTAGCATTTGGTGGGTAGAAATATGAATATGACTCACATGCTAAGAGGGAGAAGGCATGTTTATGAGGAGCAGAACTAATAGATCTGTGTGAGATAAAGAACACTGCCTCCCACCTCACTTAATTGCTTTCTTTCTTGTGTCCCATTTGTAGAATCTCACTTATTTGCACTTTTATACCTACCTGTAGGTCTACTTCCTTCCACCTCACAGCCCTGTGCTCACCAGTGTTTATCAGAGAATCCCAGAATGGTCCAAGATGGAAAGGACTGTAAATATAATCCACTCCCATGGCAGGGACACCTCCCACTGTCCCAGGCTGCTCCAAGCCCCATCCAGCCTGGCCTTGGGCACTGCCAAGGATCCAGGGGCAGCCACAGCTGCTCTGGGCCAACCATTCAGCCCCTCACCACCTTCACAGGGAAGATTTTCTTCCTTATTTCCTGTCTAAATCTACCCTCTTCCAGTAAAGCTATCCCCCTTAGCACATCATACATCCTGCACAAAGGCTCTGTATTTTGCACACTTGCTGAATGGTTAATCCACATGAATCTGCCCCGATTCACACTCACTGTCAGGGCCCCATAATGCCCTCAGGTTTTAAGTGCATCTTCTGTGTTCTTAGAAATCCTATTTTTTCCTGGCCTCCAAGTGCACCTGGAGTTGGTGTTGCTCAGCCTCTCCAGTTTGCACCTTGCTAGGCTGTGAGGTTGTAATAAATGCTTTCGTTTTACAGCACTTAGAGCATTCGTACAAAGTTGTTAAGATCTGACACCAATTTGATGCTTTCAATCTTGATGCTTTTATCCCACCTGTCTTTGCCTGTACCTGCCAACATGCGCCAGCCAGGCCAGCGACCAAAGCCAAGCAGGGCTTCACTGCCTGCAAATGACAAATCATTTCTTGCTGCAAAAAAAGTGCTATTGCAGAACACTTCATAAACTATAGATTTGGAATTAAGGCTTAACATTTTATAGTACCAGCACTGGGAAGTCCCATGTCTGTAACTAAAATACGTGCCATGGTGACAATAACACTTGAGTTTTATGCAATGCTGAAAGTTGAGGCACAGAGAAATTAAATGGGAGCCCAACTGCCTTCAACACCAGAGAAAACCTGAAAATACACCCACAGCTGGCAGCTGCTGGGCCACACTCATACCTGAAATAAAATGCATGTAAGCAGCCTCTGCAGGCAGGTAAGTTGAGGGCTCTGCTGCACAGGAGTGACTCGGGTCCCATATTGGGGTGGGAGGAGTGGAGAAACACAGCTGAGTTGCTTAAAATAGCCAGAAAAGGACCCTTAGTCCTTTCTTGCCTTGTTCCCTTCACATTCACAAATGTTCATCTCTGTCTCTCCTTTTTTTCCATCCTTCCTAGGGGCGATGACTGACAGATTAATATATGTCTAGCTACGTGTCTTAGAAATCAAAAGGAAGGTGCTGTCAGAATCGCTTGTCAGAAAATGAGATTAGGCACACTTGTCATTTGCTGAGGATTGCAGTCTTTCAGAGATAAGGTTGCATTTAATGAGTGTAAAAAGCCTCCTTGTGAAAAAGGGGGTGGTGCAGGAGAGAGAGAATGATTATTTTTCTGGTGTCAGCTGAGTGCTTTATCATATAACTTGATAGCGTGGCACCCTGGCAGGCACTGATAATGGCTGCTGGGGCTATTGCACCTCTTCAGCTGCTCTGCAGCTTCAAAAGTGATGACTTGTTACCTGCTTTTAAACTCCTCTTGGATGTCGAAACCCACTATCCTGGGGGAAAGAAGCAAAAGCATGTTCAGTGTGTTTTAAAGAAAGACCTGTGAAAACACACAGCATAAAGGGAACGTGCTAAATGTATAGCCACTTTCCCCAGCAAAGTAGAAAGAATACTCAGCGGGTTTCGGTGAAATATGGAACTTGTCTGACAAGTGAAGGATAACTAATGAGAAACAGAGCTGTATCCCACTGAAACCAATTGTGTTTTGTTATGGAAAATATTTATCAAGCCTTCTTTTTCATTTGTTGGTTCTCCTAACAGTGCCATAATAACTCCTCTTATGTATGTGATTCGGTTTCTCTCATATGCATCTCAGTTATTTCAATCTGCAGTGGGGTGGATGTTTTTTGGTTATCAATTGGATATTATCATCTTGTACATGAATATTTTAGGTGAATGTTTCATTCATCAAAGTAATGGTCATTCTTTTGCCAAGTTAATGTCTTTGCATGGTTTAGAAGCTGGCTAAAGGTACAGATTTATTGTTCATAATCTACTTTCTAAATATAAGCTGACAGTCAAAAATGGAATTTATCTGTTCAGCAGAAGAGCCCCTACATTAGCTATGTTTTTGCGACAGTATTTCTTGCCTTGGCATACCTCTTTGAAAATTATCCTTGGAAGAGGAGATTTCTGTCGTATATTCTTCTCATCAAATGAGATGTGATTTTCATTATTTTGCTTGAATGTTAGAAAATGAAAGAAATTACTTGATTGGTTTATGGTGCTGATTCAGCATTTTCTGGACTAAAAATGACCTGGACAACAGAATGGGATTACAGCACACAATAATGGATGCTTTATTTGGTGATAAGAAAGTTTTTTCTTCTGACTGAGAGGAAGGGAATGAAAAATATTTCTCTTATTAGGTGATTCAGTGCCCAGATATTGACAGACAAATTAATTTGAAATACTTCTTCAGTTGCAGAGCGTGCTAGCAGGCAGAAATTAGGGGAGGATAATGGCCACAGCTTGAAAGTGGTGCATTTATGAAGTGCACAACAGAAGTGCTGGTGGATGGGGAAGAATTTATATTTTATCCTCTTACCCAGTGATAGGATCTTATGTTCCTGGTTAGACTGCAGGCTGGATAGCAGCTCAGAGCCAAGCGAGGTCTCCAGGAGCTACATCCAGCCAACCCACGCTCCGTGGTGTCTTTAGTAACTCGGAATTCAAACCCCAGGAAGGGTTTTAGAGGAAGAGATAAAATGCTGGCATTTTCTGATGGAAAAGTTGCAGCCAGGATTCTCACTCTTCGTGGTGGTTGAAGGGGGAAGAAAGGCTGTGGTGTTCACCTGAAGGATTTCAGATTGTTTCCAGAAGCCTGGGGGAGAAATGGCTTAATGCACGTAGGACAGTTAGCATTTGTCTTTGGTACAGCGACTGGGTTCAGAAAATTATCCACCCTCCCCAGGTGTGCAAATCTGGGCTAAATTCTGTCCTTGGAAGCAGTGGAGACCCCTTAGTATTTTATAGGGCCAAGCTGTAAGGATAGGGAAGAGACAGCAGCCCTATTGTTCCCTGAGCCCCAGTTTTTATCTTTGTTTCCATTTGAAACCCTAATCATAAAACTGCCTGCAGAGTGGTTGCCTTGCTGTTCCTCTAAATGAGAATTCCAGCTTTTATGCTAATTCAGTTTCAGGTTTCTTTGAACCTGCAGTTTATGGGCCTCTGCTTAAAACTGCAATCTGTTCTGCATAAAAGAAGGGATTACAAAGGGGTTTAGTTTTGCAAATGCTGCAGAAAAATAAAAATAATAAAAAAGTTGCACTGTCATTAATATGTTCCCGCAGAAGTTTTCTGCTTCGTCAAATGAAAAGCGTTATGTACGTGGAGATTTATCCGAGGATGTTCTACATCCAGAGCTCTGTTCCCCTGGAAAGGGGCATTTGCTAATTGTGTCCCCCTTTCCCCAGTCCCTGCTGGAGGGACGCTGAGGGAGCATCACTGGCAGCAGCACTGCCAGGAGCACCTGGGGCAGGGCTGCTCCCAGACATCCCCCCCAGTCCAGCAGAGCCCACCCTCACCACCAGTTTCCTTTTCTCATGACCCTTTTACTTTGTAGCGGTGATGTGGTTGGTTTTGGGGGTCACTCTGGAGGACAGACCCTTTTCCTGCACCTCTCAAAGTGCTGGAATGTGACTGCCTTCTGCTCGGGACATTATGCCCTGGCTTGCTGTTCACAGCCATAAAACTCTGCTGATAGCTCCATAAATTCTTTTCTTGGGGGAAGGATCCTGCATCTCTTTACCAGTAATAGGCAAAATCTTGCATGTTTTCAAAGCATTATGCATAAGGCACCGTAATCACGCTCCAAAGTCAGATACCATGGTGTCTTCTGGGAAGGTTAGCAACTTAATGGAAACATAAATGTTTCCAGGCTTTGACAGAATACCAAAGAATTGGAATATCCACTTTTCATGTTGCCAGGAAAAAAAGCTGCAGAACCTTCCAGGTGAGGTGAGGTTTGCCATAAATAATTTAATCCAATATAATCTGCTGTAATTTCAATATTCGTTTGCTTCTTGTGCCAGAGAGGGATAATTCTTCTTTGGAATTACTCTATGACTTGGAAACGAATGTCTGCTTCCCCGCCTGCTGTCTGGGCAGCTTTAGGTCATTTTAATAAAATACTTGGATCTGAAAACCTCTTCCAGAGAGTGAAAGATCTTGAAATTACTTTTGATCCAAGTTCAATGCACTTCATTTGGCTGTTGTTGTGGCAGAAACAAATGTCGATGCTGACAGAGACCACAGACAGATGAAAAAAATTCTGGCAAGGTCCCACATAGATAGGAGACAGAAGGTTTCAAAAACCTATCCAGGCATAACCTAAAGCACAGGAAAGTATTGCTGTCAGGAGAGGGGGAAGCTTGATCCAAAGGCATTCAAACCACTGCAGGGAGGAGGCGTCCCTTTGATTTAATTTGGCTTTGAGTGAATTTCTGAACTCCAAATTTCTCATTCAGAATTGCACAACGCATTTTGTCCATGTGTAATTTTGTAACAGGTAAACAGAGGTCCTCGATTTATCTCTAAGGTATGAATAATGAACACAATGAGCCCTGCCAATAAACCCTCAGAGCCCCAGGGAGATGAGCAGGTAAATGCATTTCTGATTCTGTGTGTGCTGACATTTCAGGTGTGGCATGTGGTTAACATTGGGAAAATCCAGTACAGACAAGCCTGTTGTTTAATCCACGCTGAATGTATCAAATTAAAGTCTTGTGAGGAACCTAGGCCTTAATTAGATCCGTTCTTACCATGTCAGGATGTGGAAAGTCTTGACCAAGGTGCTCATAGAATACATGAGCTGCCACACCTTGGTACTGTGCATTTAATTCCTCATCCAGGTACATCCAGGACCATGGAGTCCCCAAGTGCTGTAGAGAGAGCACTCTGCCAGTTTTTTTGGTGTAGATTGGAATCTGCACTCAAGCAATATCCATGGCCTATGAACTGCAATGGTTTTTGGCCACTGCCCGCTCTTGGTCCCAGAGACCAGACCTGGAGCCATTTCTGTAGGGTTTCTAAGATGAGATGAAAACCACCTCTCTGATAGCACAGGATTATCTTTGTAGCATATATTTATTAGATAAAAAGATATATTTATTAGATGCAAAAACCTGTGGAAGTTTAACAGCCAAAATGCATGCTCAGTTGTGGTGTGAAAATGTGGGGATAACCTATTCAGCTGAACAGTCCTGGACAACTCATTTCCATTGCCATGGCAGGATCTGAGGTTGGACACAATTCTTTAATTTTCCAGTGGAGACCACTTGTCCCAGTTTTACCAAAGCAGTCCCACCCTGGATCAGCCATGGCATGAAATGTGCTGTCCATGGCCACGGTCTGACTCTGGAGCTGTGCTGGGTGTGTTCATCTCCTGCCTGGCATTATTGCTCTTTGTACTTCCCACCCCACTGTCCCAGCAGAAACCTCCACAGTCAGTGGGACTGGAGACTCAGACAAGAATCTTGGAGAAACCACTGAAAGGGAAAACTCAAGTGGATCGTATGATGACGGAATGAGGAACGAAGGGGAAATATTTGCATTAAATCATGTAGCTCTGCATGGGTAATTGGTAGGCGTTCCATCTTAATGATGGCACTTGTGCTTGTGTGGACAGTCACATCATTATTTCCCCTTCCCCACACCTGCTGTGGGATTTGCTCTGGGCAGGGCCACCAGAACCACTGCACCCAGCTGCGCCCTGTCACTGCTGGGGGAGAGCTCAGAGCCACCTGGGTGTCCTGGGGCCAGGAGAAGGGCAGTCCCTCATCATCCCACCTCCCGAGGTGAGCTCGGAGCTAGGCCAGGACATACATGAACCTTTCCAAGCTGTTGGATTTTAGGCACATAACTATAATCCTGGCTCAGGTAAGGCCAAGCAGGCACACACAGCTCTTGCTCTGCACTTGTTCTCTGGCTGGCATAGGTTGTTCCCATCTTTTCCTTAGAATCACCTCCTCCAGGCTGAGCTCTGCCACAGGAGTTGGGGTGAATAGGACTTGTCAACCCTGTTTCTGAGGATTTAGCTCAAATTCAAGTGGAACCCACGGGAGCTTAATTCCATTAGCACTCCTAGCCCGGTATGAGTTTGAAACTCATTTCCGGGTTTGAAATATTGAAAACACTCCCTGGGCACGGTCTTGCAAGCCCATAAATCCCCTCTTAGCACCTATCCCTTTCCCAGGAAACATCTCACCGTATGGAGCTACTGTGCCAATGTGCATAACTGCCTCTCATCTTCCCAGGAAACATCATTTGGCTCCGAGTGCTGCGCCTCAGTGAATAATCATTTATATCATCACGTATCTGCGCGTTTATTTTCCGCGGTGGCCATTACTAATGGTGTGCTGTGCTTAAGGAAAACGTACAGCGAGCGGGAAATCCACTGCCCGTTGACAATAATGTTCAGTGCTGGAAGTAGTCAGGCGAGTTCCTGCACGGGGGTCTCAGAGAGAAACCACAGCTCAGTGAGCAGCCGGGGTCCCCGGCAGGCCACTCTGCCTGCAGCTGGGAAGATTGGCTTTTCCCACTTAAAGGAAAAAAAAATTAATTTTCCGTTTAAAGAAAAAAAAAGGAAAAAAAAAAAAAAAGCAAAATGCAATGCGATGTTTTCGGTCGTGTTTTCCTCCCGCGGAGCTCTAGAGAGTGGTAGTTCTATCTTCGTGGAGCTTTCGCGACTGATGCTCGTGTGCGTGTGCCGCTATCCCGGAGCAGGGGGGCCTGTCCGGCTCCGCGGGTCCCTCGCACGCACGGCGGAGCCCCGCAGGGCGCTCGGGGCCGGCGGCGG
>VWZN01014219.1:96296-135122 GCA_013396955.1 Regulus satrapa
CCACTTTTTTTTTTCCTTTCTTCCACTGGGAGAAAGAGATTAAGGGGAAAGAGAACAGAAAAAGCATAGGGGACAGTTTTGTCAAAGGGATTAGCATTCAGACTACAAAATATCAGGAAAAGAAGCTCAGAAAAGCTCCCCTGTTTGGAGATAATGTCAGTAATTGCTGGCAGGCAGGTGCTGGGCTCTCTGCTGGGGCTGGGGGGGCTGTTCCTGCTCTCAGTGCTGGCCCTGGGGAGCTCCGAGTGCCCGGGGGCTGTCAGTTTGATAAATTCCCAGTTCAAGTTCCCTCTCCGCAGCTCAGGCTGTTCGCTTCCAAGCCAGCTCTTCCCCACTGTGTTGTCCACGGCTGCTTTTGCCAAAAGCAATAAAAGTCACTCGTAAGAAAGGTCAGATTTGCATCGGGTAAATCATGATGAAACCTTACAAGCTGCCAGGGCTGGGCAGACTGACAGCGTCCAGCCCTCTGTGTCCATGGTCACTCCTCTTGGATGTCCCACAGCCACCCGTTTCTCACACACTGCTTAGGTTTTTCTTGCCTTTTCTTGGTTTTTTGTCTTTTTTATTTTTTTATTTTTTATTATTCAGTACTGAAGCAGCCGAAATTACAGAAGTAATGTATTTATGGAGCAGGTACAAATCCTGAAGCATTTTACATCTCACGTATACATTTTGTCCTCTTTCTGTCATTTTGTTGTGGACTTCAAGGCTTAAGATATGCCCAGGCTCAAGGAGTGATGGATTAAAGTGGATGTATAATGTGGAACAGTCCCTTCCTTAGAAACACTAAGAATTTTAAAAATCCAGAGCCAAGTGAAATCCCCCCCAAA
The DNA here is from genome assembly GCA_013396955.1 of Regulus satrapa. Classification (NCBI taxonomy): domain Eukaryota; kingdom Metazoa; phylum Chordata; class Aves; order Passeriformes; family Regulidae; genus Regulus; species Regulus satrapa. The sequence goes on from VWZN01014219.1 coordinate 97,127, forward strand.
CCTCTCTAGAAGAGCTGGTAAAGCCCCTTGAGGAGAAGTCTCTCAGCTCCCATTTAGAACTTGGCTGCCCTTGGAGCTGAATGAGAAGGTGCATCACTGAATCTAAGAGGGTCCTGTGAGCTCGGGGGGGCAGCCAGTGCATGTTGGGGTCTCTCAGGGCTGGGACTTGTGTCACAGCCGAGTGATGGAAAGGGCTGTGGGGTTCCTTTGTCCCCCTCCTTGCTGCCACCCCTCCCAGAGGACCCTCAGAGTCCTCAGTGAGTCTGCAGCAGAGCTGGGAATGTGGGAGGGATGGAGCCTGCTCCCAGAGCAGGAGTTCCCGTGGCTGCCACTGAGCCAGCGGTCCCTGGCCATGGATCAGAGCCCTTCCTCTCCCAAGGCAGGAACGCCTTGCAATGCTTCAATTACCCAGGGACATGGTTCCCTTGGGAATCCAGGTGGCTGTGCTGGGAAGTGAGCACCCAGGGGTCCGGGCCCTTGGTGATGCTTGACAAAGGAGCTGTCAGTGTCTGAATAAATGAGTTGGAAAAGAGCTGGCAGAGGAGAGCATCTCCCACCTGCATCTCCCTCCCTGGCTCCCTGTGGGATGGCCTTTCCAGCTGGTATTGCTACTCTTAGTCTGTGTGTCACTGAAGGAACAGAACTGCCCCAGAGCCTCTGGGAGTTTCACCTCAGCACCATTAATCCCTGCCAAAGTACAGGACTTGTTCGTGAATTTTTGTAACGTGACTTCTCAGCATAATTAAATTCCATTATCTCTCAATAATTTAAATGCACGCATCTGAAGCTGCAGAGCAGGCAGCTCCTACTACGACTGTGTGGTTCCCTTATGTTAACTCCCTCCTACATACCCTTAGAAAACAGCTTTTCCTGAAGGGAGAAATGAGTCCCAAAGTGGTGAAGTTTTCATTTGTGCTGTATATTGAAGTTTGCCTTTGATCAGAAGCACAATTGGGCTGTTAGAGCTTTTTATGTTCAAATTGTTTACAGGATGTTCATGTAAACTTTATGAATCCTTCTGCTGTGTGGCACCACCAGCTGTCAGGGAAATATTTATACTCTCAGCTGGAGGTAGATCAAGGCATCTGGGTTAGGAGGCTTCACTGGTGGCTGAAATACCAGTCAGATCAAGCCCTTGCTTTTTAGGTGGTTCTACGACAATATCCTGCCCTCAAAAAAACAGGCGTGTTGTTGTTTCTCCCCTTGGCTTCTGTGATGAAGCATTTCTGGAGGATCCTCTACAACATCTGTTTCTGTAAACAAGCAGGGAGCTAAAGCTGGCAATTCCTTCCCTGCTGATCCCTTCACAGAAGATCCTTGGCTCTGGAGAGGTGCTCTCACTCTTGAACAAACCATCCCCACAGCATCTAAGTAGGATGTGAGTGGATCCAGTACTCTGCAGGCAGCACATGTGCAATGTTAATATAGTCAGTGTGCCAGAGGACTGGCTGGGGCTGCCTCCCTTCTTTCCAGGGTCTGGAGGAATCCACAGAACATCCTCACTCACTTGGGCTGTGTTCTCAGCCTTGCTTGCAGTTTTTGGGGTGGCTGCTCCCTGCTGCCATTGAAATGCCTTTTCCTCTCCTGCTCTGGGAGCTCTGGGGCAACCCCAGCCCTGCAGGGAACCAACTCCAGGCCAGCAAACCTCAGGGACTGCTGAATCATCCCAGATGTCTGGTTTGTGGCAGTTGTGACCCCCACAAGTGACACTCTGACAGTGGGGTCTCTTCACCTTTCTGGCAGAGGCTTTCCTGGTGGCTTTAAATGGTTTGTTGGTGTTTTGTGGGTTTCAAATGCCTTTTCAGTATTTTCCATGTGGAGGTTCAGTGTCTCATTAGGGAGAGGCTGAGCACTGGAAAAAGCTGTGAGTTTGGAGAGCCTGGGTTTCTGGTTCCCCTGAGTTAGATCAGGGAAGCTGCTGGGTCACTTCACTCTTGACTCCTGAGTGAAGCAGAGAAAAAGGTTGATAAATGTGTTGTGATAGTGGTTTCCTCTGCTGCACAAAAGAGTGAGGCAGCTATTCCTGTGCCAGGGAGGCTTCATCTGAGCAAGGAATTTGTGCAGAACATCCTTTATGGCTTCACCTCCTAAGCACAAACCACCCCTAACCAGTCCTGCTCCTTTCCATGGCGTTCTCTATGTGCTGGTGGATTTTTGGCTGGGCTGTGGGAAGCCAGTGCTGGGAGGTGCCAGAGCTGTGGGATCCCAGTGCTGTTCTGTAGCTGCAGGAAAAGGTCGCTGGATAATGTGATGTGCCCACAGGGGCAGGTGAAAGTCTGAGTAGCCTCTTCCAAAAATTCCACATTCCTAAGTTGTTAAACGTACAAAACAGGAGCCTGTCAAGGCTTCACAGGTAACTTTTAAGTTAGTAATTCAAAACAAAAGCAGAAAGCTGCCAGCATGGTACAAGCACCTGAAGGCATTGGCTTTTCCTGACCAAAACAGCAGAGAGAGAAGTTGCAAGTGTTGTCCTGGGTGTCCCTGCCCCCTTGGGCTGGTATCAAGTAGCCTTTGTGGTTGGTTGGTGATCACATGCCCCCAAGAGTTCATTTAAGGCTGTGGATTTTTGCAAACTCAAGCTATTCCAGGCTAAGGAGCAAAATGGCAGTATTTCCCAGCACAATTGTATCTCATATGGAGGGAATATTTGTTTTGTGAATTAGCTTATATTTGATTTTCTCAAAAAAGACATCAGTGTTGGGCTGTAAAATTGTGTTAATTGGTTCAAAATAAGGTAGGAAAAAAAGTCTTGAGACAGAAGGGTTTTGCCTTACCATACTTGTGGCTGGGGGAATTCAGGCTGGAGGCTGCTGTGAGATTTGGTAAATGGAGCATCCTGCAGACCTCCCCTATCTGGCCTGCTGTTAGTCTCTCCCTTGTAATAAAATGTTATTTTCTCTGAAAATGTATGTTTATTTAACTAGGTCTCTTTTTGCTTCACAATCTGGATTCCATTCAGTCAGTTACCACTCCAATTAACTAACAATTATTTAACATTAACAGTAATTACAGACGCCAGTTAAGCGCCTACAGATGTCAACTGTTAGCTTTGTACCTAATCACTCAATGAAATGGAGAAAGTTCAACAAACATCAATTAGCCAAGCAATTAGTATGAGGTAGGAAAGAGCATGTTATCGTGTGTGAGCTGATTCAATTTATTTTATTTTGTCAGTAAAACACACACAGGCAGACAAGCAGCAATAAGTTGCTGAGATTAGATAAAGCTGTATTGTTTTGCTGCTTATACAAGATTTTTCCCCCCTCCTGTTCTCTCCCTTGCATAGCTTCACTGTGCTTTGCCAGGCGTTTGTTATCTTATCAAATGCATTTCATTTCCATTGGAAAAGCCCGGCAATGTCACAGCGGAGGGACCATGTTTCCATCAGGTGTCACCTGAGCAGAGCCACTCCTGCCAGGAGCTCAGCCTGGCAGTGGGTTTAACCTGGGTTTGACCTGGGCCTAACCCAGAGTTAGGCCAAGGACACCCTGCAATGGATCTGTGGCTGTAGGTAATGCTGGACAATGTGAGTTCCTTTGCTGGATTTGTCACTTAGGGGTGGTTCTGGATGGACTCTGGTCCCACAGCCCCTTGCTTGGGCTCTGTGGGGACCACAGGGCTCCCTCTGGGCCAGTGGGAGCACCCAGGGCCCAACTGGAGGGAGGGAGCAGCTGGCACAGGGTAGAATGGGCCACTGTCACCTCCAGCAACACTGTGGAATACTGGGGGGGGACTGTGTGCCCTGCTCAAAAATAAAACAAAAACAAAAAAAAAACCTGAGAAGAAATGGGCCATAAATTAGCTTTAACTTTACCTGAGTTACCTGAGAGAAATGGTTGATTCTCAGCCGCCACCAGCCTCTCTTCCAAGGTGGTTTGAGGTCAGGAGAGCTGTGCAGAGCTTAGGGTGTGGCTGTGGGGTACACACACTGCCCCAAACACCCAGCTGTGCCACCAAGCCTCCAGGACACCTCCTGAGCCCTTCTCCCATAGGATCTAATGCCTTCCCACTTTACCCAGTTCCACAGCCTGAGCAAGGGCTGGTAGACAGCTACTGTAATTTAAAACAGAAAAAACACCCCAAAATACTCCATGTCTTACACTCTTGGCACTCTGGATGTCAGTAGTTCTGCAGCAATGTCTACAGGAATTGTGGGGTTTTCTTGCTTTTGTTTTGTTTTGTTTTTTCAATAAAGTCTTAAAAGGTGCTTAAAACCAAAGCAAAAAAAGCTTCTTTTTCATACAGTTCTCGACTGTCCCCCAAACAAGAATGTATTTTGCCTTCAAAAATGCTGGACAGGATTTGGAGCAACCAGGTCTGATTGAAGTGTCTATGTCCACAGCAGGGCCTGGAATGAGCTGAGCTTCAAGGTCCCTTCCAACCCAAACTGTTCCATTATTAATCACCACCCTGACATATTGTAAATGTTTCTCCACACAAAACGATCCCACAAAGTCAGATATTATTTTATCATACAGTCTGCCCACAAAAACCCATGAAGTTCTGTGAATTCGTCGTTGTTTTCCAAAGTGTGGGTATAGGAGCGGAGAACCACAGGCAGGTCTCACTGTTGCTTTCCAAAATCTCAGTTTTTTCTTCTTTTCCCTAGAAGAACACAGTCTGAACATGTGAAGAAACTCTTCAGTGTTTGTCTGAGTAGGCAGAAAAACTAAAATCAACCTTCACAGTGAGAGCTGCCACATTCTTTCTGGGGGGAAAGAAGACTTTGTGAAGGATAAGACTTCAATCTGGTGAATTTTTAGCTTTATTAGGGCTCAGCACAGATTCTCCAAAGGAAGAGGCAGGACCTGGTTATAAAGGGATGCTGTGGGTCTCAAGAGATGGATGGGGTTGTGAGAGAGCAGTTCTGGGCTCAGGGGGCAGAATAAAAAGACTCTGTTTTTTTTCCTTGTTTAGGCTTCAGCTCAAGTGTTGTGCTTCCCTGCTCCTGACTGGCTTCAAACACTTGTTAGCATCCAGCATTTACCTGAGTGCTTTTCTGGATGAGAGCCACAGGAATAGATCCTGATACATGCTGGGGACTCTCAACCCCCCAGGATCACTGAGATTCCTTTTTTCTTATCCCTACTGGATGTTGGTGAATCAGAGAGACTCAAGCCCCTTTTGCTGTCCCTGTCCCCATCCCTATCAGATCCCATTCTCTTCCCCCATCTGGCTGCTGCCCTGGCTTTGGGCATCAAAGTTGGGTAGTGTGAGCTGGGTGATTTCTCGCCAGAAACCCAAACACAGAAAGAAGGAAGGAAAAAAAAAAAAAGCCTAATTTTGCAGCTGAGTTGCTCAAGTGAGAGATGGGGTGGAAAGAGGCTGAGCCTGGGCAAGGGCAGAGGGGCTGGAGGATGAGCCCAGGATGAGGACATGGCTTCAGCTGCTATCAGCACTTGTCCTACTGTTGTCCAGTGCATTCAGTTCCTCAGTGGAACAGAAGCTGTTTTCCAAGCTGGCTGTGACTGCCTGAGAGAGGCTTCAAGTGTGTCTGAAAGGGCCTTGCACAATGTTCAAGTGGTTTAAAAAAACCCATATCAATGTATACTCAGAAAGTGGCAAACAGAGGAGCAGATAAACTGAGTGAAGTGTCCTTTAGAGCAGTTAATGGCCTTGACTTACATGTGCTGGGAGAGCGAGGTGGGAGCTGGGAATTAGAAAGAGCTCCTTCTGGGAATTACCACAGAACTGTAGAATCCTAGAGTGGGCTGGGTTCGAAGGGACCTTAAAGCTCATCTCATTCCCAACCCCTGCCATGGCAGGGATACCTTCCACTCTCCCAGGCTGCTCTAAGTCCTTTCCAACCTGGCCTTGGGCACTGCCAGGGATTCAGGGGCAGCTGAACCTGCAGGACCTCCCTAATCTGCAGTCAAGAATTTCTAAGTTGAAAATGTTTCTCCCAAGAAACTGTTTTGGGGGGGGGTTTTTGGGTTTTTTTTGGGTTTTTTTGGTTTTTTTTTTTTTCTTTTTTGAGCTGAAGACCCCAGCTTACTAAGGCTGTTCAGAGTGGGGTTAGGAGAGAGTTCACAAGTCCAGCAGCACAAGAACCAAACCCCACCAGAGCTGGAGTTTGTGCTAGTGCAGCAGGATCTCCCCTGGCACTTGAAATCCTGGCTCAAGGCACACTCACAGCTTGCCCTGAGCCCTCCAGAGCCACCTGATTTATTCCAATCTCCTGCTCAGTCAGAGGAGTTCCTCCTGTTTCCCCCTCACCTGCAGTGATTCAGAAGTCATGAACAGCATGGTCCAAACCACCTCCTTCCCCAGCCCTGTGGGAACCTTTCTTGGGTCACTTTGTACTCTCAGGGTCCTAAATGGGGTTTCACAAACACTGGGGGCTCTGGAGGCTTGGGGGATCTGGGCAACTGGGCCAGCTCAGGCCTTGGTGAGGGAAATGGGGAAGAACCTGGGAAGAGGGATGAGGTGAAAGAGCTGCTGAGCTCCCACAGCCATTTGCTGTATTTTCCAAATACTTCAAGTTAGTGGGCACTTTTGGAAATTACAGGCAAAGGAATTTGAGTGGCTGGTAATAGAAAACAGCTGCTGCAGAGCAAGCTGGGTCCTAAGGAAAAATGACTCCATGGAAATGGGTCTGCCAAGTAATAAAGCCACAAATAAATACTTAGTTCATTTACTAGGTTGTTGGTCCCATAAGCACTGAAACTTCATTTGTTAAGAAAGGCAGCATTAAAAAAATCTAGAGCAGATGAGCAAGGCCCTGGTTTTGCTGCTGCTGGCTGGGTTTATTGCTGGGGTTGCATGCCTGGGGCCTGTGCAGCTTTCAGCAGGTGTGGGAGCTGCCTGGGGACCTCAGCACCAGTTTGTTCTTTCCTGTGATAATAACTGTTGGGTTTTCTATTTTCTCCTTGCCTGTGTTGCTGAGAAAAATGACTATTAAAATCTGACTTTGGCAGTTTTTCAGCACCAGGAAAGACCTGCTGCCCCTGGGGAGGGGTGGGAAGCTGTGCCAGGAGCACAGTGCCTGCTGGAGATCTCAACCACAGGGTAGGACAGCTTTGGAACTTCAAATACCAGCTCTCCTGGCACAAAGAGACTTTTGTCATTGAGGGAATTGCTCTCACAAGGCAGTTGATCCTCAGGTATTTTGGTTAGGGAGGCAGGGGGACTTCAGGGAAGCTTCAGGCTGTGATAGATGGAAAGTCTGATGATGAGTTTCTGACGCTCCCAGAGAGAGAACAGCTTGAATCTTTCTTTTTCCATCTGATTGCATCTAGGAGAATTTCTTTAGGTACTGTTCTTCAGGTTCTCCTGATGATCTTACTGAGGTCTAATAAGGCCTTAGTTTTCATGTGGAAGAAGCAGGGTGAACTCCTGGGCTCACCTCATCTCTTCATGAGGAATGGCAGAGGAATGATCTTGGTCTTCATTCTGGTCTGCATTCCTTGTCAGAAGTTCAGCCTTGTGTTTCTAACTCTCAGTCAAATGGGCGTTGATTTGAAGGTGAGGATTGTTGCTGTATGAATACACAGCCTCCAGAGCCTTTGGGATCTGGGAAAGATTTACCATGTGGGTGGAAAGATGGAAAGCAGTCAGGGCTTTGGAAGGAGCAGCATAGAAGGGTCGTGCCAGGTTCTCTGGCACATTCAGGGATGAGAGCATGCTTGGGAGCAATCCTAGCAATCCTGGAGCACCAGGATTTCACCTTTCACCATGCCAGGAGAAATCCCGTGGCTGCCTCAGACACATTTAAAACTACTCCAGCCAGAGTCATTGTGAAGATGTGGTTCTTGAGCAGCCAGCTCATTATAGCCCAGTTCATCCTTGAGCAGTTGTGTCTGGCTGCAGAGGGGGTGAGCAGCCTGTGGAGTACACCAGCCACTGCCTCTAGTGGTCAGAGGGATGAGCTCCCACTGGCACTGGGGATGTCCCTGTGCCTGTGTCCTGTCGTCTGCAGCTAGCCCTCAACCACAGCCAGGAGCAAACAGCTCCCTGGCACCTGCTCAGTCCAGGCTCCAAGAGAAACCAGAACCTTTGGGTACAGAGCCTCATCCTTGGCCACTTGAAAGGGTAAAGCAAAACCAATTGGCTCCATGGGTTGAATTAGAAAACTCTTGTTTCTGTGTTGCAAAGATCATTTTTTCTTGTCTAAGAGCTTTTTTTCATGCTGTGGTCAGTGTTCCTTCCTAAAACTTGTCTCTTGTACCTGCTCTCGTATTTTCCCAGTGGTTTCTCTAGGTATGTTGCGCCCACATTCGCGACCTATGAATTTGTACTGGGAAGGTGCTTATCTTATAGAGGTAGGTGTATCTGCATAAGTATTTTACAAAAATAATTATCTTCTCAAAATGCCCCTCTGGTAGTGTCCAAGGCCAGGTTGGATGGGGCTTGGAGCAGGCTGATCTAGTGGAAGGTGTCTCATGGAAGGGCGTTGGAATGAGATGAGCTTTGAGGTCTTTTCCAGCCCAGCCCATTTCATCATTCTGTGGTTCTTTAAAAGATCATGGCCCAGTGCTGCCCTCAGATGCTGTATGCACTTCCTGTGGTGCAAGATGGGATGTGATGTCGAGTTTGAGTAGATAAAGCCCAGTTTGATCAGTCAGCCAGGTCTGAACCACTTCCCACAAGGGTGTCCTGTGCAGAGCCCGCTGCTGTGCCAAGTGTGTTTGTGGGCTCAGTGGGTGTGACTCCATTCACTGACCAGTCTGGTGACACCCACAGAGCAGCAGAGAGGATTGGTGCCTCTCTCTGTTGTCACTCCATGCCTTCAGCCCCTGTGAGCTGCTTTTCCATCTGCTTCTGGATCTGCTCTGTGTCTGATCTGGCTCTTAGTCTGAAGTTGTCACTCCACAGACCACCTTTGGCCCTGTTTGCACAGCCCCTCACTCTGTGCACACCAGGCCCACAGCCAGGACTTGGGGGAATCACTGTAATACAATTAAATGGTGATAACAATCATCTGGCAAGCTGTTCCACTTGTCTGGAAAGGGCTGGGCTATATGTGCGTGTGGGACAAGTCTGTGCATCTTTTGAATTAATAAAAAAATTAAGTTTGTCGACAATCCAGCCCGCAGTAAATTAACACCTTGCTGACAACTTGAAGGAGTGAGTTGGTGTTTTAATACTTAAGCTTGTTTTCGTCCTCTGTCTTCACATGCCCTGTCCAGCATCTCCTCTTACTCAAATAACCTAGTTGCTCTCCAGCCTTTCAACAGCACATCAGCTTAGTGCCTTGCTGCCAAGGTGGTTGTTCACCTCAAGGCCTCATTATGTGTTGCCACTAAATCGGGGCCAAAAATAACTTGACAATACCTGCTCAATACACAGGTTTCTCAGTGACAAACAAATAAATGGGTGAAGCAAGACCCAAGCACAGTGAGCTGCCGCAGCCTGCTGTGCACGCAGCCCCTGGTGACAACAGCCATCACGCTTCAGAGAGTGCTGGGACACAGGGGACAGCAGGGGATAGTGGGATCTCCTCCACAGCCCAGGGCGAGCCATGGGCATTTTCCCGCAGGTAAAGGGGCTGGCAACTTGGAACACAGACTTAACAAAGGCATTTGAAGAAATAATAATATAATAATAATTAAAAAACAATGGCCTTCACACACTGTCATCTTAGGGGGTCTGTGGGTGTGACAGAAGTGATCCGTCTTTGCCTTTTAGTCTGATATTATAATTAATTTGAAGTTGATTGCTGTGCATGCTTCAAAATTGGATTAGCCAGTAACTCGTCCCTAATGGTGGTTTTGATTGCTCTGGCCGTTGACACAAAGGCAGTGAAACCTCTTGACTTTGGAGTGTGTTAATGTGTCCTGAGGAGGCAGCGGTGGCTGCACCAGGGTCCCCAAAAGTGAGGTGTCCCTGGCAGGACAGCCCCTTTGGGCGAGCTGGGCTGTGCCAGCACATGGCACAGGGGCACAGTCCACCATCCTGGAGGAGTGCTGGGTGCTGCCCTTCCCCATGGCAGCACAACCGTGCTCTGCTCCTCCTGGCACACCCCGAACCCCTCAGGGAGCTGCAGGAACGTACCCTGAGCCCTGGAGTTCACAGCTGGGTCTGGCAGGACACAGGGAATGGCTTTAAAGAAGGAGCAGGTGGGATGTTGGGAAGAAATTCTCCCCTGTGAGGGCGGGCAGGCCCTGGCCCAGGGTGCCCAGAGCCGCTGTGGCTGCCCCTGGATCCCTGGCGGTGCCAAGGCCAAGCTGGATATTGGGGCTGGGAGCAGCCTGGGACAGTGGAAGGTGTCCCTGCCATGGCACTGGATGGGACTGGATGATCTTAAAGTTTCCTTTCAACCCAAACCTTTTGGGGTTCTCTGAGTAGCTGGTATTGCTAGTCCTGCATGACATAGTGGATAAAATAAAATGGGTACATTCACAAGCGTCTGAGAGACCCTGTAACATGACGTTTCCTGGAATTGCTCCTTTTTAAGCAGTTTTTAACTCCTTTTTTGTGCTTGTGAGTGAGTAGCAAGTCTGGATTTTCAGCCAGGTCAGTCCCAATGTCTGCCCAGCGTGTGTCCAACAGCCAAGCAGGGGAAAGGGGTGATCCTGTTCTGTTCCTGTTCCAGTGGTTGTTTGCTGTGCTCAGCAGGCAGTGTTGGTAAGCAGAGTGTGGGGAAGAGTGGAAAGGAGCACTGTGATGCTACGGAGGGACGTTACTTGTTTTGGCAAAGAATCTGTAGCATTTTTCTGCAATGTTTTATGATTCTTCTGCTGCTAGCAGTCAGAATGAGGAGTGGCCAAAAAAAACAGGGCAGCTATGGAAACTTCAAAGCTCGGGGATCAGCCTAGTTTGTGGGTAAAAGCCTACTTTCGGAATTTATGTGTTTATGTTGCTTATTTTAGTAAACGTATTATGGATAAAGTAATTTCCAAATGCAAACAGGAAGCAGGGAATTGGATTCTGTCTTTGAGCTGATTCTTCAGGAAGTGATAAACAGACTTTTAGCAGTCTCCATTTGAATATTTAGGTTTTATTTGCTTTCCTTTGGCTAACCATGGAACTTAAGCACTGCTTAAAACCCAGAGTTTATCACTGGGCTTTCATTTTCTCTCTGCAACTTAAACTTTGCCCTTTGTAGATGGAGTGAATCCATTCGGTTGGGCTGTGGTTTTAATATGGAAAAAGCATGCAGAGAACTTGCTCTGACAGGCAGAAGGTAAATGATTTCCCTACGTCTCAGTCAGGTTAGACTTTTTTTCTTTTACAAAAAGAAAGAAATTGCTTCTACTCTATTTACCTTTTCCCCTGAGGAGTAAACGGGAGGTGGAGGCAGCACATACTTTCTGACACAGTGTGTTTGAGAGTTCTCTTCTTGCAACAACAACACATCAGCCAGGAGCGAATTTCCTGAGGGTGGTTTGCTGATGGACGTGCTGAACCTTGCCTTGTCAACAGGCACATTCCTGGGATTTCATGCACCAGCAGCCGCGGTGGGAAATGGGAGCTGCACGGAGCAATAATTCACGTTTATTGTGCAGATCAGGAACAAACAGCGGCAGGATTGGAGCTGCTTGTGTTTGAGAACAGGACTGGTAGGGTTGGGATGAGTCCACAGGAGGCCATGAAGATACTCCAGGGGCTGGAGCTGCTGTGCTGTGAGGAAAGGCTGAGAGAGTTGGGGTTGTTGGCAAAAAGGAGGCTCTGGAATGGCTTTATTGTGGCCTTCCAGGGCCTAAAGGGACTCCAGGAGAGCTGGAGAGGGAGAAGGGATGGAGGGACAGGACACAGGGAATGACTCCCACTGCCAAAAGGCAGGGCTGGATGGGATACTGGGCAGGAACTGTTCCCTGTGAAGGTGGTTAGGCCCTGGCCCCGGGTGCCCAGAGCAGCTGTGGCTGCCCCTGGATCCCTGGCGGTGCTCAAGGCCAGGTTGGATGGGGCTTGGAGCACCTGGGACAGTGGGAGGTGTCCCTGTCCATGGCAGGGGTAGCACTGGATGAGCTTTGAAATCCATTCCAAATCCAACCACTCCCTTATTCCATGGTAAACCTTCAAATCCCATTTTCTCAAATATAAAAATAGTTGAAGATTCAGGCGTCCCTTGGAGAGCTGCAATTAGTTCTAAGAACAAAAGGCTTTACAGTTACACGCCGTTACAATCATGTTCTTTAAAAGGTAAACCAAAATTACACAGCCTCCTTTTCTCCCTGAGCATCTGCAGGAATGTACTTTGAGGTACATATATCTCTGTATGTTTTTAATAATGCTCCCTCGTTTGACATGGTGTCTTGCCAGAAATGAAATCATTAATGAACTCCAGAGGGGATTTATGCAGATCCAAAGCTGCTCATTACATCTATTTTTAAGTCTGTTGCTGCACTGAGGGCAAGGGGAATTTGTTGGAACCTGTAGAGTTAAAACTTGTAATTTTGTTTGCTAACACTTGCAGAAGATTACAGCTGTGATCCCAGGCCCTTTGAAGTCAAGGAGAGCAGAGGGATCATTAACATAGGGATTATCCCTGTTTTTCTAATGCAATACGCCCAGAGAAAAGCTCCTGGTGTCCATCTCCTCCCACCTGGGGAATGCACACGACAGGGATGGTGTGTGGGGAGTTCTTTCCAGGCTGTGGCTCTTCCAGAGGAGGCGACTGTGGTGTGTCTGTGAAATCTCAGTGTCCATGAAGTCTGAGTGGAATCCACAAAGTCTGTCACTGTACAATTTTAAACGAAATAGTCAAAAATCTTACTTTTGGAGCCAGGGTTCTGGATGACCCCTGTGCACTTTGAGAAATCTCCATCTCGGACACTGTTCCCCAAAAAAAGTGTTTTCGGAGACCTCTGGCGTTAGGATTTTGTCTGGGATCCTCTCTGCTCTGGGATGATGGATACACAAACAATTTATGCAAGCAGCTGGAAGAAAGGTGCATCAGGGCCAAATGCAAGGGCAGGATTTTGTAGGAAACAGCCTCTTGTGGCAGCAGGGTAAAGACATGGAGAAAGAGCATGATGTGTGTCTGCAGAAGGCAAGGAGAGTGTGAGGTTGCTGCTGGTGTTGGGTTCCCTGCAGGTATTTAATGGGGTTTGCTGCAACGTGTCCCAGTTGGGAGGATGGTTCTGGAGCTGACAGACAGTGCTCAAGGCAAATTCTTTTCATTAAAAAAGGATTTAATTAATTAGAGCCGACTGTTGGCTGACAGGTTAATTGATAGGGGAAGTGGGCCCCAGAACCTGGAGGTGAGATTATACTCTTGACTTTAAATCTTTGCAGCCTCTGGTAAAACTTAGGCTTCTACTGGAATGTCAGAGAAATCTCAGTGGCTGTTTTACAGGGCACGGTGCCTGAAAAGATATGCAAGGAAAGCTGCAGTTTCCTAAAATTCAGTTTTCAAATAAAGATCTGATCTGGCAAATTTATTCTAGGTGAAGGCTCATTGAACTGTTTCAGTAGTGGCTTTGCGCATTGCTGTGCTCACGTGGAATTGGTTGGGGCTGACAAGGAGCTCACGTGGAACTTCTTTAATTGGCTAAAATAAAACTTAGTGCATCTTCTTTTTAACTGTTGAAATAAGTAATCACTTGCTCCAATAAATGGGAGTTCTAGAACCACTCTTTTCTAATAACTTGGTTTTTAAAATGGAAATGAGCTTGGGAGTAGGTTTACTGATGGATTGGAAGGTAACTGAAAGTAGAATGAAATTGAAAATTGGGCAGGAATTGTTCCCTGTGAGGGTGGGCAGGCCCTGGCTCAGGGTGCGAGAGCAGCTATGGCTGCCCCTGGATCCCTGGCAGTGCCCAAGGCCAGGCTGGACACTGGGGCCGGGAGCAGCCTGGGACAGTGGGAGGTGTCCCTGCCATGGCAGGGGTGGCTCTGGATGGGCTTTAAGGCCCTTTCCACCCCAAACCATTCTGGGATGCTTGAAGGGCAGCCCAGGGCTGAGTGCACTCTGGGACCTGCTGACAGATCTGGTCTCAGTGAAATTCTTTTCCAAATCCATCTGGTCAACACAAATGAGAAAAGGGAAGGCTTCTGGCAGTTGTTCTTTGAGCCATGTGGAAACCATATCTTATAGGGTAGGGAGATAATAGTGAAAATAGAAGTAATATAGCAGGGTCGGAAAAATCCAGCTGGAAAACGGTCTTAACCTCCACCAGAGTCCACCAAAGCTGTACAAGGAGGCTGTGGTGGGGAAAAGCCACTTATCGGTATTTAATCCTTTCTGTTTGGTCCAGGTTATTCCTTAGATCTGGACATTAACCCTTTATTTTGTGGCATCCAGAGAACACCTAGGCACTGTCAAAGCTTGGATGATGATGTGAACATCAGGGGCGTGTTTGGCAAGAGAGGTCAGAGCAGGGTCAGCTCATGGGCAGGAAGGTCCCTGTCACTTGTGCTGCTGTAAAAACCAGAGTATAATTTAGATGTAGTTCTTGGCTGGGTTTCTAAGGAAAATAACTGGTGGAAGAAAGGTGTTTCCTGGTAAGCTGAGAGCAGAACATCACTCATCGGATTCAAAGAAAGAAATTTCATCTGTTACAAATGAGGTGATTTACACTGGCTAATAATAACAGTGACTGTTCTATGGGGGTGAGTCCTAAGGATTTGCCATAATGGTTGTTTTCATTGGCACATGAATACCTGGCTGTAAGAGCTGAGACACTCCTGTTACAGCCCTTTACTCTTGGGTAGAATTAGATACATGGATTGCATATATCAGTATAATCAACCCTGCTAAGATGTCAAAACATCAAGTGTCAATCCTATCATAAAATCTAAACCCATCTTGTTTTCCTTTCCCTTTTTCCCCCCCTGTGCTCCATCTAAAATAAATAACTGAGAAATAACTGAATGACTATAACCCATTTCTCCAAAGAAAAAAAAATAATTGCCTCCAGACTTCTAACTTACCTGCCAAATTGCATCCTGATGTGAATTGCAATGGAGAAATTATAATCTTTTGAGACAAGGAAGGAGTCTATAAGTGACCCTTCCCTGGTAGGCACAGTCAAAATGAAACTAAACTTGGCAAGTGATTTGCACTCCCATCAGGGAAGAGTCTGTGCCCAGGTCAGCCTCCAGAGGCATTAACTGTAGAGTGTGAGGAGAAGAGCTCCCAGGGCTGGGCTGGAGCAGCAGCAGCTCCAGGGCTGCCCAGACACACTGCACCTGGAGCTGTGTTCCACCTGTGCAGGGAAAAACCCAACCCAAAACCAGAGCAAAGCAAGGACAGCAAAGAGCACAGGGGAGGAGGAAAGTCCAAGCAGGGAGTCTCCCATTTGCGGGATTTATCTTGCAAAGGCCCTGTACAAGCCATGGAGCGGGCAGGGACCATCCGTGAGGTCGGGGCACCTGTTCTCCAGAAATTTGGTGTTTGGTGGAGGGGTTGGGCCTAGGTGAAGTTCAGCATGTGGCACAGAGGTGGAATGAGATGATCTTCAGGGGCCCCTCCAGCCCAAATCATTCCAGGAGTGCATGATTCTGTGTTCTGTGCTCCCTGGGTTCAGTCTGCTCAGACACTGTCGCTGTAGGAGGCTCCTCGTGGTTCTTTGTGAGTGCAGTGATGCCTTTTGCTGCCCCAGCCACTCCTGGGCAGTGTCTGGGTTTAAATCCAGCTCTGTGTGTAAATGTGGAGCCATCCAGGACGTGCCTTGTGTCTGTCACACAGGTACTGGGTGGCTGCCTGTGTTTAGGAATGACCATGAGAGTGCAGAGGATTCTTGGGCCTGTAGGACACAGATTTCTGTGATGTGCTTAAGATCTGGCTGCAGCTTTTATATAATTTTCACTCTTGGAGTGGCTTCTGTGAGCCTGGGGGCACAGCTGAGGGTTTAACTTGCAGGAGATCATTTCAGAGGGGTGAGGACAGTAATGCAGAATGGTGCAGGATGTAAAGGTTTATTTTGAGCTCCAGAAAATACCAGTGAAGAAACAAAATTTCATTTTCAGATGGGAGAGTGTTTTGTGAAAAATCTTTCCACACACCCCACTCAAATCCCCACTTTGTCTGCACACACGGAAGGTGAACTTGTCTAAAAAATCCTTTGGCTGTAAAATCTAAGAACAGATACAAACTCAGTAAGAACTACAGTACACACTGTAGCATCAACTGGGTAAAATCACCCCAACAACTGAGAAGGATTCTGCTGTGGATTCAACATGAGCAGTGGACACAGGAACCTCAAGGAACTTAGAGTGACTTCAGTGAGTACAGGAACTTCAGCAGCTGCAGTGCCTGCTGTGGTTGAATCCTTCAAGACACATATAAAAACGAAAATGAAAGATTGTCTTCCTTTATTTGAACCATCTAGATTGTTACTTCACCTATTTAGATCCATCTGAATATGCACAAGGTTTCCTGGCCCTTTCAATGCTGTGACTAGGTCTGATGGATTTTTTAGTGACTTCCTGACCTGTTTTGGAGAAGTCAAATTATCCTACAGCCTTTAGTGAAACTCAAAAACCTTCTGGTATTTTATCACTCATTTAATGCTGTTACTGCCTGTTACACTGGGACACATTGGGGTCCATTTAGGTGCATCCTCTGAATATACAGCCAGAATATTTGCTATCCAAAGGCTTTAGCCTGGTGTGGATGGGATCAGTAGATTCACAGATCCTCCACTGTTTGAAGCTGGAAGTCAGAAGCCAAGTGAAGAGTTTTTACCCAACTCGAGTCACCTAAAAGCTGATCTTAACATCTGTAATGTGGTTCTCTGTGTGCGTGGTGCTGCCGTGGAGCTCGCGCTGCAAACAGGGATTAAGAAAACAGCAAAAAATAACAGGGAAAATAGAGGAGGGAATAAATCCTTCCAGCCTTGGCTATGGGCAGCAGGAGCCACTACGAAAAGGAGGCCACATCCCACTGTAGAATGGTTGGATAAAAACAGCACCCCCCCCCATGTGTGAGGCGGGTTCTGGGACAGTTGTGATGGGTTTTTTTTGACCTCAGGAATGTTAAATGTAATTTGGTGACTTGCTCTGGAAGGCGATAGCAGGACCATTAGCATTTTCTGAGGGAAGCATGAGCTGTAGAGGTTTATTAATAGGATGTAAACCAATTATTTGTTTGTGTGCTTCCCCCCCTCAGGAATTTTTTATTTTTTGTTTTCTAAATAACACAAGACATCCTTGGCAGCAGAATCCCCACAGTTGTTAATGTCAGATTGTTATCAGATCTGGCAGTGATTGTTTTCTAATAATAAGTATGTTTTTCCCTTGCTGCCCATGTAAGAGTGACAGTTCGCTGCAACTCAAGGCAAGATGAAAAAGAAACTCAGCATTTGTCAGTTGCATCCCTGAAAACAAATGATCTACTTAGTGCAGATCCTTTTCTATTATTTATCTGCCTTTTAGTTATCTAAGAAATGGATTTCCAAGAAGCAGATGAGATGCAGGGTTGGAATTCCTCTGCTTTTTAGCTCTTGTTTAGGTCCTGTTCATGTTTGGGTTTGTCTGATAGCTCCCCTCCACTCCCAGGAGAAGAGCTGCTGAAACTCATTTCATTCTGGTCGTCTTGGTAAGGTTTGTAGAGATGTTTTTATTTAATGAACTTGACAACAGCCTAGGTCAGTGATCAGTATCTGCTCTGGGACAGGAGGCCTACTGTGGAAATCTCCTGGTGAACTGTGGTTGCTGTGGTTTTGTCCTGGCTGGGATTCAGCCCTGGGGCTGCCCAGCAGAGCCAGAGGAGGTAAATCCTCCCCCAGGAAGGAATTGCAGAGGCTCAGAACAGGTCCACGCCCCTGATCTTCATTTCCCTCTGCTGCTGCTGCAGTGCTGATGTGTCTTCTGCTCAGTCACTCGGGAGCTGAGCTCTCCAAGGAGCTGGAGGAGGGACTCTCCTGGAGTGTGCAGCAGCTGTGGGGATCCCAAACCAGCCCACAGCCCTCTCCCTGCTCCAGCCCATTCCCCAGGCAGCTTTCTGATGGCTGTGCAGTGCCCGTGTCCCCTGGCTGCCACCTCTCCTGGAGTGGAGATGGGGATGGGGATGGGGATGGATGGAGCCAGTCTGATCCCAGGCAGGAGTGACAGCCGGGGGTGTCTGGCCAGAATAGACAAGGCAGCGCTCAGAGCTCATCTCCTCTGTTATGGCAACAACACAACAGAAGCAGGGGCTGATGCCCAAGCACGAGGCCATGTCTTTCAGAAAGGGATTTAGTAGCTGAAAGCACTTTTTTAGCCTGAAAGTGATACTGTGTTAAGTATAACCCTTCTGGACTGTTTCTTCCTGGGGATGATTTTGGAAAAGGCTGTGGCCCTGGATCAGTGAGCACCCCTTGATGCTGGATGTATTAACCACCAGTGAGAACATTAACAGAGCACAAGCTGCTGTGAGGGTTTTTTTTTGCCTTATCAGTCTTCATTTTAAGATTACTGACAAGATCCTCTTGCCTTCTCTACATGATATTCTTAGCTGGAAGATTAACTGATGTTCAGTTTCTAGAGTGATTTTAGTCTTACTAGCAAGAACATTTGGTAGTGTGTACTTAGTTTTAATTTAGTTGGCTGTATTGGAATTTAAAGTCTAGAAGACAACATGTTTTTCTGTTTTTTTAAAAAAAAAAGTTAAATCCATTTATTAAGAATATGGTGTGGGGGGGTTTTTTGTGTTTTTTTTGGGTTTTTTTTTGTTTTTTTTTTTAGTGTGGGACACTAAAAAGGAGTTAGTTGTTTATCAAAGAGGAGGCTGTACATGGTAGCCCAGCCCCAACTCCCAGACTTAATGATGTCTGACTGCAAAATGGTGTGGGAAAAGGCTGGCATCAGGAATCCTTTGAAAATTAAATTTCAAGAAAATACTTTCAAGTGGAAAAACAATATTTTTCTTACTCTGTTTTTCTTTGCTATGTTTCTTATGTATCAGATATTGCAACCAATAATCATTGCACTTTTTCAGGTGAAATACTCCTCCCTGAATAACTTTTACTTGAATGAGCTACTCTGTTATCCTTCCCAATATCCAGAATTGGAGTTCAGGAATGGATACCAAGGATGATTTTGGGAATAGGAAGATTAAAAACTTCCTTCACACTTTCCCCCAAGCCCTTTGACTGTGAGAGATCTCACCCTTGTGTTGCTGCTGCAGACAGTGGTGCTTTTCCTTCTGAGCCAGCGTTTAATCCTCACTCCCTCACACGTGGTGTTGGGGGATCCTTTGGAGCTGTACATTGGGTGGATACTGGAACACGTGGAATGGTGAAGGATCAGGATGGGAAGTGGATCCTCTCCTCATACTCTGGTGTGTGAGAGAGGCTGTTTTGAAAGTAATTTTTTGGTTTTTAGTGATTTGACTCAGTGATCTTAGAGGTCTTTTCCAGCCTTAGTGATTCTATCATTCTGTGACTCAAAGGTGGCGTGCCAGGAGTTTGGATAAACATGGAATTGAGCACTTGCAAATACAAAGTATTTACTGGTATTTTTTAAAGCTGATGTCTCCTAGCTGTAGCAGCTGGTTCAGCTCCAGGTGTGGGTATGGTGCCTCTGCAGTTTCAGACAGGTAAATGGAAAAACCCTGCAGAGATCCAGCCACTGATGGTGGCACTGACACACATTTAAACCTTCTATTCACCATGGCACAGCTACTTCATTTCTTCCTTTTGTGAGCTGATGGTTACTTAAGCAGCTTAAAGTTCATTCACAATATTATTGGATATGGTTCTGAAGAGTCATTTTTTTACTGTAAAAACCTGTAAATTGCAGAGATAATGTTACCATGCCAAGTGTGTGGCTCTGGAAGGAGCTGCTGCTTTGGCTGCCTCATGGTTCCACCTCCTGCATCATTAGCAGAGCTCAACAACAGCTCTTGTCTGCTCTTAGAGAGGCCCTTACCACTACTAAGAGAAGCTGAATTACCATGGAGTGGGAATAAGATGCAGCATTACTGTCTTTCATGATTTTATCAGAAGTCTCATCATCTTTTTTTGTTGTTATCTTAGATCCTGAAGTAATGCCATTATGTGAAAGGCATTTCCTTTCATGAGGCTAAAACCTATGATGCAAACAAAGAAAGCCCTGAATATACATCCTCTGGTTTTTAAAGCAGGTTCCTAAGAGGGGACATTGACTTGTGGTGGGTTTTATACTTGAGACTGAAAACACTATGAAGTTTTGTTGAGCTATAAGAGCAGTGAAGGATCTCCTAATTGTGACCTTCCAGTGCCTGAAGGGAGCCTACAAGAAAGATAGAGTACATTTACGAGGGCCTGGGGCGACAGTACAAAGGAAAATGGCTTTAAACACACAGAGAATGGGTTTAGGTTGGGTATAGGAATAAATTCTTCCCTGTGAGGGTGAGCATGCCCTGGCCCAGGGTGCCCAGAGCAGCTGTGGCTGCCCGTGGATCCCTGGAAGTGCCCAAGGCCAGGCTGGACAGGGCTGGGAGCAGCCAGGGACAGTGGGAGGTGTCCCTGTCCATGGCAGGTTGGGATAAGATGGTCTTTGAGGCCTCTTCCAACCCAAACCATCTTGGATTCTGTGATCTCACCTAGGCAGAAGTTTACATCTTGTTCATATTTGCTATTGGTTAAGTGGAGTCCTTGTGTCATCCTCTATGTCCTACTCATATGTCCCATGTCTGGGACTCTGCCTGTGTTGCTGCTGTGGCCACAACTGGTTTGTTCCTCCTCCCAAGGCCTGGTCACTCCTGGGATCCCTCACCCAGGGGGTGACAGCTGGCAGACACTCCATGTCTCTGGCATGAAAACATTGCCAGCCCCTGATGAAAATCTGTGTGTTGCACATGCTCTGACAGGTTTTGGGAGTTTTTTCTTGGGCTGTGTGTCAGTGCTTGGTGCTGGAGAAGAGGGAGCTGGATCTCCCCTGGATCCCAGGCAGGGCAGCAGGATTGCAGGGCTCCCTCCCAGGGCTTGGCAGCCTTCCCTCCCTGCTCCCAGCCTGGATAGAGACACCCCGAAGTGCAGCGGGGGGCTGGGATTGCTCATTCCTCCCCTTTGTCCTCCATGCTGAATGTGGATTATCCATTGCAGCAGCTAGTTTGGGAAGAAAGAATGCTGGGATGAAGTAATGAAATCCTGTCAGGGATTGCACCACGTTGGGAGTAAATCCTCTGAATAAACATTGTGGAAGATTTTAATATTACTGTTATGCAGAACCCCTTGCACTTTCCCCCTCCTCACCCGTAGTGATGCTGCCAGAAACAACTGCAGCTGCTCCCACTGATGTTCAGTGTGAGCTGTATCTCCTGGTAAATCTGGAGTAACCACACAAATCATTCCTTTGAAGGTTTCAGTTGCTTTGGCAGCTGAGTTGGCAGTGTTGAGATAAAAGGGCTGCCTGGAGCACCCCGTATTATCAGAGCATCCCTGTGAAATGCTTCCACTTGTTTCAGGGAATCTTAGCAGTTCCTTGCCTTTGAACAAGAGCAATTATTTTCTTCTTTGGGATTTCTTTAGATAATTTCAAGCTCCAGCCTAACTGCTCCCATCCAATGTCTTCTGGGCAAAGGTGGTTATAAAATTGTGGTGGAGCATGTTGGCTTGTGACTGTTGGAAAGATCTGCCTGTATGGATCTGATCTGGGAAGCAGCAAGATCCCAGAGATGCTGATCTTCATCAAAAGTCTGTGGGCAGGGAGATGACAAACTCAATTACAAAAGCACAGTTATCTGGGTTATTCAAGATAAGAAAAAACAGCCCTGAGCATCAGGTGAGATCCCCAGGTCACTGACAGCCTCAGCAGCAGCAGAGGAGGTTCTGTGTTAGCCCCAGGAAGATGTAGAAGAGTGAGCTATCCATGAACAGCCCCAGCCTCTGAATGCACTGCGATGATTTAGGGGAGTGACCTGTGGACAGCTCGACAGATACTTTAGTTCACTGCCCTGAAACTGTCCAAATACATGTAAATAATTAAAGGATGAATAAAATCTTAGAGCTTGGGATAGAAACCAGAGCTGTTCAGAGCCTGCTCAAGGCAGGGTCTGAGGAACAGACTGTGCTCCTTGGGCTCCGTCCCCCAAAATCAGCTGACATCAGGGTTTGTGGGTGGCCAGTGGGATGCTCACAGCTGGGAAAGGGCACGGTGTGAGAACATGGCTGGGACTGCCTTGGAGGCAATAGTGAGGACATCAGAGTGACCAAGATGAATGCTAGAAACTGGTGAAGTAATTGTAGAATGGGTTGACCAGAGCAGCTGTGGCTGCCCGTGGATCCCTGGAAGTGCCCAAGGCCAGGCTGGACAGGGCTGGAGCAGCCTGGGACAGTGGGAGGGGTCCCTGCCATGGCAGGGGTGGCACTGGATGGTCTTAAAGGTCCCTTCCAACCCAGTCCACTCTGTGATTCTGTGATCTTCTCCCCACCCATAGCTCTGTGGCCCAGTCTTGATTTTGCTGTGCTCTGTCTCTGTGGAACACTGTAATAACCCTATTTCCAAGCACTTTATTTTTTTCCTGAGGTGATTTTGTTTTTTGGGTTTTGGGGTTTTTTTTGTGCAAAAGAGATAGGCTTTTGGCCTGTGTTTTGCAGAACCATTTAATGTTGTTTGTTTTTAATCTGTTGTGTGATTAAAATAGATTAATGTTGTAGTAACATAAAAACCCTCAGGGGGTTTTGTTCTCTTTGTAAATATTCTCTAGGATCTCTTCTGTCTTCTAAACTGTGTGTAGGGAGAGTGTTTAATGGGACCTGGGGAGAAAAGAGACACATCTTAAACTTAATATAAGAATTTAATTTTTAATAAGTTTCATTTGGGGTTAGAGTATTCATATTGGAGTGGAAATTAAAGGGTCTAAATGCTTTGTGTGTAAGCTGTTGGAAAATCTTTAAAGAGACATTCAGGGGAAAATCTTCCCTTTCCTTTTTATCTGATCTTAAAAATACAAAATTAGAGAAGCCAGTGCTAGATGTCGTTCACTGATATTTAACCTGGCTTTGCAAACGTTGCTTTGAGCTGTCCTTAGGTGATGCAGAGAAGGTTTGTGTGCAGGGAGTGGCATGTCCTGCCCTTCTCCAGCACGTCCTGCTAGTCCCCGCGATGGGTCTTGGCAAGGCTGTGCTGGCTGTGGGGAGCTGGGCAGGAGTCAAGCCCCTTGCAGTCTCTGGCTGTGTGAGGCAGAGGAGAAGTGAACCTCACTGTGGGTTTTACCAGGGTCGAGCAAAGTGCCTGCGGTATCTCCAGCCTTGCGGGTGCAAAGGGTGAAAAGAAGATCAGTTGCTTCATAAATGTGCTCTGGTCTTTGGCCGCAAGCAACAGCTTTGCTGTTTTATTCAGGCTTGGGGAGATTTTTTACTTTGTGTTGAGTAAGAGCAGCTTTAATCCCGGCAGCCTGGAGAGGAGGTGGAAGCTCGGCCAGAGTCACATCTGAGGAGGAGCCATTGCCTCTGCAGCTCCCTGGGGAGCACCTGCACGTTTGGCTGCCACTTCAGCTGTGGAAGAGGTCGTGGTTTGGGATGCTCCATCTCTCCTGTGCAGCCTCCCCTCTCTGGAGCTGTCTCTGGTGGCCATGGGCTGCCACAAAGAGCCCCAGCACGGCCAGCGTGGGCTGGATTCATGAGCCCCGGGCTCCTGTGACTAAATCACGAGCTCAGTTGACATTTCTGAGCTGATAACTTGCACAAGTGTGTCACGAGTCCCTCCAGAGCAGGGGATGGCACTCGGCAAATTCCAGCTGCAGCCAGCTGCAGCTGCTGGCCCTGCTGCAGGCACCGCCCAGGCTGGGGATTAGTTTAATACCTCAGCTTTATCTTGGCATTGTGGGCTGCTTTCTGCCTTCATGGGGAGGCATCAGGATGTCCTCAGGCTCTTTTGTGAGATTAAGAGCTTCTGATGGCATCGTGACAAGAAGGAAATTTAAGGAACAAGAGTGTTTAGTTTAGAGCTAATCTGGTCTTTGTGAAGGAGGGAGGATTAGACTGGTAAATTGTGCCGGGCAGGTTTGTGCCATGATGGCACCAAGGAAGAAGCTCTGTGGAGGAGCTCCAGCCTGATGGTGTGTGGAGCTAGGAGGAGGAAGGAGAGGGATTTTGTGTCCAGGAACGAGATGTGAAATAGCCACAGATCTGTTGTGTCGTTCAGGAAGAAGGGAGGAATGGATGGAGTCGCGTGGGAGAGGAAGGGGCACACACTGGGGTTTGTTTGAGTCACTTGTGAGTCCCCAACATCGAGCACTGCCACAGAGTGCTCCCTTGCAGGGAGCCACAGGAGAGCTGGAGAGGGACTGGGGATGGGCTGGAGGGACAGGACACAGGGAATGGCTCCCACTGCCAGAGGGCAGGGCTGGATGGGATACTGGGAAGGAATTGTTCCCTGGGGGGTTCCCTGGGGGCAGGCCCTGGCCCAGGGTGCCCCTGGATCCCTGGCAGTGCCCAAGGCTGCGTTGGACAGCCTGGGACAGTGGGAGGTGTCCCTCCCTGCCCAGGGCAGGAGTGGAACTGAGTGGATTTTAATGTCCCTTCCAACCCAAACCATTCTGGGATTCTGTGATCTCCTCCTGTACCGATTTCCTGTGCCACAGGAGTTTTCTGTCTCCTAAATCCTTCTGTTTATCTCTAAACTCACTTTGTATCTAGAGTTCATTTTTCAGCCTTGCTTGAAGAAGAGTAACTTAGAGAAAACACTTCATGTATTCATCGTGGCACCACCTCACTCCTCCTGAGGATGAGCTGTTAAACATTTTCAACAGTTTCCAGTAAAACTGGTGGTAGCTGGTAAATGTTAAACAGGATTTTTTTTTCCCCTTCTAGTCAGTAACAAACTTTAGGAAGCTTGAAGTGAGTTCTGGAGAGCTTCCAACACAAATGTCAGGCTTGGCATCTCCTGAGAGCAGGAGGGGTTGGATCCCTCCAGACATGGAGGGTGAGGAGCAAGTGTGTGTCCTGGCCTGCAGGCAGAACCATTGGCTTGTGCTACCCTCCCTCCTCCCCCCAGAACCGATTTGACAGCCTTGCCTTATAGTTAAGATAATTAAAGAGAATTAAAATAAATCCTCCCCACAGGGCCAATGGCCACAGCTGTGTATGTGTGTTGCTGTGCACAGGTGTGCAAGTATGTGCATACAAGTGTGGGATAAATGTGTCTCTCACACTGGGTTGATCTGTTGAATGGAGCTCACAAAAGTTCATTTGTAAGCGTTAATGGGCCCACATGATTTTCTGTGTATTTTCTGTGTGTTTATATTGATTTTTGTGTATTTCCTGTGTATTTATATTGATTTTCTGTGTATTTGCTTTGTTGCACTGGAGATCAGTACAGTTCCAGCCTTCTGCATGTTCTGTAAGGATTATATATGATTTTATGTGTCAGTGGTTGTCAGGGCCCCATGGAAAACCAGGAGTACGAGCTCAGGACATGATTATTGAATACTCATGGCTGTCAGCTTCACAGGAAAGGGAAAAAAAACCCAGCAAGGTACTTCTCAAACATCTCAAACACAACAGGGAGTAGTGCAAGGAAATAAATTATTATATCTTACATTTACTTACTCAAATGCTTTCTTTGAACCACAGTGAGGAGTTCTGGCATTCTGCCAAGCTTGAATTTGACCTTTTTTTTAATCCTTATTATTATTCTCATGAAACGAATACAGAGAGGTCTTAAGCAAGAGCTGATTCTTGTTTTACATCAGCCCCTGCCCTGGAAAGCTCATCATCTAAATCCTGGAAAAGGAAACAGGGCCAAACACTGACCTAACTGCATCTGAGGGAGCTGGAGCAGAACTTTAATCTTCTAGTCTAGTGCACTGTCCCTGAATCACGGTGATTTTCCATAGTTCACATCATTTTCTCTATATATTTGAAGATGTTGCAAGATGAGTTTGCCCAATACATCCTCAAGGGTTATTGCTAAAAGCTCCTCGTAGCTTTGCAAGAAGGATGTGCTTGGGCATATCTATTACCTATTAAACCTGGCGAAATAATGGAGCTTTCCCATGTCATAACAAATCACACCCGTGCCAAAACAGCTGCAAACATTCTCTAAGACTTAATGAGCTCTTGCTGGTTCACAGTGGTCCAGACAAGTTGTTATTGTGGCTGTTAGAGAGTGCAGAATTATATTATTGAAACAGTCTCATAAAAAGACGAGATGGGATGTCAGGGCAGCCAATCCCACACTGCAGGGAGGTGTGTGGGGCGCACAAAGGCACTTTTTTTTCCATGGTAATGCAGTTTATAGATGTGTAATCTTCTGTAATTCTGGTATGATTAAACAGAAGGTGTCTTTCTTCCTGAAAGTTCCTTCAAGCTGTAAGAGAGGACAAAATAGAGAGAGGGAAATATTTCATACTTCCATTATACATAAAGGAGCCCTGGATGCCAAAACGAAGCAAAAGAGGGAATTTGGTGAGCTAAAGTCCACTCAGACTTTCAAGAGCTTCTCTCAAAGAAGCTTCCACACACCATCATAAAAATGTCAGTGTGAAATATCCGAGCAAGAGCAAATTGAACAATCTGATGATTCTAGTGCCTTCATCTGGAGTCTCATGCCTGCAAGGGTGTACAAAAGTCAATAACTGGAATTGGAGGTTATTGATTATTTCACTGGGCTGCTGTTGAAACATCATATGTGCTTGATTTGGTCTTCAAGCACCCGGTAAACGCTTGGGTTTAGCTTTACCTCCCTTTGTGAGAATAATTGAAAATACTATAAAACTGAAAGTGCCTGGATTTTCCCCCCAATTTTAAAGTATTTTTCTTAAACTTAAATAAATGTTATTTGTCAAGGTTCCCCTCACTCCAAGATGAATATTTCATGCCACAGGTGGGGGCTATTTAGAATTTATAAGGAATTGAACTTTCTGTTGGACACTGCCAGCTGCAGACCCATGGATTTTAGGAAATTTGGATTAGATCTGTCTCTTACTGCCTCTGCTTCTTGGAAACCAGAACAGTTATGGAAGTGGCCTTTTTTCATTTACTTTTAAGCTGAGAGTAGGTTTTGGTGGGATATGGGGAAGGAGTTGTTCCTTGTGATGGTGGCCAGGCCCTGGCCCCGGGTGCCCAGAGCAGCTGTGGCTGCCCCTGGACCCCTGGCAGTGCCCAAGGCCAGGCTGTATGGGGCTGGGACAGTGGAAGGTGTCCCAGTCCATGGCAGGGGTGGCCCTGGATGGGCTTTGAGATGCCTTCCCACCCAGCCAGTCCATGGTTCAGTGACCCAGACTGCTGAGCTGAGCACTGAGAGATGAGTCAGGCTGCCACTGGGAGTGTGGGAGGACAGAAACAGCTCCCTTTGCCCCAGCTCTGCAAACCCCCCCACTGTGGCCCTGTGGAGCTCGGGAGCTCAGCACAAGTTGTAGTGCTCCTCTGGAGGGATGTGTGGCCTGATAAAAGGTCTTGGAGAGGATCAACAGAGAGGGAAAAAAAATAAAATGTGAGTTGTTGAGGTAAAAATGAAAGTTGAGCAATAAAACATCCTTTCTTGACAGGTCACCTGTGCTGGGTGGGAGAGGTTGGGATATTGCATTCCAGGCCAGCTCTCAGACTTCTGCTGAGCCAGAGGAGGGGCTGTGAATGGCTGTGGGATTTTCTTCTTCTTTCTCCACATCAGTCATCCAGACTAATGTGCAGTTCTGCAGCATTCAGGCTGCTCGTTCCTTGCTGGAAAGGCTGAGGGAGCTGGGGCTGCTCAACCTGGAGAGGAGCCCCAGCTGAGAGGGGCCCTCAGCCTGGATGTCCCTGTGTGCAGGGAGGGTCAGAGCACGGCCCAGCCTCTGCTCCAGGGCCCAGCAGTGGCACCAGAGCCAGGGCAGGGACTGAGCCCAGGAACTGCCCCTGCCCAGGAGGCAGAACTTCTGCCCCGGGCAGTGCCCAGCCCTGCACAGGCTGCCCAGGAGGGGCTGGAGTGTTCCTCAGCAGGGATATTCCAGAGCCCTCTGGATGCAGCCCTGCTGGATGGCCTGAGCTGAGCCCCAATGACCCTCTGTGCTCCCTTCCAGCCTGGCCCAGTCTGGGGTCCTGGCACTCAGCTGGCACAAGGTGCTGTCCTGGCCTGGGGAGAGCGCAGCACCACTCCCAGCTGCAGGACTCTCCGTGACCCGGTCTGGCTGCCAGGGCTGCAGCACCAGCCAGCAGGGGCCTTTGGTGGCTCCTTTGATGATGCCCTGACTGGAAGATGCTGAGCAGGTCTCTCCCCAGGCGCTGCTGCAGCAGCTGTGCCTGTGAGCCCAGGTGTCTGTGTCACATTAATCCCCAAATCAAACAATCAGCTGCTGCCTAATCAGGAGGTGACTCCCTTCGCATCCAGTTAAATATGTGCATAACTTGAGGGAGGCTCTGACGCTGAGCCTTGGTGGTGGTTTAGGACCTGCAGCGGGTGCTGCTGTGCAGGGTAGGGACCAGGAGCAGCTTTCCAGGTGTTTCTTCCAGCAGCAGACTGTCAGAAGCGTATCCAGGTCAGGCAAAGGGTGCTTTTAGAAAAAGGGAAATTAAGAGGGAAGAGGTTACTTTGGATTCCAGCTGTTTCCCCAGAGCAGCTTATAAGAGGGCCCCAGGTCAGGGCCAAGGGTTGGGGCCTCAAGCACTGGTCCACAGCACCGCTGTTCAGCAGGTTTTTCAAATTTTTGGATGTAAAAGAAATTTTATGAAGTTAACTTAAAATATTCTGGTGAATTTGTAGTGTGGGAATAAGGAGATGGGTTCTCATCTCCCTGCCTCATGCATTCCAGGGAAGGTTCAAGTTGGATATTAGGAAAATTTTTTTCACTGAAAGAGTGGTTAAACACTGGCAGAGGCTGCCCAGGGCAGTGGTGGAGTCCCCATCCCTGAAAGGGTTCAAAAAAGAGGAGGATGTAGCATTTTGTGGTGCGGTTTAGTGTGCATGGGAGTCAAAGTTTGGACTTGATGATCCAACTTTAATGGTTCAGTGATTCTGTAAAAGGGAAAAAAGAAAATTGTCAGCTGCCTTGTAGATTTCCCTGGTGGAAGATAATGTTAAGGTAGAGACCTTAGGAGGGTTCAGAGGATTATTACATATTTACAGAAATAATAAAAACATTTTCACAATTCTGCCAGGTGGGATATCAGTTTGCCAGAGGAAGAAGTCCTCAAGGTTCTTGTATCAACCAGCCTCTTGCTGGGAGGGCTTGGAGAGGTTTCCTTGTGTGTGGGTTGTGGCTGAGTGAGAGGCTCCTGAGACCCTACTGCGGGTAGGTGGGAGTGAGGACCAAATCCCAGATGGAATGGAGCACCACTTGTGAGCCCTGAATTCTGCTAAAAGGTGCTGGGTGTTGCTGTACTGACACTCACACAGATGTCTTCTGCAGAGAGAACATGAACACTGGTGGTGAAGATCTCTGTCAAGAGCCTTTGCTCTCCATGCTGGGTAACAGCTGCTGCCAGCGTGGGGCTGGCCAGGGTGAGCCCCCAATTCCCTCCCAATGCTGAGGGTGCAGCGGGGCCCCTGTGGGCAGGGATGAGCCACACACCCCAAATATCCCGACTGACAGCTGAGCAAACTTCAGAGCTCACAAGTGAGGGTGATGATATTGGCTCTGAGGATTAGCACAGCAGGTAGCTGTGCTGGCACCGGACAGGGTTTGGGCTGAGGATAAGTACACATGCTTTTATTATTGCAGCTAATGGGAATCTGCCAGGCTTTGAGGCACAGAAAGGCTCACTGGCCACCTGTGAGCTAATCACAAAGATTTGCCTCATTCTGTATTTCAGCTCACTTGGAGCCCATAATCTAATTTCCAAACAGAGATGAGAAGAGTGAACAATTCATTTTCTGCTTTACATGGCTGTGCTGGTAAACTTTTAATCCTTTTAGAATTACAGTTCCCTGTCACATGGAGGCAACACCACACAGTCCTGCACGTGAGGCTGGAGGCTTTGCATGCACCATTGCTGGATAATAATTAGCCTCAGCAGCTAGGCACACCATGAATCAAAATTAAAGCGAGTAGCACAGGACATTTTTCAAATGCTCTTATGAATAGTATTTCACAGGCTAATGATTCCAGTTTGGATAGAAAATCCCCACATTTGGGGCTGTCCTCAGCCTCAGACATTGTGCCCCAGTGTTGGTGTGCTCTCTGCATGTGGCACACTGCTGTGTCAGTCCTGTGGCCTGCCAGCTCATTAACCACAGCCCAGGAACATCTGACCTTCACCTTCATTGCTCACCATTTATTGTGGTTATTCAGATTTTTGAGTAAGGCTCTGGGCTGACCTGAGCTGGAGGTACTGTGTCAGCTGTGAGCCCAGTGTTCATTCCTCTGGTGTGTTCAGGATGTGCTCAGCCTCTGACAGCTTCTCCTTCAGAAGAAAACTACCCTGACCTGCTGCTCTACTGTTTTCACTATGGACAGGTCAGCTGGTGTGTCCTAAAGGTGAGCACTGCTCGTGGTGATGTGCAAAGACACTTTTACAGGTCTTTTTAGTGATCTGTATGGGCAGGGCACAGATGATCCACAACTCTGGAGTGAAACACTTCATCTGGAACTTCCCTGAAGATGTCTGCATCAGGAGAGAAGAGTGGCTTCCAAAGACCATCATGCTGACTTTGTACCTTTGCTTGAATTCTGCTTTCAGACGATTTACAAAGAGCTCGGTGTTACTGGATGTGTTTAATTGACACATTTAATGTGACACTTTGTTGGCCAGGAACAATAAAATCTCGTTTTTGGACTTGCTACAAACAACCCAGGCCAGAAGGATCCACCTGGGCAGTTGGAGCAGAGGGTTGGATGAGCCCTGGCCCAGCTGCCCCAGGCAGTGGGGAGTCACCACCCCTGGAGTGAGTTAAAAGATGTGCACATCTGGCAGGTGGGGATGTGGGTTAGGGGTGGCCTTGGCAGTGTTGTACTCAGTGATCTTAGAGAGATTTTCCAACCCTAATGACTCCTCAACTCTCTAACATCAGTCTTTTTCTCTGCAGCATTGGAAACACAAGGAAAATAGTGCCAAGCATGAGAACAGAGTAAAGGGAACCCCGATGGGGGAGGTGGGACGTGGAAGCTCAGGAAAGGTTCCTTGTAGACACCAATGAGCTGAAATAGTTGTAATTACAAATGGGAATTCTCATGGTCATGCTGAACTTCCTCTTAGTGTTGGCAGTGTTTTTAAGCTTTCTGCTTATATTGGCATCATGCCTTTAAAATCAGAAATTCTTTGGCTGCAAAGAACAAATTCACAAAGGAGCCAGGGCTGTGTGGCTGGTGAGCTGGGGGTGTGACACCTCTCAAGGGAAATAGATGTGTTATTCTGCTGTATAAACGTATCACACACATCTTTGTGGTCCTTGGTGTATTAAACTGAGCTGTCAGGTTACATTCGATCAGTGTTCACAGAGTTATACCTTTCAAGCTGTTTTTGAAAGCTGGTTTTGTTCAAGCTCATTCAAGTAACCTTGTCACACACAAGTGGGATGAGCAGATGTCATGGGTATTTCAGGGAATATTGTGGCTCTGTAGCCAAGGCAAATCAGTAGTAAGGAAGGAGGGGCAATGGATAAACTCAAGATATTTTCCTCCCCTTGTCCTGTGATGGGGTTAACCCTGTGCTGAGGTGATGTTCCTATTGATAATTGGAGAAAATTATCCAGCCTTGCAGTTTTTTCTGATTTTAATTGATTATTGTCTCGTACTGTCACCTCATTTACTCTGAGCAGGTTTGAAATACACTCCCACCCTTCTGCTCTGCCCACTGAGGGGTCACAGGGTGTTCCTGTGGCAGCCAAAAGAGGAGAGAGGAAGGTACAGAGGGGCTTTGGAGGTAAGGCTAAAGGAAAAGGACAAGGGGAATGGCTTCCCACAGCAAGAGGGCAGGGCTGGATGGGATATTGGAAAGGAATTGTTCACTGGGAGGGTGAGCAGGCCCTGGCCCAGGGTGCTCTGAGCAGCTGTGGCTGCCCCTGGATCCCTGGCAGTGCCCAAGGCCAGGATGGACAGGGCTGGGAACAACCTAGGACAGTGGAAGGTGTCCCTGCTATGGCAGGGGGGGCACTGGGTGGGCTTTGAGGTCCCTCCAACCCAACCCATTCTGTGATTCTATAACTCTTGAGATTAAGGTACATAACAAGCCCCTGGTTTTTGCCACAATTCCAGAGAATCCTGCCAGAAACTCTCAGGTGTTTGGGTCCAAGGCAGTCTTTGAGCAAAGATCAAGAGCAGAGCTCATGGTTGGGCAGGTGGGTTTTGTACCCTGGCTCTGAGGTTTGTGCTCCAGTTTGGGAAAAGCCTTGTGCTGGTGCTGGAGGGGTGGGAAGCACAGCCTGGCCTCACAAGGCCTTTCTGTCTTTCTGTGCATCTGGGTGTGTTTTAGAAGGATTGTCATGATAAGACCTAGATGTCTTTGATTAAAATGCTGAATTTAAAGAGGAAGGTGAAACTCTTTGATCACAAACCCATTATTAGTAAAGAATATCCCCCAGTGACTTTGTCAGCATCACAACCCACCTGGGAAGTTTTCCAGCCCACTTGGGAGACCCTTCAGTCATCCCTCAGGAACTGGCTGTATAATACGTTGGGGCTGGGTAGTTAATGATGTCATTGATTGATTCCCAGCAGGATGGGTTAGGAAGTCAAGAGATTTTATTGGAAATAAACCTTTCCAAATAAACCTGGCTGTGTGCGTTGAAGCAGGATTGAGTTCCTGCAGGGTCTGTGAGGGTGTTACACCTGTCTGCAGCTCCTTCCTACTTACTGAAGTTCCTGACAGGGGTGTTTGGATATTTCCTTCTTCGCTTCCCTTTAGAAAGCTTTACCCCATTCCTCTGTATTAAATTAAGAAGTGCTTTTCTTCAAAAAAATTAGGTGCTTTTACCCCATTCCTTTATGCTAAATTGAGAGGTGCTTTTCTTCAAAAAAATGAAATTAAGTACTGTCAAATGCTCCCAGTGTACAGCTGTAAGAGTTGCATTTATGGAGCATGTTCTGTTTAACAGCTGGATGAAATAAATGGTTTCATGTGCTGTATTGGAGGACTCTGCACTCTGAAATCAAGGCCAGAAGCAGCTCAATGACTGAAGAATTGTCAACATCTTGTGCAATCCCACTAAGTGCTGCTTTTCATTGATCTGCAACTTCATTGTTGACAATTAAATCCCTTTCAGTGCTGAGGGTAAACATTTTTAACAGGAGGTAACAAAATCTTTTGTCCTGAATGATTTTCTTCTCTGTTTTATAATTAAGTACAAAGTGTGTCACCAGCCTTGCTGTTCACTTGTGCTAAATACCTGCTCACTGTGGAGTAATTGCTATCAGCAGATGACAGAGCTGCAAGGAGCTGTACTTTCGAAGGCATGTTCTTCATTTGCATAATCAAATGCTTTGTTAGTGTCCTTGGAAATTAGGATGAAAGATGACTGTGTGCTAAAAATGAGAAATTGTTTTTAGCAAATTATGTGTATCCAGTACAGCAGCTCAGCTGCTCTGGGGCCTGTTTGATGTGCATTGGCTGCTGCACCCACAGCCTCTTCCTTCCTGGCAGTAACAGCTCCTGGCACCTGCCTCTGCCTATCCAGATCCTGCACTGACCAACGTCGAATCAATATGAAATGGACAATCAGGGCTGCAGTCTGATTAATTATTTCAGGCCTTGTAAAGTGCTTGTAAAGAGCTGGTGGTCTGTGGGGTAGATCTGTCCTGCATTCCATGATTCTGGAGATGTCCTGGGGGGTTGTACTGGTTGTGACACTTTGTACCAACTCCCTACTTATCTGTGGTAAAGCTGGAGAAAATGGGTTTGAGAGATCTGGATTTTTGTCTTGCATTAAAACATTGGGAGAAAATTTGAGTTAGGCAGGTACAGTGTTATCAAGAGTTCAACTTATCAAAAGAGTGGAAGAAAATTAATACTATTTTTAAATTAAATGATGCTATAAAAGATTTCTTTGGTAGTCTGAATGCTCAGTCCCAAAGATAATGCTGCAGAACACTGAAAACTCCTTTCGTTTTCCTGCTCATGGAGTAAGGACTTTGAACTTAATCTTGAACTTTCCTCTCAGCAGAGTAGAATATTTAGTGCTGGTTCTGAGTGGTCTCTGAAGTTGCCTGAGGCCAGGCATGGAGAGGCTGAATCCACATGCAGGCACAAAGAGGAGTGGCAGGATTTGGTATAGCCTCGATTCTGGATGACACTCCAGAGCCAGCTGTCTCATGCCTGGATGTCACACGGAAAAGTTGGATGATTTTATGTTTGGAAAAAAAGTTTTGCCGCTGTAAATTTGGCATCGTCCTGCAGGGGGTGTCCCCAATTCCCCAAGGTCAGGGATGCCCAGGACATTTGGGACTGGCTGTGGCACACCCTGTGCTGGCTTCTGGCACCTCCAGTGCTCTTTGGTGCTCCCAGACATGCTGAACCCATCTGCAATCATCCAGGCACAATGAGAGGCTTCTGCATTGATGATTCTCTGGGATTGTCACGTCTGGCAAATTCCAACAGGGCCTTTTTGTCAGTGGAGAACAGCTGGGCTGTCCCTGTGGCTGTGATGTTCCGAAGTGGCCAACCTTCAACTCTTTGGGACCACCCAGATTGGACAAAGGGGCCAGAATGCAGAGTTTAGGGCAAATTTTAGTGGTTTGCATGTTAGGAAGTTAGACAGTGATTGAAAGCTGTATTTTGCCTGTATTTATTACACAAATACATGTCTCCAGAGGAAAGTGTTTGCTCTCTTAATTGCAGAGTCTCTCTGGGTCACCTGAGTCACCTGGATTACCTACAGGTGTCCTCAGGGTAGCCTTGGCAGCTCCCTAGTGTGATGGAGCCAAGCCAGTGATTGTCACATACACAGCAGGGTTATGTGGAGGGGACTGGAGTTCTGTGTCTTGAGTTTGTGTGTTTGAGTGAAAAACAGAGGAATTTGAGATTTAAGACACATCAAAGGGCACAGGAACAGAAAGCAGTGAAAGCTGCATTTCCTATCTGGGAAATGAGAATGTTCCTCAGTCCTCAGCATCAAATTCTGGCTCTAGTCCTTTTTCAGCTAGAGGATTGACAATTGGTGGATGTAGGATAACTCCATGGAAAAAGAGGAGCCTGTGTTAGCATGGAAGTTACATCACAGTCATTGCTCTCCTGCATCCCAGTGCAGTAATTCCACTTTATCCAAAGCAGAGTGTGGAGACAGCCAGCAAATAGTTAACTTGGTGCTTGCTTAGCTGTTGGGTGGAGATTAATTCCTCTGATAATAAACTACCTCAGAAAGTTGGGTTGTCTGTCATAGTGATGTTAAGGAGTTCTTTGCCCCAGAGTTCTTGCACTGAGCCAGTCAGTCAGGGTAGGAAAAGAGCAGTCTTGACTGTGTGACCTTGAAGCGCTGTTGATGAGGACTGGAGCCCTCCTCATGAAACCTGTGATTGGTGGCGTTTATCACTGACGGGGGATTTCACCTCCCCCATCAGATACCAGTGGGCCAGAGAATTGGTTCTGATTTATACATCGTGGTTGTCACAGGCAGGGCTGTGGGTGCTGGGACTCCTGCACAGCTGGATGGGGCACAGCGTGGGTGCACTGCTGTCACACTGGAGAGGCAGAACCCACAGGCAAGGCTGGTGGGAGAATGGGGATAGCATTTCTTTTACTGCAGGCAGCATCTTCCAAGTGCAGATTCACAGGGATGGTGCTTGGGGGCTCTGCAATGGGGGTGTCAGCAGCAGCAGGATGCACCCAGGAGACGGTGACACTCCCAGCCCTTTTCTCCTGGGGAGGAGGAGCAGATCCCCAGCACTGAGCTGTGCTCAGTAAATGTGACACATGAGAGAGGCTAAAAATACCAAAGGAAAGGATTTAATGAATGTGCTGAGTGCAAGGTGTTCCCTGTAGATTTGAAGCATCACCTCTGCAGGATTTCAGACCACCTGCTAGAGCCATGTAGTAGGGCATTGCTGGTGACAGCCTGAGTCCTCAAAGCCATTGTGTAAAAAAATCCAAGGAACCCAAAAGCTTGTAACTCCTACACCCATAAGGACTGGGAGCTTAGATCCACCTATTCCTGAGCAGTGTTGCTCATTTCTCTCCTCCTTGGGGACCTGCCTTAACACATGTGTGGATCATACTTTGTCTAATTTCTAATAATGTTTGGTCAAAGGGGATTGATTCAAAGAGTTATGCAAGCAAAGTTTCCTTTACGTAGAACTGTAGTTTATTGCAGTCAGGTAGACCTTGGGCATATGGCAGAGCAATTGTTTTTATCCCTCTGGAGTCACTCTCTTGCCCCCATAATCATCCACTCCATGTTGGTGGAGGAGCCTCTGTGCATGTTACAGGTATTCCAGGAATTATTAAAGAAGGTCTCATGAAATAAGCCTGTTTACCTTTCCCCCTCTTTCTTGCTTGCTTTTTCTCCTCTTTACCTCCCTTTTTACTCCCGTTATCCTCTTTTACCCCATCTCCTTTCTACAACCTGTGAAAATCCTCTGCTTTACCAGGCTGTTCACCCTTGCACTGGGCCCATAAAACACTTAGTGAGTGGGTACCTGGTGTGGTTTATTTTTGATCTGTTAATGAAATTAAACCCAAATAATGCCATGTTTGTGACACGGCTGCTAGACTGCCTCCAAGGATGTGATGGTTAGCAAACGTGTGCCCAAGCCATGGGCTGTCTGAGTTCACTCCCTGTCCTCTGAATTACAATTCTTTAATTCAGGGTTTGCACAAAGGAGCTGTCAACAATTTTCTCTGAATTGATATTGTTTCATTGTACATTTAGTCATTTTACCCCTTAAAACTGGCAGGAGGAGTAAAGTGTTCTTGTCTCAGGGTTATTTCGAACACTGGACACTTTTTTAATTCTAAGCTTGTCCCAGGCCCCTTCAAACCTCACATGTTTCCTTTGGGCTGTTTCTGTAGTTGCTGAAGGTGTAAGTCCAGCTGTTCCAAGTTTTTGTGCAATATGGCCCTAAATGGGTTCCTCATCCCTCACCTACAAGGCAGCACCTTTCCCAGTCTTGGGTCAGCAACATTCCCCTGGATTTGTTCCAAGGGGTGCCATGGATCAGATCCACACTGGCAGAAGGTTTGGGGAGCAGTTCCAATGGGAAAATCCTGTGGAGCCCCGGTGAGCAAAACTCCAGTGTATGGATCTTAAAATTATAACTATATTCATTATTATTAAAAAGTTGAGAAATAGAAGTAAGTCACTTCATGATCGGCCAAACAAAAAAAAAAAAAAAAAAAACAACCAGGATTGCCATTAGTGTGCATTTTAAAGTTCACA
Organism: Regulus satrapa; assembly: GCA_013396955.1. Classification (NCBI taxonomy): domain Eukaryota; kingdom Metazoa; phylum Chordata; class Aves; order Passeriformes; family Regulidae; genus Regulus; species Regulus satrapa. The sequence goes on from VWZN01014219.1 coordinate 134,141, forward strand.
TCTTGTGTCTTGAGGAAGGGTTTGGAGCCCCAGGAGAGGCTGATGGAGCCGGAAAGGGGCTCAGCCTGGAGAGAAGGAGGCTCAGGGGGGGCCCTTCTGGCTCTGCACAACTCCTGACAGGAGATTGGACGGGGGGATCGGGCTCTGCTCCAGGGAACAGGGACAGGAGGAGAGGGAACGGCCTCGGGCTGGGCCAGGGCAGGGGCAGGGTGGACATCAGGAGGAATTTCCCTATGGAAAGGGTGGTCAGTCCCTGGCACAGCTGCCCAGGGCAGGGGCGCAGTCAACAATCCTGGAAATGTTAAAAAAACATGTGCATGTGGTACTTGAGAATATGATTTAGTGGTGAACATGGGGAGGGATTGAACTTGGTGGTCTTAAAGATCTTTTCCAACCTTAACCATTTTGTGAGGAGCACAGCGCTCTGTTGGCTCCCTCCGTGGGTCAGTTCCCTCAGTTTGTTCACTCAGTGAGGGAATGATGATGAGTAACAAAGATGGAGAACAGGAGCGCTAAGCAGGGTCTGTCTTCTCTGCCACGTGTTTTATTTCGAGGAGAGTTACTGGGACGGATAGATTTGATTCATTTTCACTTTGATTTTCATTTTGATTCATGTTCTTGATGAAAACAAAATGGAACTGCCCAGAGTGTGAGTGTCCCTGCAGAGGCTTTGGGTTGCCCTGTCTGTCTCACGTTTAACCATTTCCTCTCTCTGTTGTCACAGATAAAGAGGTGGGAGTTGGCGCACTTGCTGACAATGACGACCCTGGTGCTAGGGGCCCAGCTGTCCCCAAAATATCAGGACTAGAAAGGAGTCAAGAGAAGAGCCAGGACAGCAGCAAAGATCCAATACTTGAGCCTGTGGTGCCTAAAGATCCCCCCCCTCAGGTGACGCCACCGCCGCTGGAGCCGCCACCCGAGGGCCGCTGCCCCAGCCCCGCGCTCGCCCCTCGCCCCGAGGCTCCGGCCCCGCCGCCCACCC
>VWZN01014219.1:137177-184434 GCA_013396955.1 Regulus satrapa
CCCCCCGCACACCCACACCACCCCAATATGTTTGCCCCTCCCACGGCTCTGCCCCCGCCACCCCCGCTGACGTCAGGGACGCTGCAGGTTCCAGGACACCCAGCTGGGAGCACCTACTCAGGTAAGGGCTGCCGGGGCCCCGGCACCGCCCGCGCGGGACACGGAGCTCTGCCTTCGCTCAGAGGAACGGGGCTGTGGGCCTTTCGGTCAGGGCTCTTGGTGGGAGAGGCTGTACTTGCTTTGAGCTGAGTGATGGCAAATGCTATGTCTAATGCCTAGACATAGCCAGGGTCTCTCTCTGCCCTGGGAGCGACTGCTTTTGGAAGGCTGTGCTTTTCCCAGGTTTGTTTTGTTCAACCCACACTTAAAATACAGCACAGTTTATGAGGTGCCCACACAGAGTCTGCGACCCCCCACAGCAAAGGTCTCCATGCAGCTGTGGTCAGTGCCCAGCAGACCCCTGGCTGCAGGGAGGGTCTGTGGTGGCTGAGCTCACAGCAGTGCTGAGCTCAGGTGTGTTCAGAAGGTTTGGGTTGGAGGGACCTTAAATCCCCATCCATTGCCACCCTGCCACCATGGCAGGGATGCCTTCCACTGTCCCAGGCAACTCCATGCCCTGTCTGACCTGGCCTTGGGCACTGTCAGGGATCCAGGGGCGGCCACAGCTTCTCTGTGCACCCTGTGCCAGGGTCTCCCCAGATCACTGAGGGAAAGAAAATAGAACAATTTTGTAGCATTATTTTGTGTCCATGCATCATGCTGCTCCTGTGAGCAGCAGCCACTTGTTTGCTCATTCCAGCTTGCTTGTCCACCCTCACCTGTTTAGGACTTTGTCCATGTCCATAAATGTTCAGAGGAATGTGAAAACAGGCTTGGTGAGAGGGGAGATGGAAACTTTGTTATGTCTCAAGGCCTTTGAGATCTGAGGGAATACTGAGGGAGCTTATCACCAGGACGTTTTAAATTAAGCATTTCTACCACAGACAGCAAAGGAAGTGGCACAAGGCCTGGAAAAGCCCCAGAGCTGGGGCAGGGCTGGAGTTGGGGGAGTGGGGGGCTTTGTTGTTTTATTGTTTGTATTCCCCTGTACTCAACACTGGTGAGGCCACACCTTGAATGCTGTGTCCAGTTCTGGGCCACTCAGTTTTGGGAGGACATGGAGGGACTGGAGTGTGTCCAGAGAAGGGCAGCAAGGCTGGTGAGGGGTCTGGAGCACAAGTCCTGGGAGGAGCAGCTGGGGGAGCTGGGGTTTATCCTGGAGAGGAGGAGGCTCAGGGGAGACCTTATCACTCTCTACAGCTCTCTGGCAGGAGGGTGCAGCTGGGGGGGTCAGGCTCTGCTCCCAGGGAGCAGCGACAGCATGAGAGCACAGCCTTCAGCTGCACCAGGGGAAGTTTAGAGTGGACAATAGGAAAACAATCTTCACAGAAAGGGTCACTGGGCATCGGAGTGGGCTGCCCAGGAGGGCGGTGGAGTCACCAACCCTGAAGGTGTTACAGAAGGACTGGATTGGCCCTCAGTGCCATGGGCTGGGTGACAAGGTGGTGTTGGGTCATAGGGTGGACTCGGTGATCTCCGAGGTCTCTCCCAAGCCCGTTAATGCTGTGACTCTGGTTGTGTGTTTCAGAACAAGACCTCCTGCGCCAGGAGCTGAACACGCGGTTCCTGGCCTCGCAGAGCGCCGACCGCGGGGCCTCGCTGGGCCCGCCGCCCTACCTGAGGACAGAGTTCCACCAGCACCAGCACCAGCACCAGCACACACACCAACACACCCACCAGCACACCTTCACGCCCTTCCCCCACGCCATCCCTCCCACTGCCATCATGCCGACGCCAGCACCGCCCATGGTGCGTACCCCAGGCAGAAATGTGAGGATAAGTAGAGCACAACTCTATTCTTTATTACGAAAGTACTGCGCAGAATTTGCCAGGCTGTGGGGAAGGGATGCTGTGCTACCCAGGGGTGTCTGGGCAGGAGAGGCAGGACTGTCCCTCTGTCGCAATGTGAGGTTCAAGTGGCAGCACAGGACTGAGGGACAAGGCTCTGGCCAGTCCTGCTTGAAGTGTTCACTCTGGGGCCTCCTCCTTTGTCCTGTCCCAAAAAAGATCTTGATTTACTTTGAAGAAAGGAAAGATCCCAAACAGTTTTGTTGGAAACTAATTTTCTGCATATTTTTTCTTCTCTGTTGGTTGCTGAATAATAGAGAAGCTGTCTTCTATTTTGCCAACAGAAGTAAAGCAAGGAAATATAAAGTAACTAGTTTATGCTTTGATCCCTTTGCAGTTTGACAAATATCCTACAAAAGTTGACCCCTTCTACCGTCACAGTGTGAGTTTTATTGCTCTGTTTCCAACTGACTTCACTGCTTTTCTGTGGTGGGTTGGGATCACCACTCAATCAATGGCACAGTGTCAAATCTCTCCCTAATCATCACTTCAGGATTTACCATTATCGTCCTTGGTTGCTTTGGCTTTTGAAGGCTTGCATTCATGGTGCTTGTTTCTGATAAAGATGCAGTATCAGCTTTTCCAATCAAAAGATCTCTTGCTCACACACCATTTGGAGCCAAGTTTGATGTGAAAAGATGAGACAGAAGAGCTGACTGTTCCATGAAGCAGGAGAGAGCAGTGATTCCATCACGGTGTTTCAGTTGTGCCACAAACCCTTGGGCTGATATTTTTGCTAAGGAACTTGAAATGAACTGACAAACTATCAGACAAATCCTTCAGGGATAGATAATCTAATAGATTTCCCAATCTTTCATATTTTGTTTGATAAAATCTGAAAACCTGTTTTATTATTCAGTTTTCAAAGGCTCATCTGATCCACTGGGCTTGTTATGTTTTGAAAGCTCTGTTTGATGAATGCAACATGAATCCAGCTATGCACTAGATATGTTTACCTAAGCTACAAAAAATGCTACTTATTGAGATGCATTGATTTTTAAAATTCCAGTTAAATGTAAAGCTTCTGTTCCTAAGGGTTTGAAGCCACTGATTGATTTGCTGCTGAGCTCTGGGTTGTATTTTCTTCATCCTATTGGCAGAAGCAGGTGTCTGGCAAGAGTTTCTTAATCCAAGAGCAATATTTTGATGAGAGAAGAAGTACTGCATCAGCACTCAGAAATCTGCAGAGCATTTGGCTTTATGTGTTGATTTTGCTTAGAAGTGGAACTGGGCAAAAAAAACTGGTTAAGACAATGGTGTCTGGATTGAACACAACCCCTTCTCACAGCCTGTCCTGCCCCTGAACAGTCCTGGCCATGTCTGGCATCTCATTTGAGTAGCTGGGACTCGGTGTGTGCAGGCTCAGAGCTCCAGGAACACTGGGCAAGCATTGCCACTTCCCTCCAAAGGCATTGCTGCTCACCTGCACCAGTGTTAGACTGCACTCTGATTTGCTGAGCTTCACACGGCTTCAGGAGATAGATTGTCATCAGTGTGGCCTGTGGATCCCAGCAGGAACACAGAACTGGGAGATAGTACATGGATTTTAAACAAATCAAGCACAGAAATTGGCAGTATTGGGATAGGAAGTGTTGCAGAAGTCTCCAGCTGTATCTGCTGTTCAAATTCAGTCAAATAAGCTTTCAGAAATCTGGGAGTTACCTGGATTGCAAAGGTTATGGCCTCATCCCCTTTAAGGTCAGGAAAGCTCCACGCTGTGCTCCCTCAGCCAGGGAGCCATGCTGGAGGCATGGATCTGCTCCCTCCCGCCTTCCCTAGGGAAGGGTTTGTCCTTGGGAGGGGCTGCCCTACAGTCACAGGGGAACGCTGGGCAGCTGCTCCCAGGGGATGCCCGAGGTGTCTGCACTGGGGTAACAGACTGTGACCCCGGCCAGGCCAGCCCAGTGTCCCCTGATCCCTCCCCTGGGCGGGGGGCACACCCAGAGGGCAGGAGAAATACAGATCCTGTCAGAACGTGGCACTGCCAAAGAGCTGTTCCTAGGGACAGCAGCTTTCCCTGTAGATCCACACCTGGAACTCAGAGGCCCTAGAGTTGGCAGTAAGTGTAGGTGAAGTTTGGAGGAGAAGAGGGTCTGTTTGAGACTTAAAATCCTTCTACTTTGGAACAGCTTACACAGAAGCTAGTTTTGAGTTTCAAATCAGTGTTACTACTTCTCTTTTAGTAGGGTGAGACTTTGCTTTTACCTGCAGCTGCTGCCAGCTCTAGTTTAGCATCACATACACCTGGCCAAGGGAAGCTGTGGTCACTGCATGTTTCCCCAGGGAAAGCTAGAAGGGAAAACTGCTGCTCAAAAGAGAAGGAATACTTGGGAAGAAGGAAGCACTTGACTATGAAAGGTGGATTCTGAAAGATGGAGAAATTTAACTGATACAAATTAATCATGGAGATAAACTATTTCTATTTTATTAATACTTCTGACCTTGAGGAAAGGTCATATTTAATTAACTTGCCACTTGTTATAAAACTGAGGAAAGAATTGCTTATTATTAGTCATAGCCAATAGAATACGAAGTATTACATCTTTCCCCATCACTTAGAATTAGTCCATTACACAGAGAATTAAAGACAGAAGACACTGGAGAATTTAAAGCACATTTAACTCATTAAAAGTTACTGTAAATGAGGACAAATGTCTCTTAATGGTTTCTCAAATGCCTACAGTTCAGTATCAACTAATCTCAAAATGTTTTCTGCACCATTGGATGGAGCAAGTCCAAATTAAATAGAATTAAAAGCAACAGCAGCCCCATGAACGGAGGCTCAATACAGGGCTTTTAAACTGAGAAAATCTTCTGATAGCTCTGAAATGTTTTCTCAGCTTTCAGTAAATACAATATGGATAAATGATAGCAAGATAAGCTAGTGGAAGGAAAAACGATGAAGAAAAGCACTTGTGTATGCCTGGCATATCCAAATCCATCACAACTTTGTGGTACTGATTTGCTCCGGGGTAGGATTTGCTGAGTGTTTTCCCACCCCTCATGTCCAGTCTTTGACTTTGCCCAGTCCTGCTTCTGTTCAATTGGCCATTAACTCATTTATTTTGATCTTAAAAGTAGCACACAGTAGTTTGACTTTGCTCAGACGTGGTCAGAGGGTAATTTGTCTCAGCCAGAGAGGCTTGATAGGTTTTTAGGTGGCAATTCCAGTGGAGTCAGCCATCCCCTCTTAGACCCATACCCTCTTAGATCCATCGCCTCTTTGATCCATCCCCTCCTTGATCCACCCCTTCTTTGGTCCATCTTCTCCTTGATCCACCCCTTCTTTAATTCATCATCTCCTTGATCCATCCCCTCATGGATCCATCCCCTCCTGGATCCATCCTCTCCTGGATCCACCCCTTCTTTGGTCCATCTTCTCCTTGATCCACCCCTTCTTTAATTCATCCCCTCCTTAGATCCATCCTCTCCTGAATCCATCCCCTCCTGGATCCATCCCCTCCTTAGATCCAGAGGTTTCATGCCAAGAATGGGTTTGGATTGTGATGCTTTGAATCCCTGGCTCCTGCCAGGAGACAGTTTGGTGTGTGACAGCAGCATTTTCATGGAATTGGGAGAGTTTTCTGTCACAGCAAGAGCCAAAGGTTCACCAGCAGAGCACAGAGACAGGGTAGATTGGGCTGTGATGTTTTTTCATGGGATCATAGAGTGGGTGGGCTGGAAGGGATGTTAAAAACCATCCCATCCCACCCCTGCCATAGACAGGGACATCTTCCACTGTCCCAGGCTGCTCCAGCCCCCATCCAGCCTGGCTTTGGGCCCTGCCAGGGATCCAGGGGCAGCCACAGCTGCTCTGGGCACCCTGGGTCAGGGCCTGCCTACCCACCCTCCCCAAAAAATTTATTTCTTTAATTTGCCTGTTTTTTTCCCTTGCTAGTTGCCCTTCCCTAATGCTCTGCATTAGCACAGAGCAGCCTCTCATTTTTTTCCAAATTCCCTAAGGACAGATTACTGGAGTCAGGGAGGTCAGTGGAGATGGGCACGTTTTTGTGCTGAGCAGTCTCTCTTTATAAAAAAACATCCATACATTTCTGGGTGGTTCTGCCTTAACATTTTGTTTAAATACTAATCTTTAACAAATCAGATTGTCTGTCTGCTAATATTAGATGTGGCAGGATATCCTCTCAGACAGGCTAATGAAGGAAGAATTGTGCATTTTCCTCATTTCCTACAGATACCATTAAAATCCCAACCTACTAATGGAGTTTTAATGATACAATATCCTAGAACTTGTAAGGGTTTTTTTCCACTTAAAGAGATTTCTGAGCCTCATTCAGCTCAGGATTCTGCCTTTTCTCTTGAAATGAAAAGTTTCAGAGACTGAAACCATTTAAAACCTCTCTCCAATTTAAAAATTAATAACTGAGGAGCAAACATCTCCCTTTTGCTCGGCTGGCCCGAGGCAGGTACAGGTTGCTGGCTGTCTGATTTTGGAACTGCTTTTAAGCTCTAAACCTCATGACATCTGTGAACATCCCATCGACTGCTTTAACTAACATTGTTGCAATGAGATCACTTCAATGCTTCTCAGTTTTCTCCATGTAACATTTTCCTACTATTCTGCAGGAATGTTCTCTGTGTCCTCCTCAGCTGCCTGTGCTGGTGGTGGCCCAGTGCTGATGTTTTTCTCTTTCTGTTGCAGCTGTTTCACTCCTATCCTCCAGCTGTATCAGGTATTCCTCCCATGATCCCTCCCACCGGCCCCTTTGGCTCGCTGCAAGGAGCTTTCCAGCCCAAGGTAAGGCAGGAATTATCTGGTACTGCTCAGATGCACCCTGGGAGCCAGGGCAGGGCTGGGTTTGCCATGGGGCTCAAAACCTGGAGCAGCTGAGCTCTGACTTACAGCTTCCTTCCACAGGGGACAGTTGCCTTTTTCCAAATTCGCCACAAAGAGAAGTTATTTCTCATTAGGTTCAGATATATCTATAAACATTTTTTAAAAATTATTTATATGAAGGCGTAGTTAACTTTAGAAGTAATATAATTAGTTCTGAGATAGTTGCATTAATGAAAGGTCATGTAATAATCAGGATTTTAAGAAACGGTGCTCATTATTGTTTATTCATTTCCATAATTACCTCCCAGCTCTAGCACAGTGCAGAACACTGATTTGGCTCTCCTCATGGGTGATAGCTGGGGAGAGAAATGTGGCGAGTTCAGGGCTTTTCTGTTTTGTTTTCATGGAGTCACTCTTAATTTATGACTGGGAGGAAGTCAGTCTGTAGTCTTTGCAGCTAAAGACTGAAAGCAGGAGTGGAATTTCTGCAGAGGAGACACCTTCCTTAAATTGGCCAATCCACTCTAATGACTGAATATGTAAATTGCAATTCATTATTGGGATTCTTCATCTGTATAGTAATCAGACTGTTAACAACTCTCTTATTTAATTGTTAGTTATGCTGGAGCTGATTTCTATTTTCTTCATTTTGACATAGGAACAAGCTCTATCTAAATCTAGGGGGGTTGGGTTTTTTTGGGTTTTTGGGGGATTTTTTCCCCCATGAAACTGCATTTTATTAACTGACTATTTGTGTTTAAATAATAGGAAGGGCTTTAATTTTTTCCAACTGGATGTTTTCCTGATACTCATATTGTGGCCTGATACCCATATGCTCTGTGTGCTGAGTGCATCACTGATCATCAGCAGAGCAGGGGCTGGGTCCTCCAAATGCTGCTTCTGATGCTGTGTCATGAATGTGTTCCTAATCAGGTTTTTCACATTAGAAGATTTTGCAGTTCAAACAGTCACTGTTCTCTCAGTGGTTTTGATTAAAGTAATGGGAAGTTGGTGGACAGTCAAAGTGTGGATTTGGAGATGATAATACTCATATACTGACTGGATTATAATGGTTCTCCTTTCCTTTATAAAAAGTCTATTTCCATTGCTGAGACAATGTAATGCTAATGAACTATTATTTTGCACATTCTGTTGCTTGTAGGCATTGTTACTGTTGTGCAGCTCATTAATGTTGTCTCTTCTTGTGGAATTTCCAGACTTCCAATCCTATTGATGTTGCAGCCAGACCTGGAACAGTCCCACATACCCTTCTACAGAAGGATCCACGGGTCTGTAAAAAATTGTTTTCTTTTTCTCAAGTAAATCTATTCCTTCTGAAAACCTTGAATGCTAGAGCTGCCATCTTCAGTATGTCCAAATTAGCACTCTAAAACCAAAGCTGTCTGAGCTGTTTCATCAGAGAGGGCTGCAGAAGTTCTGTGGGAGCATTTAAAACAGCCCCTGAGCAATGGCAGAGCTCAGTCCTTGCTGGCAGCTCTCTCCCCCTAGGCCCAGGGCTGAAGGTATAAAAGTCCAATTCAACAGAGAAAATGTACAAACCTCCCCAAGATTTGTGTTTGTACTTTGTAATTGTTTTTAATGTGGGTAATGACAGCTATTCCCTGGGTTACTGTAGCATTGATTGCCCCAGTGAAATACGGATGCACTTTATTGGTCATTTGGTGCCTCTGGATTTCTGAGTTCCAGCGGATGTGAGCAGCATTTATTACCTCAGCACTTTGTCTCTTGGCCCAAGGGTGGTTGGTGTGTTTGAATTCATGGCCATTATTTCCATGAAGAACTTCACACTCAGATATTTTTAGCAGAACTCTCAGAGAAAAGCACTGAGGAGCTCTCTCTAAAATTCCGAGTTGTGGCGTGGCTGAACTCCCAGAACTGTTGTCTTTGCATGGGGCCAAGTTCCAGTACTTTGGGTTGCTCAGCAGTGCAGCTGAGATTGAGCTTTACACCAAAAGGAGCCACATTTCTGTTGGTTTATCTAAGTGCAGAGAGAACCAGAGCCTCCCATCAGGAAGTCATTTAGCTTTATGTTCCCTTTCAACTGGGGGTGAGTTTCGATTATTTCAAGATGATGCATTGTGCCATCACTGCATCTGCTAAGTACCTTCTGCACCTATAAATCTCCTTTAGTATTGCGTTTCAAAACAGAAAATCTAAAACAAATGAGCAGTACCCAATAAATTGAATTATTTTCCAGCATTTATTGATGAAATATGAGCCAAAAAGGGGGAATAAGAGAATAATCTACTCAAAAAAACCCCCAGCAGGCCACATCAAAAATAAAAATGAGAAGATTGCGTTTTTTATATGGGTCCTGTTTACCAACATCTGTTTCAGTGTGAAAATAATTAAGGCAAAGCCCATTTCTGCCAGAGAAGAGCTCAGGCAGCAGTGAGGCATGAGGCCATGACCTTGGCTGGTGAGTGGACACACTGCTGGTGTGCAGGGCATGGCTGACACCCTACTCCAGCCATCCCAGCACCTCCATAGGATCCAGCCCTGTCCATTATCCAGCCTTGCCTTGAGCTGAGGAGCTCTGAAAGATGAGAGCAGGAGTTTGCCCAAAGGACAGATCTGTGCTTCCATCAGTGCAGTTAACCAGCCATTTCTGCAGCATTAAATCAACAAATTGCTGCTGCTGCCAGCAGCCAGAGCTCTGTGTGAGCCTGGTGGAGCTGCTTGTCACCACTCAGGTGCCACAGCCAGGGGGAGGGGACAGCGTGGAGATGGAGGCTCAGGACTAATTATTATCCAAAAGGGCTTCATTTGAAAGTAAAATTCTAACATTTTAATTTTGTCTCTTAATGAAGCAATACAGATTTGTTAATTAGAGCAATTGTTTGAGTGGCAGGCGTGTAACCAAGCTGTCATTTCTTCTTCACAGTTGACAGATCCGTTCAGGCCCATGTTGAGGGTAAGAAATCTTCCTCTGCTCCTGTTTGTCAAGCTCGGCTCGGTCCCACCAGGTTGCAGCACAGAATAATTCCAAATGAGAGCTGCCAAGTGTCACCTGGGCAGTTCTGCCCTGCTTTTTTGGGAGAGCAGCTTCTGATCACTCAAGGACAAGGCAGAGTTTCACAGCTGGAAGTTTTGCTCTTCTCATGCAACCCCTCACATGAATGCTTGAGATTAAATATTGATGATCCTTCCATCGTGGTTTCCTGAGGCAAATCCTAGAGATGCTGGCAGTATTCCCTGTTATTTCACTGCACTCTGAAGGAGTTTGCTTTATTATTTTACTGTGTGTTTTCAGTGATATTCAGTGTGGTACGTCCCACCCAGGTATCTCGCTGTCCGCTGTAGACAGACAATCCTCTTAAAACACAAAATATTTCAGAAATAAGGATCTAAAGATCTAGTTCATCACTCATCCAAAAGGGGTTTTGTTAATTTTTCAGCTTATTCAAGAAAAAAGTCTAGATTTTGATTTAGTGAACTAACTAAATCACTAGCACAGCCAGTTTTTGCAAATTAGCAAAAGGTTTGAGTTTGGGTAGTATGTCTATGTAATAATGTAATAATTAATGATTGTAATGTAATAATTGCGTGTAATGTAATAATTAATGATTTAATTATTGGTTGATACATAGCTAAAAATCAAAGGCAGACCATGTGCCATAGTTTGTGAAACATTTAATTCACAAGTAGCTTAAGGAGACTCTTGAATTCCTGTGATAATTTTCGAATCTGCAGGGGTCATTACTTGTGTAGGTAACTACAGACACCTAAGTAACAAAATTGGAGAAAGTATCTCTCCAATGAGTGTTTTTAGACAGTTCCAGCTGTGCTGTAAATGGAGTACAAACTCAACAGGAGGCCTAACAAGCACTCTGGTTCTTGCCTCCCTCTCTGCTCCCTGGGACTCGGAGGACAGGGAGGATGCAAAGCCCCCCCCCAGACAGAGTGAATTGAGTGACCTCCAATGTTTTTAGAACATTTATGAGCTGGAGTCTCAGAGGGGCAGACCAGCAATTACATGAGGGAGTCAGATGAATTTTGAAAACCAGAGTGACCTTTTAAACCACTTCCATTTTCATCTTTTGGTGGAAATGCAAATCCTAGCATTTGTGGAGTGCCCTGAGTGTGCAGCTGTGAACAGTCCAGCTGTGCAGGGCAGCTGCTGACTGGGACACAGCTTCACAGCTTTCAGCAGCACAAGCTGCACTCTCGGCCAGCGGCATCAGAGGATTACAGGAGTGTGTCCAAGTGGAGCATTCATGGATGGCCAGATAAATTCCCTAGCAAGGGACAAGTCTTTTCATTTCTGGTTTTCCAGGAGGATGGAGAGAGAACCCTTGGCTTTCAGTTGTCTTGGCGTGGGGATCCCCCAGACCAAACCAGATAGGGCTCAGGGTCTATTTTCTTTTAGAAACAGAATAAAGTACTACAGGTTTTTGAAAGTTACTGATTCATGTCTTGTTTTTCCAGAAACCTGGCAAGTGGTGTGCTATGCACGTTCACATCGCCTGGCAGATCTACCATCACCAACAGAAAGTCAAGGTCAGTACCTGGGCAGCCTGGACTGGGGGAGAAGGGCACAGAGCAGAGCTCAGAGAGGAAGGATTGCCTCTCACCTGGGCACCTCTGTGCCCTGGCCAGTGCCTTGGTAAAGTAACACACACAGCACTGAGCAGAAGCCTCATTTCTGAGAGTTGGTAGGAGGATAAAAAGCCAAAGGAGAGTCCCAGCAGAGTGTCTGGGATGTGCTGGAGCCAGGACTGCAGATCCTGGGCAATAGCTGCAGCTGTGTAGCTAGGAGGGGTGAAATGGAGGCCAGTTACAGGGTGGCTTTTATTTATTTATTTATGCCTGAGGACACGAATGTATCAAGTGGGATTTTTTTTCTGGACACACTAGGCATGTGTATCTGCTTCCTCTTAAAAATGCCCTTGTTCAGGGGCAGGAGAGGGCACCTGAAGATTTATCCTGTCCCTCAGATGCTATACCCAGTGTGGCTGCACAGGGTCCCCTCAGCCTTCCTCAGCCCCTTGTGGCTGGAGGGTGGCCCCTGGATGTGTCCGGGCTGCCCAGGCAGGCACAGCCTCTCAGGGGCTGTTGTTACCAGACACTGCCTCACTGCACTGAAGGGTAGGAGATGGAAGTCCTGTCTCAATTGTTTTCCAAGCTCTGAGACTTCAAGGGTGAAGGCCATGGGCAGTTTTCCATTCTTACTGTAACTGGATTTCCATTGCACGTGGACTCTGGGAAAGTTTCTTCCCCTTTATGGTATTTTCACTGTACTCATCACTTTAAAATCTTGTGTTGCTCCTAAAGTTTTTCAGTAAGCCAGGAATGGTTGCTGTTCTTCACTGCTCATACTTCAGGGATCAATAGCTTGTGTTAGAAACAAAAATTGCCAGGGAATCCTTAGCACTTTGGAGTCTGTATGCACTTGGATTGTGTAGGGTAGTGCTATAAGAATATGAAGATGTTGAACAGCTATGAAAACCTGCAGCTAATAGAGTTTAAAAATAACCCTTTTAAACAAGGTTGACAGGTTAATTTGCTGCAGTAGACATATCTCTCTTCTCTGCTTTCTTATGTTTCCCCTGCTAGTGATCTTCATTCATCTTCCCATTATCAAAAAATGACAAGATTATAGACCTAGAGAGTTATATGTCCTTTTTTTTTATTTTATTGAAAAGGTATTTTCTTGAAATGAAATTATTATTCCCATGCTATCTATGTCCTTTGAATCTTCCTTGATTTGATATTCAGAGAGAGGTCAAACCAGTATATTTATAACTCACAGTAAAAGCCATTTTCATGCAGCCATTTCTTTTACCTCATACTTTTCTACCTTGCATGTTAAGAAAAAAGAGCAAGAATAAAGCCCAGAAGCACATGAAAGGACATTGCTTGAGGTTTTTGAGGCTATGCATGATGATATTTTCAAGAATAATTGAGAAGTGTGTCTGGTCAGTAATGAGAGTTGGGGTGTCCCCGGGTACACAGGAACCATGTCCCCCTCCTCATGTGACCACAGAGGAGGAATCTCTGCCCGAAGGCTCACACAGGACAATTTCTGCTTCCCCTTACGTTCACTCCCATGGTTGTGAAGGTGCCTTTTCTTCTGCACAAGCTGGAGATGCTGCCTGACCACAGAGCAGGGAATCAAAGGGGTTGATCTGCAGTTTGCATGCGGTGCCACAGGACTGCTGCCAGTAACGATCTAGCCTAGTAATTGCTTGCAGAGGGCAGCAGCAGGCACTGAAGGAGCAGGCACGATGGGGAACTTTAAAACACAACCTTCCTGACCTCAGGAAAAATTGCATGCAACTGTGGATGCTGTTTGACTGCCTGTGCCTCTGCAGCAAGACCTGGGTAACCTCTGCACAGCCCAGGGATTCAACAGGGCTGCCCAGCAGCTCAGGGCACAGAGCACATTTACACCCTCCTTGCACTGCCCACTGCTCAGGAGAGGATTTATGCTCCATAATTGGGCCTCTCTCCTTTAGGAAAGGCCTTACAGCCTGATCTAAGAGCAGCACAGACATTTACATTGATTTTTGTGGGCACCACACTCAGGTGTTGCACATTTTCTGGAAATAGATTAGGAAGGATTGGCATTGAGGGGTTGCTCTCCTGAACAGCAGCTGGGGAGAAAAGAAATCTGACCATTTCCTTATACTATTTTAAGGTAAACTAACACATTCAGAAATCTTTTAACACATCCATGGTATTCCTGTTCCTCTTCAGACAGGGGATTTGTTCGTTATTTAGAGCAGCACCATTCATATGGCTGCAATTAAAGCTTCAGCCAACTTTTGCTATTCTGAGTAATGCCTGTCAGGGGTTTATAACTTGGTTGTTAAAAAAGAATAAAAAGAGTTCACAGCATAAAAATCTGGCACACAGACTTCAACTGAGGCATTTGTATTTTCTGAACTCCTTTTAACTATTAAAGCACTTCAGTGTTACTTCCTTAAAAGACATGACCTTCGCTTGGCCACCTTTGCAGTTCCAGTATTCTTGTAGGCCATTATCTCCAGACATTGATAATGTCTTTGTTTCCCTTTTTTATTTCTTGCTTTCTTTCTTTTTTTTCCTTTTTTGTTCTCATTACTACACAGACGTGTTTCTAGCACTTGAAAAACAGCTACGAGGCATGCACATTAATTTGAACATAACTTTTTAATATGCATATTTATATCATTGTAATTGTCTGTACTTGGGGCTGGCACAGGATTAAATACTGATTTATAAAGCGTAGCCTGCTCCAAAACTACTGTTAAGATCTCCTGGTTCCATGTTACCCATTTATAAATCCTTTTAGCTGCCCTGCACAATTAATCAGCAATCTGCATTTAGGGAGTTCTGGCAGCACAGGTAATTGGAATTTGGTTTTCTTCCTTCATTCTCTGAAAGTACTGAAGTAGGCACCCCTGAAATGAGGATGTGGCACAAAGAAGAGCACATCCTTCATCCACTTATCACTCACAATGCAGCTGCCTCAGCAAATTCCCCTCACAAAAGGGAGGCTGCTGACTCTAACACATATAAGTAAAGACAGGCAGCACACTGAGTGTGAAGTGGGAGCTGTCATAGTGGGGCTCAACCCCTCCTGCTCTGCACACTGGTTCCTTTCAGCCCCTCACTGCAGCCTGAGGGGCACTGGAGGATGATCTGCATCAGCATTTCTTGGTGGCAGCTTTCCCTTGGACGTGAGTGGTTATGGTGTCCATATCTGGCCTTTCAACACCCCTGCCCACCTGGGCCAGGGACAAGCTGATATTCCCTTATTATTATTGTAGGACAGACCTGTCCTTACAGCTCAGCAAGTGGCTGGGACCTCTTCAGAGGGTTTGATGTTTGTTGTTGAAGGCAGCTCTGTGCTGATCACCCTGGAGGGGTGGTGTGAGCATATGTGAAAACACTGGGAAATTGTCAGGAAATATGCAGGAGCCTGAGCTTTTCCCTCTTTGCCTTAGATCTCCCTTCCAGGAAAACAGCTGTGCACTTGTGCTTGGGGTCCCACAAACCAATATTCTTGTTAAAGCATCAGTATAATTGAACTGCTCTACCCACATCCTTCTGGAAATGCCTTTTGCTGTTAACTTTTCAGACAGTTTCTTCCAAGTCCTGTTTTTCATTTCAGAAACAGATGCAGTCTGATCCACACAAGCTGGACTTTGGCCTGAAACCAGAATTTCTGAGCAGGCCACCAGGTCCCAGCCTTTTTGGAGCCATCCACCACCCCCATGACCTGGCTCGGCCCTCGACTCTGTTCTCCACAGCCAGTGAGTACTGAAAGTGAAATCTCCTTCTTGTTCCTTGCTCATTAAAATGCTAATCCTTGCCATGAATTTCCCATATGCTTTGGCTTATGAACTCTCTGCAAGACATGCCAGGGGCTATTAGTCTATTTGATAAATATTTAAAAATTATTCTGTATGCTTTTATAAAAAGCCCAACCTGCTGAAACATTGCACAGGTAGTAAATGAAGGAACATTTCCTCACAGAGTGATGTCGGATGCATCGTGGAGATGAAATGGAAATAAGGTGTATTTCACACACATTTCCTTTTTGTTTCTGACCTGAAGCATTCAATCCCCTGCATGCCTTATCCTCTAACTGAGTATTTCTGTTCAAGAAAGCAGCTGCTCTGTGCACAGGATCCTGCAAGCCCCACGCAGGGCACAGCAATGTCAGCTCACAAGAGCTGTTAAAGAAGGGACAGCCCAGAGCACAGCGAGTCCAGTCTCTCTCTGAGCCTTTGCTGGGAATTAACCCTTTTTGCTTTGTTTTGGCAGGTGGGGGGCATCCAGCCGGGACCCCTTTTGGCCCACCACCCCACCACAGCAACTTCCTCAACCCAGCTGCTCACTTAGGTACGTCCTCTCTCAGCTTGTGGGGAACACAACCCAGACATTGCCCCCTGAGAAATTAAAGACTTCCTGTGTGGAGACACTCTGATGGCACATTTTAGCTGTTTCATTTTAGTCTTAACCCAGGTAGAAGTTCTAAATACACAGAAAAGTGTCACTGACAGTGCGTTTTGAAATACTTCTGGACACTAGAGGAGCAGAGTGACAGGGCTGGCTGGGTTTCATTGGAGTTATGCTCAAAACCAGTCAAAAAAATGCCTTAAGGGCAAGGCTTTGGATCACAGAGATATTTATTTTCCTAACTCCCACTTAGGTATCTGTTTTTCCATTAAAGTGAATAGGAAACATAGCTTTAAAATCTTGTGATCTGGCTTCATGTGTCCATTAGTGAAAATCAGTGAATACACATTTAAAAACAGAACTGCCCAAGTTACCAGATTTTGTTATTTCCTTTCTACCTTACTGCTTTTGTAATAAGGCAATGTGTTCCTTATGGGAGCACCGAAGACCAAGACTTTAAATTGGCATTTTATTTTGCATGGGGAAGGGTTTGGGAGGGTCACCAAGCTGGTACAGCAAACGGACTGTGCAGGTTTATCATTCTGCACTTTGCTGCCTATGGAAGATGTTGGCCTTGGGCTTCTTTTTCTCTGTGCCGGTATTTATCAGAAGTGACTTCATCAAAATTGTTAGAGTGCTCCAAAATAAAGTGAGACTTTGCTTTATATGATTTTCCTGTTGCCTGTATGCATTAACTAAAAAAATTGTTCCAGCATTTTTCAGTCCATACTTATTTCAGTCCATAGTTATTTGTGTAGCACTAGCAATAAACACCAAGGGAATCAGAGAATGCTCAGGCCAGCATGATGTATCAGGGGAATAGGACATTTTATTTATACCCTGGCTGTGGTTTAGGAGACATGGCCTGAAGGTGTTTGGAGCTCAGTTGCTAGAGTTAATGATAGTCTGACTAGCAAGGGACATTTCCTGAGGAAGGAAATGAAAGAGTAAAACCAGAGATGTTAGCAGGTTTCAAACGAAGTATCATGTCCATTTTAGCATCTTGATGTTCTTCAAGAGGGAGCTTTTTAGTAGATGATGCCAAGGGTATGGCCAGGAGCAAAGCCGGGGTTTTGTGTCCCAGCCCCTCAGAACCCTGCTGTGTGTGTGGGGGGACGCTGTTGCAGCACTGCTGGGCACAGCTGGGGTGCAGGAGGATGCCACAGTGGTGTGGATGGGAACTGGCAGCCGCAGGGGTTTCAGCTGTTGCTGTTGGTTTGCAGAGCCCTTCAACCGGCCGGCGTCGTTCAGCGGCCTGACTGCCGTGGGCAGCAACGCCTTCGGGGGGCTCGGGAACCCCACAGTCAGTGAGTACCTACCTGGCCACGGCCTCCCTGCTCTGCACTCCGCAGGGGCGCTGAGGGGACTGTTTGCTCTCTTTTGTACTGCTTGGTTACATCACCTACCACTAAGAGATGGGAATTTGGAAAGCGACCTTTTCCAGTTGCCAGTAAATCATTTTCTGTTAATTACGTAATATTTTGGGTTCAATCTAGTGCTAAATGTTACCATTACATTGTTCATGAAAAAAGAAAAAAATAGAGCCTTTGAATGTTTGTGAAATCTCCCACGATTTTGTTGCATGTTCAGAATGAAAAGAATGTGTGCAGCTAGGGAGCTGTGGATGGAGATTTTTTTTTTTCCTTTTTCACCAGTAATCCAGGTCATGTGCCTGGAAAAGATCACTAACCTGCATTTACTAGTCCAGGATCATCAACATTTTTCTAAATTTAGCCAGTCACAGAAAATCATTCTTCTAAAAGTCACTCTCTTCATACTTCAAATCTGGCATGATTTTGGTCACATTTTATTTTGCTTCAGGATCAAATCCAACAAGTTCCATTATTTATAGTCCTTATTATGGTCATTTCCTGATGTCTCCAAAACATTTGGAATAAGGATCATTGTCACTTTTACCTTGCTCCTTCATCCCTTGTCAATTTTATCCACAGCATTTCCCTTTCCAATTAAAAGAGCTGTCAGATGCCTGCCCATTTTTAGGAATGAGACCCTCTAATGAATCTCTGTTAATTTCCTTTCCTTTTCCAGCTCCCAATAATATGTATTCATTTTAACTCTGAGTGCTGTAAAAGTTGTTTTGGTAAGTACCTTCACTAGAGCATACCTTTTTCTTAAACCTTTTTGTTTTCCACTTCACCATTTCAGCACCCAACTCAATGTTCGGCCACAAGGATGGCCCCAGTATGCAGAGCTTTAGCAACCCTCACGAGCCCTGGAACCGACTGCACCGAACTCCTCCTTCGTTCCCGACCCCTCCGCCCTGGCTGAAGCCAGGAGAGCTGGAGCGCAGTTCATCTGCTGCAGCTCATGACAGAGATAGAGATGTAGATAAACGAGACTCATCTGTTAGTAAAGATGACAAAGAAAGGTACGAAAGAACACTTCCAAGAATTGTTTAGTTCAAAGCTTGGGGCTCCGTTCCGCTTTTAACCCTCCCCAGCCTGGCGCGTTGAGAACCCAGAGCTTTCCCAGAGGCACACCTGGAGCTGTCCCCAGGGTGGCACCATGGAAGAGGCAGGTTTCCAGCTCAGTGTTCCCCACTGCAAGGTTTCTCTTCCCACTTGCAGTGCATGCTTCACCTGAAGGAGCTTTGCTGGAGCACAGTTCAGGCAGTGTCAAGTGGGAACGGAATCAGACCCACCCACTGTTACCTTGTGGGTCACATTGTCCTAGGTCTCTTGAAGGGTTAATGTGGAGATAGTGCCTGACAGGATGGAAAAAAGGATTCTGAAGTCCATTAGATACTTATCTGCACCTTCAAATACTTAAATATCTTTGTAAATCAGACCTTGTCTACAAAACAAGTGACATTTTCTCCCTCTTCGAAAAACGGCCTGACCAAAGGGACCAGTGCTAAAGGTGTGAGATGAGAATGCTAAAATGCACCAGGAATGTCATGTGCCAAAACCACAGCAAGCTTCAGAGCATGCAGTTCATGAAAAGCACCTTCTTTCCTCTCAAAGAAGCCCCTACACTTGCACTGCTGTTAACACACCTTCCAACACAGTTTCGGTTCAGTGTTTGACATGGACTTGCATGCTCACATGTCCAGGCTGGGAAGGGTTAATGGAAAGTAAAACCTGGTCATATTTATTTTTTTGTCAGGACTGTTCCCATTATTCAATTAACGCAGTAACAGTTACTCTTAACATTGAAGTACCAAATTTATAAGAATTTGCCATTCAGCAAGTGTCATTCCTTCATTGAAAAATGTAGAGAGGCTGATTTCAGCTTTTTCAGTTGTGGCTTGATGGCTTTCCTGTTAAGTTTGCACATTACTTTACTACATAATGGCTATTTGTTTCTAGTATTTTAAACTAAAAGACTTATTTAGGAGATGTGCTTTTCTGGCTTCTCTGTCACTAACCCAAAGATACTCATTAGTAGCCTTTTCTAAAAGAAGTTATGCTAACACATTAGATATTCTAAAACTACATGTAAGAGCTTTTCTACCTTGTTCTAAAAGAAAGGCGAACTACAGATCTTTTCACCTACATTTTCCATTTGGAATATTTTCTGTTTGGTAGCATAGCTTCATTATTTTCATGTCTGATGTTAATGCTTCAAAATAAATTGCTGTTACAAATTGGGTTTTCCATCCTGCAAAAGGCTTAAGCATGTGAGTAATTTTACTGGCTTGAATGGCAAAGCATTTTAGTTACTGGGTAGTCTGTAGAATTATGTGATTATTTTGGTTGCTGTTTTGTTGTTTTCTCATGAAGTGTTCTGCTGAAGAAAATCCCTTACTGAAGACATGCCTTGCAAGCTGCTTTGACATTGCCCGAACTCCATATCATAGCTTAGAACATATTTCTTGTCAAAAATTTGAGAGCTTAGCAGTAAGCATCATCCATCCCTCATCCTTGTGCACAATGCCAGCCTGCAGTGAGTGTGCTTCTGGTTTCTCCCCTGCAGCCCTGCCGTGTGCCCAGCTCTGTGGGCTGGCACATTCACACTTGGGCCTGTATGAGAGGCTGAGAATCCTTCCCAGAGCTGTGCTCCCTATGGAGAGAATGTCTGAGGAGTTGAGAGCCTCTTCTACCTCCTCCTTAACATTCAGTGGCACCCATTGGGGTGAGCACAGGGCTTTCTAGTTGAGTTCCCAAGCTTTGTTATCTGTTTGAATTTAAATTGACCAAGCTGGAAGAGCTGGGAATCACACCCAGGGGTTTGATCTCAGAATCACGTGGTCATCAAGGGTCTAACCTTATCAACCCAGAAATGGCCCAGGTAGGCAAAAGCCTTGACCTCAACTCCTGCCAGAGGGAAAGGTCCCTCTGAGCTTGGCACTCCCCACGTAAGGGGATGGGGTGGAGATCTCTGGTCCTCTTGGATCCACTTGGATCAGCTTCATGTAAAGCACAGCCCCTCCCAGCCAGACTGAGAGAGGTGAATCCCTCCAGATAGCCCAGAGAGAACAGAACTGCAGCAGTGGCCCTTCCCTGGCTGGGAGTGACACTGCAGAGCCCTGATTGCTCCTGGAACATGGCACATCCCTTCCAGCTCAGGGTATTCTGGCATTCTCTGATGGACTGCAGTTGTGGAGGGTTTTTTTTTTAAAGGCTCTTTTATTCCAGCCCAACATTAGCAGAAACAATCAGTAAAGATAGCAAATGTGAAAAGTAGGATTAGTTCCTTTTCAGCAGTATTTTGCCTAAAAGGTGTCACTGAACACATCCAGTATAATCATAATGGCATTTATGGGTCTGCAATCCTAGAGCATTAAAACCAACCAATAGTCTGTTGACCTTTCAGTCAATATAATAGAGGCACACACCTCAGCATAAGAAATTCAGTATTTTTCAGTGTAGCACACAGCCTCAGAACTTCTCTTACTTGGTTGGTAATAAGTTAATTGCATAATGTGATTTTAAGTTTCTTCTTTGTGGAGGCAGTGGCTTAGAGCTGTTCTCATATCATCAACCTAAAGAACTTTTGACAAATTTGAGGATTAAAAAGTTATTCCTTCTTTGTCCACTGGACTATGTGCAGTTCACTTAAATGAGCTGGGTTATCAAGAGCCTCTTGAGATGTTATCAACACTGCCATTGAATACGATGACATTGGCAGAGGGATTTGTCATTTTGGTTGCACATATATTTCTCCTTAATTACAGAAAACAGCTGTTATTTTCTCTAAATTTTATGTGTCATTTAAAGTACATCAATTACATGGAAAATAGATTAAATATCAACAAAAGGACTGAATGAGCTTTCCTAGGGAAATAAAACAATTAAGGGTACCCTCTGAACTAGTCCCATGAGCAAAATAAATAAACAATTAGTTATTGCAAAGCCCACAAGCCAGTGTTTTCCTAGCAAAGTAAAAGAATTGGACCTTCATGTTCAGAATCCTTTCCTGGAGAGCCTTGACTTGGTCTCCCTGTGTCCAGATCTGGAAGCTGTTAAATCAAATGCCTCAACTCTTGGTGGAAAGCAAGTGGAGGGAAATTAGAGCTAGGATGCAATTTCCAGACTGTTCAGGTTCATTGAATGAAGGCAGCACCTGATCCCAAGCAGTGAAGTGCTGGACAGTGCAGACGAGGCAGGGCTGCTATCAGATGCTTTGTCTTCCAAGTGTTTTCCAAGAGTCACATTCTGGACTTTGGAGGTCTCTCAGACGTGGCTCACGAAATGACAGTTTCCACAGTTCAGTCTAGACACAGCAAAAGATGCACCTGGTGACATTAGAAGGAGAGTTTCCTTCTCCCAGTCATTTTTTCTGCATTTGCTGCAGTTTCACTTTCCAAAAGTACCTAGAGGTACAAACCTTACACAGTCCAGCAGACAGCAGGTGGCAGAAATGGTGCAGGGAAGCGTTCGCCTTGGAGTCGCCCTCCAAGCTGCCCTTCAGCAGCCAGCACTGCTCATCTTCCCTGAGTGTCACCTGCTGGCACGTCCCAGCCTTCAGGTGACACTGGCACCCAGAGGGACACCGCGTCAGCTGAGCTGAGGGGAAGCCTCACTGCTTACCCTTTCCACAGAATCCCAGAACAGCAGGGTTTGGGTGGGACCTCTGGAGATCATCCCCTCCAACCCCTGCCGAGGCAGGGCCACCCAGAGCAGGTGACACAGGAACGGGCCAGGTGGGTTTTGTCTTCAGAGAGACCTCTCTGGGCATCCTGATCCAGTGCTCTGCCACCCTCAATGGAAAGAAGTTCTTTCCTATGCTGAGGTGGAACTTCTTATGATTTAGTTTCTGGCTATAAATAATTTTTGCCTTTAACAGCACATTGT
Source organism: Regulus satrapa (assembly GCA_013396955.1). NCBI lineage: Eukaryota > Metazoa > Chordata > Aves > Passeriformes > Regulidae > Regulus > Regulus satrapa. Next base: position 159,090 of record VWZN01014219.1, read on the forward strand.
CCCTCCTCCCACATGGAACAGGATTTCTGTGCTCAAACAGCTTGTGTCCAGCACTGTGGAGCTGTCTTTACAGAGAGACTCCAACTTAGAGGTCAGCTGAAATTACTACGGTTAAAGTCATTGGAACTGAGCGATTAGACTCCCCTTGTGAATTTGATTAGTTTTAAATGGGAGAGCTTTTTCACTTAGCATTGTCCATAACAACTCCTGGTCAACACTACTTCCTGAAAACAATTGGTATGGAACATATTTCCATATTTAGATTTTTGTTCACTGGCAGATAATAATTCCCCAATTTTTTGTGCACCATAACTAGGTTTGAAAGACAGAATTAATACAAGTATTTTCTGACTTCCTAGCACTGGCCCTGTCCCACTCAGCTTATTTTAACCTAGAAATGGGAAGGGTTAGCCATCTGAGGAGCAGCTGCCTCCAGGCATGATGTTTTCATAGCCAGTCTGACAGACAGGACAAAACCTGTGTGATGGGCAGCTCTGTTGAACACTTGCACTGAGGGTCACTGCACACTCAGGGAAGTGCCTTCCCGTCAGAGAGCTGGGTTGGCACCATCAGTACCAGTGGTACTTGAAAGAATTTTGTCTCAGTCTGAATGCAAATTGAATTGTGAGAAGTAAATTGAAAAGCTAGATATTTGAAGACAATAGAGGAGAGAAATTAGTAGTGTATATAGGTCTGAAAATGTTCTTAAAAGTAATTTGAAAAAATAGTAATCTATTTTCCCAAATGTATTCTTAACAGAAATAGGTAATATATTAACTATGTAGTTCAGATTTAATTCCCTCACTTTTTGGATTAAATGAGTATGTTTTTACTTTTCTTTCTCTTCTTTGCAAACATTTAAGGCCTCTGTCTTTGAAATACATGTCTTAGAGCTAGATTCCCATGGGAGCCTTCTGTGGAATTCAGTGTTTGAGATCTCAATCAGATTCTACACAGAGCAGCTTTGGAGATTTGCTGCTGCTGCGATGAGATAATAGAATAGGCCAAGTTTAGAGATGGGGTGTTCTTCTGGAGTTCTGGATGTGCCAAAGGCACTGTGCATTTACTGGTGCACGTCACCAGCTCTCTGCAAAGCCACGAGTAGAAAGCCAGGAACTCTGATGCTTGTTTTCATTGCAGAGCTTCTCATGCCTTCATTTCAACACTTCTCTTTCTTGTAGGGAGAGCATTGAGAAAAGACACTCCAGCCATCCTTCGCCAGCACCTATCCATCCAGTAAACTCCCTCGGACATAACCGCAGCTCAAGTGAGCAGATCAGGAGCCATCTGAATCCCGAGGTTCGAGAAAAAGAGAAACCCAAAGAACGAGAGAGGGATCACTCCGAATCTCGGAAGGAAATTAATGTTGAAGAGCACAAGGTGAAGGACAACTACGTTTCAGAGAAAGAAGGCCTGAGCCATGAAAGCCGAGTGGTGGAAGAGTCTAAGCAAATGCCCAGGGTTCCTTCCCCCTATGCCAGACCCCCCGTTGTGGAGAGCACCAGGCCTAACAGCACTTCCAACCGCGAGGCCGACAGGAAGAACGAGCCAGCGTATGATAACCCGAAGAAAAGCAACGAAGTCAAGGTAAAGGAAGAGCGAAAGGAAGACCATGATGTTCAGCCTGAAGGACCTCAGACTCATAGGTCATCTGATCAGCCACCACCTATATCCACATCCAACGTCCATCCAAGTCCTTTAGTGTCTATGCCCATGACTGTAGGTGTGACTGGTATACATCACATGAACAGCATCAGTGGCCTGGACAGGACTCGCATGATGACCCCTTTTATGGGAATTAGCCCGATTCCCGGTGGAGAACGTTTCCCCTATCCTTCTTTCCACTGGGATCCAATGAGAGATCCCTTGAGAGATCCCTACAGAGAGCTGGATATTCATCGGAGAGACCCCCTGGGCAGAGACTTTTTGCTAAGGAATGACCCCCTCCATCGCCTCTCTACGCCAAGGTTGTATGAAGCAGACAGGTCATTCAGGGATCGGGAACCTCACGACTACAACCATCACCACCACCACCACCACCCTCTGTCCGTGGACCCGCGCCGGGAGCACGAGAGGGGCACCCACCTGGACGAGCGGGAGCGGCTGCACATGCTCCGTGAGGACTACGAGCACGCGCGCCTGCACTCGGTGCACCCCGCCGCCCTGGACGGGCACCTGCCCCACCCCGGCCTCCTCACGCCAGGACTGCCCAGCATGCACTACCCCCGCGTCAGTCCCCCCACGGGACACCAGAACGGCCTCCTCAATAAAACTCCCCCCACAGCAGCTCTCAGTGCCCCTCCACCTCTTATCTCAACGCTGGGCCCTCGGCCCGGCTCTCCCAGAAGGACTACTCCTCTGTCCACAGAGATGAGAGAGAGGCCTCCCTCTCACACCCTCAAGGACATCGAAGCTCGATAAGCAGAGTGAGACTCAATGAAAACCAGAGCGAGAGGGACCTTGTAAATGAACATAATATAAAGACCTTCTTACTAGTCGTTGATAGAGACTGGGAATGTGACCCGCTGTACAATATGTATAGACCTGAGTGCAAAGATTTTGAAATGATTTTTTTTGTATATTATATGTTGAAATTTTCCAGATCTTTTAGCCGAGTCCATATGTTCTTCGTGTCTCCTACTCTATTTTATTTCTAGTTTCAAAATTTCAAAATTTGAACTGAAGAACAAGACGTCAGTCTGAGTGTTTTGACTAGAAACAAGCCACCACCAATGTCAACCCTACAAAGCTCTTTCAAACCAGAAGTGAAGTCAATTGTAGATATTTATGTAAAAAGATTGCTTCATGGATTAATGGTTCATATATGCAAAAAGGGTAAGATGAAAGCTTTACTTTGTACAAATGTAAATAGATAAAATTAAGTAACATAATACATTAATACTTCTTAAACTGTGCTATTTGCAAACTTAATATTGATCAACACAGTCTGCTTATGCTGTGTTACTTATATTGTTATAGACAGCTAAACCCCTTCAACTATGCAATGAATTTTAAGGCTTTTCACAAAAGCCTTTATAACTCAAAGGAGCCTTTTCAACACACAACATAATTAAAGTCATATTTTCCCTGAACAAGCTCATTTATAACGGAAGCCTATTTCTCTTGTTTTGATGAAGAAACAGCCCTTCAGAGGTGTAGTTTTCTGTGTGAACCCTTACATCAGGCTGCCGAGGTCACTGTAGCTTATGTGTCCTTTGGATGGTGTCAGGGTTAGTGCTCTGTGGTCACTGATAGGGAGTCATGGCAGATTGGGTTTCAGTCATATTAGTCTGGGTTAAATGGTTATAATCAAATGCTGGAGATTTTCCAGAATTTTTGTCAATTAACATGTCAAATTTATTTTGGGAAGAACATCTGCTTACAGCCGGTCCTGTCTGGTTTTATTGCCAATGTGTCATTTTTATCTGTACACACATTTCTTTGTGTTAAGTGATTTTTAGTTACATTGAAACAAATCCTACAAGAAAGTGAATACTTTTCTAAATGATGGATATGTTTTCACTGTGGATCAGTTTAATTAATGAACTCCGTTGCAGATTTCATAATGGAATTTATTATATTTCAGTTGGTAATAAAGTCTGTGAATAGTTAACAGGTCAGCCTTGTTGTTCCCTAATCATAGAAGACATTAAATAACCTGAAGAACATGGTCCTTTTTTAAAAATATGCATCAGTCTTCTGAAATCTGTCTTTTCATAACACACTTTTTTATAATGTGTTAAGTTTCTTGTCTAAATACTTGGAGAGAATATGACTTTATCAGAGAGAATTCAATATCTTGTCTACTGGACTGTAAAATATATGTATGAAATAAAATTAGTTCCATTGGTCTTCTAGTGTATTAAAGTGCTATCTGAAGTTGTTACCCTGTTTTGGCAAAAAAAAAAAAAAGAAAAAAAAAGAAAAAAGTTAACTACAAACGGTTGTTTCTAATGATCAGAGATCTATTTTAGTAGTCAACTGAAGGTTTAGTTGTGAGCTTCAGATTTTTGTGAACTCCAGATGTTGTGCAGTGTTTCTTTTCTTTTTCTTTTTCTTTTTTTTTTTAAACAAACAAAAGGAAAAATACAAAAAAGTCCCAACCCTGAGGAATATGTACACTGGAACCGTAGTGGTAGCTTTCAGTATTGTAAAGAGATTGTTATATACAAACCTTTTTGCTGTTTATCCTGTATGTAATAAAGTCCTTTCTAGATCCTATGTGAACAGAAAAGTGAAGCGGCTCTCAATCTTCAGCATGTTTCCTCCTCAGCGAAGACTTGTGTAATGTAAATTGTGCCATGTTATTAAAAAATGTGAACTAAACTGCTAGGTGCTTCTTTGTGTGCAGTACCCCATTGTTGCTATGGGGAGGAAGCCCTTTTTCCCAACAGTGGGGTTTTCTTCAGGAGTAGCTATTAAAAATGTAAAGGAAATTGCAAGCTTTCATAAGCCATCTTACTGAAATCATTAGAGTGACCAGGGAAAAAGAAACAAAAAGGAGACCAGATCCTTGGCTTGTCCAGATTCTTTAAAATATACTAATGCCCTACTTGGATTAGATTTTAATTAGACCATAATCTTGGTTTTCTGGATGCACATCATTAAAAACCTGAGTTACTGAAGGAAGGCAGGTCTGGATGGCCACAGAAAAATGCAACTACTGGAGCAAGAGAGAGAGGCCCCACGAGGCAGAGTCTGATTGAGAGCATCATCTTCCAGGCTCATCTCATCGTCGTCAGAGGAGCCTGACAGCTCTGGCAGCATCTTCAGGGGGAAGAAACGTGGTCTTGATTGTCCAGCCTATGATCCTTGTCCTCCTAGGTGCTGAGCCTACTCTTGTTGATGGTCCTTAATTCCCAATTAAGCCAATGAGCCCTCCCTCCCAGAGTCCCAGAAAGCATCGAGGCATTTCAGTCCCTTTGAATTCAATCCAATTTAAATGCTCCACACCTTTGAAGATCCATGTGTCAAGTCTTCTTGACTGGTACTGCTGATGCTCAGAGGCAGATGCCTGAAAGGTGTAGTAAGAGATGAAACAAGATTTTTAATGCTTTTAAACTTCTTCAGGTGCATTCACTGCTTTTCAGAAATTTGATACAGGGATGTTAGCTTACAGGTATAGGCAATTTGATCTTTTTTGAAGGGTTTTCCATTTCCAGGACATTTGTCTTAAATCTTCTATTTTTGAATTCACTTGTGTTTAAGAAATGAATTTCATTTCGTTTATATCATCTGTGGGAAGGAAATGAGTCATAGGGTATTAATTCTATAGGTTGTGTTAAATTTTGATAGAAAACCCTCAGTGTGCTTAGAGCAACCAGGACTTTGCTTTAGGTTTTAAAGTCCCACCTTGCTAAATTCAGATAATTTTCCTTAACTTAGTAGCTTCCTGTCACCAGCTGAGATGCCAAATACAGCGTATAGGAAAGGAATCTTTGAAAGCAGTCATAACATTTGTTTCCCAATACATTGTTGATTTAATGCCATGCTTGGTCCCTTCTTTTTTAACTTCCTAAGTTTTGATCTTTGGTTTTCCTTGCTAAGACTTAGCTCCAGCCTGGTTTTCTACTTTTCATACCTTACCACTGCCCTCTTTGCCAGTCCTGTCCTCTTTCATGGCCTAGGACAGCTAAATCTTATCAGAGGCAGCAATAAACACTGCAGAATTTTTTTTCCAAATGTCACAGATATTTGGACATCAGTTAATTGTTGTTCCTTTTTACCTTTGCAGGTAGGAGCTTATAAAAACCATAGTCCTTGCTGAACTGGAAGATAGGCAGGTGGAGGTTGGGGAGGATTTTATTGCAAGTATTTTCATTTGCTGTTGCTTGGCCTCACTGAGGAAATGTTTAGCACGGTTCTTGCTGATTTGAACTCTCATTATGGCTCTACACGTGCAGGTGACTCTGCTGAGAGGCACTGGGGCATGGACCAAGGTCACCGAGCAGTGGTGTTGCACTTACAGAGGAGCTCCTTGGCTTGCTGCTTGCTTTCTGGCAAGGAAGAAGAGTGAGCAGTGGTTCAAACAGAGACCAAAGACTGCAGTTGCTCAGGGTTTTGTTACTGCCATGGTGGCTTGTTTAAGTCCCACCTGGATAAACCAACTTCCTTCTTTGGATTCCAGCTGCCAGCTTTGAGATATACCAGTGCTTGTCTTTAGAAGGTGATTTGGAGCAGGATCCCAGCTTAAACGGCCAGAATTGTCTTTAGAGTGTGACTCTGCCTGAACTCAGATGAGGCTGGCCTCTAACTCAGCTGGTTGAGAAGTGCATGCAAAAGAGTGGTGGGACTGCCTCCTGCCCTGCTTGATGTCCTGGTCCCATCAGATCTTTCCTGCACATGTAAAACCGTGCCATTGCTTACACGAAGCTCTTTGGGACGCAGTCTGTCTCTTACTCTGCACCGTGATTGGTGCCCTGATTAGGGCAACTGAGCGTTGTCCAGTGCAGCTATAATGCAAAAATGCTTTTAGTCATAATAAAACCGAAGGCTTCAGTGAATTAGCCATGGAATCCTGTATAAAAAACTCCACATTTTTGCTAGCCAAGGAGAACCAGAGCTGCAGGTGAGAACTAACTGTTCTCCCTGTACCCTGTCTCTGGCTGGAGAGGCTTGGACTGTTTGTGCCTGTGGGCAAGGTGGAAGTTCCCAGGTGGCATCTGTTGGGGTAATAACTCTTTCCACTGGTATCTTGCAACTGAAATCATGTTAGCACAAAGATATTTCCTGGTCATAAAATATATCCCCCTCCTTGTTTGTGCACTGTGAGGCTGCATACAGCAAGAGGTGTTTATGGGCATCAAAATGCAGATGTGCTGTCATGTACAATACCAGGGAAGAAGTTCAATCCAGCAAGGAGCAGAGTATAAAATCCTGGTGCCACTCTGCAGTCTGACCCGTCTATTTTTCTGTCATCTGATGTTTCCTCTGCTGGTCTGGTAATACAGACTTTAGTACAGCATTATCCCCATTTTATAAAGAGGAAAAGTGCTGGGAACCCCAAACACAGAGTCACCAGCGTAATACCAGGCACCTACAGCCTGAGTGATCTCGGGAGTCACCCAGAGCAATTGGGTTACTGCCCGAGTTGCTGGAGAACAGAAAAAATCCTGAATTGGTCAAATTGCAGAGTCAAAGGTGGCAGGAGATGAGGAATCTCTGGGTTGCTCTTCTGGTTTTAGAAAGTACTTTTAACCTGCAATATTGATAACTTGTGGCATCTCAGACTGATAAACTTACTGTGAAGGAATGGGTTTTACCTGTTTATTAATAAGTAGCTCAAGTATTGACCCAAGCTGGTAAGGATTGTGATCATTTTGGTTACTAAGGGCAGATTTGCTGTACTTTACCACTTAATGTGGCTTGTTTGATCATCATATTGCTCAGTACTGAAACTCACTCTGAGTACAGCATTTTTCTTGGTTGAATTTGTATGTTTCTCTACTGAAAAACTTGAATTTAGCCCTAGGAACTGAGCCATCCACCCCCAGCACAATCATCTTTGTTTCAAGACAAGATAATTAAGTGAATTGAATCAGCTCATTGCATAAAGATGTTACCTATCAAATACACAATATGTTTTTTAAGTGTATCTTTTGTTTTGCATCTTCAAAGCCCTTTAATAGTTTCCACTGAATCAGTGTCATTGTGGGGGTTTGTTTTATGTGGCAGAAATTCCATTAGCATCAAAAGCTTGGATTTTTTTTTCTTTCTTTCTTTTACAGACAACTGAAAATGCAAATATAAACTTCTAAGGAATTTCAGTAGTCCCCGTTTTGGGGCCTCAGTGTATTTGGCATTATCATGATGTGTTTGGAGTTCATTTGACTAAAATAAAGAGGGGGAGGTATCAAACAGTGTCCAGTTATTACCAGCCAAAAGGAAAGTTTTGAATCTACTAATCCTAGAATAGTGAAGCAGGACTGAGTTTGTTTTAGCCTGTTAGGAAAGGATGTTGTTCTGCAGCGACGCCACAAGAGGGTGGTTAAAGAGAGGCTGAAACGTGCAGGCTGTGCTGGAAGACGGGATGGCTCTGCTGTTCTGGGCAAGGTGAATGTAGCTGTAAATTTTTTTTTATGAGAGTCTGGTCTGTGAGGAGCTCTCCTGTTCCCCTGCATAAGTGACAGAAATCCCAGCGGTGCAGTGGCAGATGCTGCTCAGGCTGACTAAGGGGTGACCTCACTTTGTCACATTTAATACAAAGGACTAGAAGTGGTCCGTACCCAGAGCATTCAGCTCAAGAGAGGCAATTGTATTTTGGAGAGTTAGGTTTAAATTGCATGGTGCTACAGTCCAGCAACAAAGCACATTGTGCTTGTGTTAAGGGAATAAAAGATGCTTCTGTATAGGAAATAATAGATACGGAATGAGTTGGTGTATGTTAGCTCAAGGAGTCGGACTCAATGATCCTTGTCGGTTCCTTCCAGCTCAGAAGATTTTGATTCTGTTCTACAGCCTCCTCAAAGTCTCAGCACATCTGTCTGTTTTTCCCATTCTCTAGCTTTTGAAAGGAGTAGCCGAGGACTAAACAAGAGAATTGCTTCATTTGGAGATGGGGAAAGAAATTAATGACAGGATTTCTAAGTACATAGATTACAATGTTTTATTGAAAATCACCAGAGCTGTCTGCATTATACCAGCAGAAAGCTTGGCTCTGATTTTTCCTTTTCTACCCTCATTGTTCTTGCCATGTGAGTGAAGAGCCAACCCTTCCCTGGTACTGCTCTCCTGACTCTCCCAAGAGACGCATGGCCCGAGGAGCAGCAGAGCATGGCTCACATCGTCTGGCCAGAGGAGTGGGGTTGGCAGAGCCTTCCTCTCCCTCCTCACACCACCCATCCCCACACTGCCCACAGCAAGTGCTGGACAGTGCAATGTCCACAGGGTTCCAGCTGGGTGTCCGCAGAGTCCCCAGCTGGTCCCAGGGCACTGCAGTGTAAACTCGGGGCTGCTCGGAGGAGAACTGAGCTTTGCCGCCTCACAGCCAGAACTTGGGGAGCAGTGCTGTTCACCTGGGAGGCACAGCAGAGGGTAAGAACAGCACTTTCCATGATCCGAGCTGCAGTGATGTGGGGAACTGTGCTGAGGGGATGGGAGCTCACCCCTGCACACCCTAGAGAGGGTAGGGGCACCTCAGCACCCGATATGGGGGGATCCCAGTAGCAGCACCTGCCCCCAAGGCAGAGCCTCGCAGAAAGAGTGAATGGGCATTGGAACAGCCTGACGAGAGAGGTGTGTGGGTCACCATCCCTGGAAGCTCTCAAGAAAAGACTGGATGTGGCACTTAGTGCCGTGGTCTGGGTGACAAGGTGGTGTCAGGTCATAGGTTAAACTCAATGAACTCAAAGGTCTTTTCCAACCTAGTCGATTCTGTGGTTTTGTGATTCTGTGGTTCTGTGGTTCTGTGATTCTGTGACTGGCAGCCCCGGTGAACATGTCTCATCCACCTCGCAGCATTATCACTGGGGCTTGTTGTCAGCGGAGTCATGCTATGATAGTCATTATGGTTTTAAATGACTCATTTTCCACTTAACTGTATTATTGTGGCTTACAGAGCATCTGGAGCTTTGCAGTAGTAAATACATCACTGACTGCTACAGCAATGTGCTAATCTGTGGCTTTGAAGAATGTCTTTAACAAAACACAGCCGGGGCAGGCAGATGTTGGTGCCTGTGTGGGCCAGCTCTGCTCTGTGGGGCACCTGCTCCATACCGGACCAAAACACAGCTGATGCTGATGTGCTTGCAGAAGCTGGTGGAGCATCTTTATTGCAATATGATACCGCCTGAATTTGGCATTTTTGTAGAAGAAAATGAGAGATTCTTGTCAGACGCAATGAGAATCCCTAAGCTGGTGCTGAGGCAGCCAGGCTTGTGAGGTGTTTGTTGGTGTATCGGGGAACAACTTGGGTCTGCCCTCAGCAGTCCGTCCTGAATGGTCGGAATAGTCCCCTGCTAATATTAAGCGAGGACTCTTTATATCATTAAATGAGGTTTTTTCTCCGGGGCTCCCGCCGGCACGGCCCGGGATGGAGCAGCAGAGGGCAGTGTGGGAGAGGGAAAGGCCGCCCAAGATGGCTCCGGGCCGCGCGCTGCGGCACTAGAGGGAGATCGCGGGCTGGGAATGGACATCTTGGGGCCGTTTGGGCGCGTTTAGCCCTCGGGTGGATCCTGCCTGCCAGGAGCCCTCGGGTGGATCCTGCCTGCTCTTCTGCCGGGCTGCAGAGAGGCGGCAGCCGGAGCCCCTTGGGCAGCCGTGCCTCGAGCTCTCCACAGGTCCTCCTCTGTCAGAGCACTGCGGTGGTCGGGTGGGAATCAGGCTGGGATTCGTTTTGATAAAGACATCTTGAGAAGTGCAGCAAGTTGAAGCACAGTCTGGAAAAAAAATCACACCGTCTATAAGTTCATGTGTCGCCTGAGGTGGTGGAAAAATGAAGTGGGAAAAGGAGCAGGTGCGACAGGCCAGGGATTGCATGTTGTGTTCATTTACTTGCCATAAAATGAGCCATCAAATGCTGATCTTTCTCTGCCAGCATCTCTGAGCGATGGCCCCGGGGTTTGGTCCCCGGTGCCCTTGGCCTCCGAAGGACAAACTGGAGACAGCAGTGGAAGAGCAGGGGAAGGTCACTGTCATGGGCTGCAGCTCCACATAAATCTGTTAAAAACAAATAATTAAAGAAGAGGGGAAAAAAAGCTTGTTCAGGGAGGGGAAGGAAACCCGCTGCAAATCTTCTCCCTCTTGAATTTTTTGTCGTCCACAGTCACCTTGTTGCCTCTTCCCCAATAACTTGTGTAATTTCACACTTTAAAAGAAAGCAAGGTGCAAGGGTATAAGGGAAAGCCTTTGGTGGTTTATTTCTTCACGTAAGTTGTGTTCTGTTAGACAGGTTTGAGTAGAAAGAGTTTGTTTTTTTTCCTGAACGCCATCCTGACACAATTGGACAGTACTGCTGGGCGTGGAGTGACTCGGCGATGGCGCAGGGCAGGAGTTGGACTCCGATCCTTGGGGGTCCCTTCCAACTTAGCAGATTCTGAGTGCATATTAAAGCCTGTTTGTAACCAAAATGATTATATTTTGAAGCCTGGGGGTAACTGGTTTTTTACTCTTTACTGTATGAGCTGGATTGGATGATCCTGACGGGCCCCTTCCAACGCAGCGCATCTTGTGATTCAGTGCCATGGACTCGGTGGCTGAGGCAGCCTGTGGGGCTGGGTGACAGCAGGACAGCGGGACAGGCAGTGGCCACTCACTTCTGCCCAGAGTGGGCTGCATGCTCCACCTGGGATGGAAGAACCAGGACCTCCAGCATTTTTGAACAGGAAATTGTGTGTGCTCCATCATTGTGTACATTTACTGTGATGGTGACACTCGTGAGCTTTGGTATCTTGGGATTGCAGCCAGACTGTGTGGAATTAGAAATAAAATTTCTTCTCACACCAGTTGTGAGCAGGTAAATTAAGTGTGTAGTGTTCTGTAGTGTGTTTATTCAGATAATTGCATGTTTTAAAATTTTATTTCAAAGCAAAGGATCAGAGGCTTCAGGTTTGATATCTGTTTCTTTCTTAAGAGGACTATTGAGAATCTGTGGCTGTTTTTTCCTCTGATAAGGCTCTCCCCCCTTTGCCTCTTGTAAAGAACTTTTCCATCGATTATTGGAATTCTTAAGAGAAATTTCATCATGATCTTTTTGGTTGTTTCTTTTTTTCCCCCTCAGTTACAATTTCTAATGCTCATTAGCAATGTAGTAAATCTATTCTGGAGATTATTTAGTTTTATCTTGAATTTGGAGGGATTACAATCAAAGTGGGCATCGGATTTTAAGAATTATCCTGTAACGAATGCAAGAGCTCTATATCACTGCTAATTCTAAACTGTCAACTTGTTCCCTGCCTCTGCAGCTTTGGCTTAGCAAACTTGGCTCTGAATAGTCCCATGACTACTTGATGAAACAGAGAACAATCTATTTCTAGTAAATCTCAGAGTAGGTGGATCTCTGTCTAAATGATCATTACATGAGTTTCTACAAAATCCTGACATCTGGACTACTGTGGGATCAAACTGGGCTTTGTTTTTGTGCATGTCCCTTTGACAACCTTCTCCCCAAATGTGCAGGGCTGAATTTCCCTGTCACTGAAGGGCTAAACCAGGAATGCCCTTGACTTTCCCTTCCAATATACTTTGTACAGAAATGCCTGCAACGTTCTGGTGTGTGAGCTCAGCACCTTGCCAAACCTGGGAATCCAACTGAGAAATAAGAAAACAGCTCTGCAATATTACACTTGGTGATTCATGCCTTTGATTTTCATTTTAAATGTATCCCATCAGGGAAATTTCACACTTAACTCATTGAGATAACAAAAAGGCCCTCACAAATATGTGTTGGTGGGGACAAAAGACAAAATGTGATGATTAAGTTAAAAATGATAGTGCTTTCTTTTATCAAGAATACTAGATTCAAATTTTGGCTCTATAGAAGAAGATTGGTTTGCTGTTATCTTGTCTTTTTGGCATGTGGCTATCTTCAGGAGGTTCAGGTGGATTCTTTGGATGGCTTTTCTGTTGGCAAACACAGAGCTAGCCCCTGTGTAATATCTGATGTGTAAAAACCAGTGCCATAACTTTAGGCTGGGGAAGGATTTTGTGTTGGAATGTTTATGCTTTGCAGGAAGGGACAAGGGTGGTGTAAGTGGGAGATGAACAGAAGATTTGAAAGGAAATGGACAGGAACTTAGCTGTAAAATAAAAAGTTTTTAATGTGAATTTTTGAACCTGCAAGTGTTGCAAAAACAGAGGCTGATTATATGTGTGACTCTTTTCTTCCTGTAGGTAGCTGCAAACCTGTTGAAGGTAATGGTAAACTTTCTCACTGCTGAACATCAGAGGAGTTCCCGAATTTGTCACAGGTATGGAAAAGTTTATTAGATATGTTTTGGGAAAAGTTAAGGCAAAATCATCTATTTTGATTGATTCAGTAAAGCTGAACAGGTCTGCCAGTGCACCGTTCTGAGGTTGTGATGCTCTAATTTGCCTTTGCAGGTCAGTGAGAGACTCTCAGAGTTACACAGTGTTTCCAGTACCAAAATGAGCCTAATTATCCAGATTTCCTCATATCCATTGTATCTCCATCCTGTGGATCTCTGAAAACAGTAAACAGGAAAAGTCACCCTTCTGGGTGGAGAATGATATTCTCCTGACAACTTCTAAAGACTAAACAGGAAATGTAATTTTTAAATGTTTACCCAAAGTGAAGTAATCGTTTCTAATGCCCCAGCACAGCCACAGTCTGAGGTTGTTTGCCAACAGGACAGAGAGCTGGGATCATACCAGCTTCAGGAAGCAAAGTTCCATCTTGCTGCGGATCCCAGTTTTTTCTGAGTGTATTCCAGAGTGAGCCAAGCCTCTCCGGACTGCTAAGTCAAGAACTGGGTCTTTGCAGTAACCAGACTTTCAGGTTCCCAAAATGCTGACACGTACCAGTCCAGAGGATCCCAAAGAAGTTTCTACTGAGAGTATTTCCCTTTGTATTATGACCAAAGGCTCCCTTCTCATATTTTCCCTGAAGGGTGCACAGACCTTGAATTTGAAAGTTCTGCCAGCTTCAGTAGACACAACTTTCCTAAGGCCGGTGCTGCTGAGTTAAACCAAAAGCCATTCAGGTGATTTATGTGTCTGCTCTGCCTGTGATGTTGTGAAATTCCTGCAGCCTGAGAGTCTATGGGGAACTGGCCCCTGTTGTTGGGAAAAAGTATATTCCAGGAAGCATTTTCATTTTGATTCATTGCCTTTTCCCAGTGTTTTTCTGGAAAATTTTCATCAGCTGTAATTCTGCCTTGTGTGCTTTGGTGGCAAACACCTCAGGGCCCAGCCTGGCACACAGAGTGTGTGCGTGTGGCACTCAGCCCTGGGTTGGGCAAAGCCTAAAGGGCACCAAGGAGCTCCAGCTCCTCGGAGAGCCCTCTGCTCCTGGCTGAGGGTAGTCCTCCACCACAGGCAGACATCATATCTGGCTCAAAGGGTTTGGTGGCTGTGCTTCAGAGCTCACAGAGCTGCAGAAATGGAAAGTGAAGGGGAATTGCTGCCTACCCCAGCAGGAGGGTGCTTCACCCCGAGCAGCAGCTGTGGGTTGCACCATAGTGAGCTCAGCTGTCCCTGTGGAGCTACTGGATTGTTCAGATTTGCTCAGTTTTGGGTCTGAGTCAGCTGTGCCAGGCTCTGTAATGCAGGAAAAGGTGGCCCAGGTATGGAAGATAAGAGCACAGCTGTGTTGTAACAGGGCTGCCAGAGTTTATTCAGTGGTTTAAGGGTTGCAGTTTTCCAGACAGTAAAGATGCACTTTAGGATGGGATTTAATCGATGCTCAAACCAATAGCTTTCAGGTGAGCTTCTCCCACAGGTGGTAGGGGAGGAAGTGTGCAGGTGTTTGCTCTCAGGCTGCTGAACTCCAAGTCTGAACTGGCTTGGAGGGAGCAGGTCTAGAAGGTTTGCTCTGTTCCTTCTTTTCCTCCAGCTGTCCTAAACCAGGCCAGGATACAGTTGAATAAATCTAGTAGTTCAATGAATCAAGAGAGTAGTTGAAGTCTTACAGGTGCACACAGAGGACAGAGCTTTGTCCATCTTGTGATGTTTTTATTCTCTGGCATCTGGTAACTCGTGGGCTTTGCTGATACCTTGTATGTGTTGAGCTGCTTGTTTAAATGGTCAAAGGGGCTTGTTTGTTTAGTATCTCTGTATCTCACAGACTAAAGTATTCTTTGGTTGTTTCATTTGTTTTGAGATTTTGTCCTGTCTCTAAGAGCAGTTTATAAATGGGGAACTATGAAATATGAAATTCCAGACTGCATGGAGCTGGTAGAGGAGGTGAGATGAGCCCTCACCTGTGGTTCCTCAAGTCCATCCTCGTCACCAGCCTAGCTGCCACTGCTGCAGTGCTGCTCCAGGTGATTCAGGAGTTAGCAAGGAGAGGAGGAATCCAGAGTGACACATCCAGTCCCAGAGCTGGTCACTTCAAACCATGAATGACTTTAAGGTTTGAGGAATTCAGCCTAACACTGCAGGTGCTTCGGCTGCTCTTTACAGCAGCAAAGATTTATCCCTTTTCTGGGTTGCATTGTAGCATTTTTGTATGCCCTAAATTCATTTAATTTTAACCTAATCACTCTGTATCTTTTAGTGTTTCTGTGCAAGTACCACATTGCTGGCTCAGCAGTAGTAGTGAGGAGTTGAAAGGAGTTAATCGTGCTGTGTAGTTTAATGCCTTATGGTTTATTATTAAGAATAAAGACAAGCGCGCCACTATTTTATCTCTAATGTGCAGTTAACTTAATTCCTAATCCTCTGAAGAGATGGTGTTCTTCCCCACATTTTGGCTTCTGCCTTGCTTTTAAGCTGCACATGAAACTTAAAAGCTGGAATGCTCAGTGCAGAGAGAATTTTAATACATGCATGCATAAATCAGTCTTCATGAGCTTCCCCTCAGCCATTCAGGGAGAGTTTTCCTTTTCCACTGTGCTTACCTGGAAATATTGCTGAGCAGGCTGCACTGCTGTTCCTCGTGTGGGCAGTGGCCATGGGCTGATGGGATGTGAGCTCAGTTCTTCCCTTTCATTGTTGGGAAATGTGCAAAATTCCTGTTCCTCCTCGTCTGCGAGTCCTTCTCTTAGCATGGCTGCTGCTCCCCGCTGGTAATTCACAGTTCCCTGTGCAATCTGACTGCTGGAATATTCGCTGAGGACAAGGGGCCTGTGCTCAGAGTGAATAAGCTTTTTCAAGTAGCTACAATTTTACAAGGATGGTTTTATTCCTTCTCAGTGCATTACAATGCAAAGATATTTGGCAAACAGTTTAACAAGTAGAATTTTGGCATTGTCGTGTTTTCACTTGTGGAGAAACTTGTCCCTGTTTATTCTCTGGGTTAAACGCTCCAAAAATTCCAAGATGACATCTGTGCTCAGACTCAGTTTTCAAACCTACACAGTCACCAAAGCTCATTGTTTTAGAGGATTGTTTTCATTGCTGCTCTCTTTTGGCTACATTTAATTTTAGCCTCTTGCAATCTTTCTATTCCACCGACACATTGATCTTGCTCCACTCAGCTAATTGGATTAACTCATTTGCTATATTTATTGTACAGTATTGATTTGTTAGTACCAATCTTCCATCTCAATGTACCAATCTTCCATCTCATATTTTCTCTGGCCTCAAAGCAGCCTTGCTAAATGCCCCTCCTGCCCCACCTTAGCACTTGGACTTCATGTAAAATCACAGTAGTGATTAAAAGCTCTGAGGCTAATCAGGCTCTTCCCTGCAGGCCTGGTGTGCCTCGCTGCCTTTGTAAGCACTGAAGGCTGAGATCAAGGTGTTGGATGTTGTTCCCACATCTCCTAATAGCTGCTCCATGCTGACACAAGTGACCTCCCAGAACTTTGTGTTTCTGCAAGTGCTCAGTCACTTGGGTGCTTAGCTTTGGTACCTTTGGGAGAGGGTACCTCAATCATTTGCTTGCCTGTGCTCACTCCTCAAATGTTCAAATTTCTGGCAAGAGCTCAACATCCAAGTTCCCTGGTGACCTGTGAAAATAAAAGCATATAAATCTTCAGCTTTCATAAAGTCAAGAAATGCTTGCAGTGAGGCAAAGCTTGAATCACTGAAATTAGCAGCAGCTTTTCAGGAATTGTGGCAAGACAGGACCTGTATAGATCCTGTCTGTAAAGAAAGGGGTTTCCTATTTGACAGGTGAGCAAGTTCAAGTACTTATGGATTCTGCAGAGTTTGAAGCTTAATGTGCATCTTCATTTTGATTCCTGAAAAAGCATGTTTGTCATGTAGACTGCATTCTCTAAATGCCTGGAACTGTGCTCTGGGCTGGTCAGTGGATTTTCAAATGAACTGAGACTTTTTCCAGCCCCTCCTGCCTTTGGCTTGTCTTTGGGTGGCCTCATCTTGTGGGAGGCTCCAGCTACCTGCCCCAGGTGAGGTGGGGGCAGAGTGACCAAGGCTGGTCCTTTTCAAGGAGCTGCTTGGGATCTCCTGTCTGCTCCAAAACAGGACTCCAGTAATGACTTGTTCTGGCACAGTGGAGATGGAAGCACAGTGCTCTGCCTGTCCCTGTTTGCTGTTGCTGCACAGGGCTTGCTCCCACTCAGACTGGCTGTGCAGTCCAGAGCAGAGGCTGATGCCCACACATGGGGACTGCAGGTGTAGGCAGCTTCATTTTCTGTCTCACTTTGCAATTGTCACTGGGTTTTAAAGTACATTATTCTGTGGCAGTTGTGAGACACTTCCATGGTTTGACAGCTTCTATGCTAAATCACTGCTCATCACACAGGTTAATTTCTCTTTCAGTGTCAATATTTCACTTTCCTGAGATCCAAAGCTGCAGCTTAAGCAAGGAGAGGACAACCATCAGAAACTAACAGGCTGTAGATATGAGGGGTGTGCGCATGCTGTCACAGTGATGCCATTAGAAGATGTGAATGTGAGGAACTGAGGAGGTTTTATGTGATATTTGACATTACATTGACTGAAAATTTGTTTATTCCCTTTAGAGCTTGGGTAGAAACAGCTAGACTGCTGAGAGGGGTGGGGGAAACACAGCAGAAAAATTGCTAGTTGTACCTGCTCAACCTTAGCCATTTCTTGAGAAAATAAACCTTTTTCACTTCCTTCCCTTGTGACAGTTTGTCTTTGACTGAGGTTTTTCTTCTATTTATCAATGAAGAAGTAACCTTACACCTCGGAGAAAGGATTAACACTTACTACTCTAACTTGCTAATTTCTCTGACTTCTTTGAAGGAGCAGTGCAGCAGCTGACAGCAGGTTTTGGGAGGCCCAACCCTAGGCTGTGGCTGGCTCAGGGGCTGCAAACAAATGTGTGCTCAACCTGGGACTGTCTCCAAACATCAGTGCAAGGCTCTTGAAATGGCAACAGAAGTTATTTAGGGTAAGACTTAGAAGGAGCACCTGAGGTTGCTTGTCTTGGTCGGCCTGGATAGGAGAAGGCTGAGGGGCTCTCCTGGCAGGCTGCACCCTCCTTGGGGGGGTCAGTGGAGGGGAGGTGCTGGTCTCGCTCTGGTTGACCCCAACAGGACACAAGGAAGTGGAGACTGGGCATGGGGAAGGGCTCTTTCTAAGGGATGCTTGGGCCCTGGAACAGCTTCCCCAGGGCACCAAGTCTGCCAGAGTTCAAGAAGCCATGGAGGACATGTCTAGCAGGTTTAGTTTTTTGCAGGGAGCAGGGAATTGAGTCACACTTGTGGGTTCCTTCAAACATGGGGGATTCTGTGATTCAGGAACCTCCAATTCTCTTGTTTTATGGAGTAAACACTTTGCCAGACAAGCAAGTAACTCAGCCCAGCTTAGCTGCCTGCCCCAGTGGAGGAACATTGGGGTGGAAGTGTCAGTCAGGTATTCCTGAGTTGGGTAGACACAGGCTTATTATGGCCTGGCAACTTCAAAATCACGACAGGAAAAGCCTCTCCTGAAAGGCTGCTGTGCAGTCAGTAACTTTCTTTTGAAAAACTAACCTTATGAAGTAGGGTTTGTTTCTGGTAGTAGCTTCTCTAGAATTAAGTCCTAGTGACTACCTGAGGGGCAGGGATGTCATCAGGTACAATTTAGCACTGTCCAGCAGCATGACAGGGGTCTCTTACTTCATCTCAGAGCCGCTAACAAGCAGAGAGTGTCTGGCAGTGTTTGATCGGGGGATTGGTGTTAAAGGGCAGATTATTATAAAAATGGGGGAAGTTTTATAGACATGGAAGTGTCTGGTTGAGCAAAAATAACAGCTACCAGGTGGCTTGTGCTAACCAGGTAAATAGGGCTAAATTATGGTTTCAGTGCAGAGCTTGTGGAGGATATCCAGCAATTTAATAAGCTCCAGGAACATAAGAAATTCCTAAGGGCCCAGTCTTGCAATGCACTCTGCAAATGGACTTAATTGAGTTGTAATAAGGCCAGTTATGGGCAGCTGTTCCACCTGCATGCAGCTTGTTGCAGGACTGGGTTCGAACTCATGACTGCAACATATGTTAGAGCAGTGTTTAAAAAATTTCAAGTGGACAGAAAGCACCAGAACACCTTATTTCTGCATCATTTCACATTGCTTTGAAATGCACCTCCCTGCAAAGGGGCAGCTGAGAGGAGCTGGCTGAACCCAAACTGCACCAGGAATGTTTGGGATGAATCTTCTAAGTTGTTCATGTTATGATCTGGCACAAAGTGATTCTGATGAGAAATGAGGTGTCAGTCTGTAACTAAAAAATACCTGAGAAGGAACTGCCATAGGACAAGGTTTGTGGTGGGCTTTTGGTCTTCAAAAGCCATGGAGCCAATGGACTGTTGAAAGTGTGGCACACTTGAGTGTTCCTGCTATAAACAGTTGGCTTTATTAATAAAAATGAGTAGGTTCATACATTCTTAAATATTAATAGCCAGCTGAGTATAGCTGATCAAAATTTACTTTTTTTTTTTTTTAAAATTCCTGACAGTATTTACACACTGACAGTTGAAAAGAAAAGCAAATACCTTCAAACTTCATATAAAAATAAAATTTGCTATGGGGCTGACTACTACAGCTGAGGATTGGGTTCCAATTATGTGACATATTAGAGGGGCTGACAAGCATAATTCCCTGAATGGGATCTTGGAAGGAGAATGTAGTGGCTGCAGTGATAACTTGTGCCTTACAATTTTCATCCTAAGATGCTTCCTCTGGAGCTGAGAGAACCATGTTTGAGTAAAATGCAAGACTTGATTTCATCACATTTGGGGTGGAAGACAGGCAGAGTTTGAGGTTTCTTTACTAAAAGCAAGTTGAAGTTCTGTAAACTGCATCCCACACATCAAGTGCTTCTCTCCACACTGATCTGGTCCCATTCTATTGAACTTGCCCTGAGGCTTACATGTAAGTCTCTGCTGAAATATAATAATTGCTGTCTAACCATGTCTTAAATAGGTAAAAATGATCTATTGATACATAATAAACAGAGATAGTGAAATATTTTATTCATGTTTTCTGAAAGTCTCAATTATTTATATGTGGGTATCAATTAAAGTTTGCATTTAAACAGAATTCAGAGTAGTAGCATTCCGTTTACTTACTCTAAATTAGATGGCAGTATGTTTCACTTAATATAAATTGTGTGTGATTACTTACAATCAGTTTAAATCAATAAGTTTGTGATGGATTTTTACCCGGTGCTGTGGTTTCTCAGTAATAAATCCCTTGTTTAGTCCAGAAGGCATCACTTCTTTTGGCAGCTTTCCATGCATTTCAGTAATGAGTATTGGATAGGCACAGTTTCAGCAAATCAGCATTTAAGAAGGGGAAAAAAAAGCGCCCCCATAGAGGATAAACGCATTAAAAAAATCAATTTACCTCAACTAGTCCCAATTCAAATTAATAGAATACTCTGCTCTGAGAATCTTGGAGTCTGTTCCTTGTAGCAGAAATTTGTGTATATCCTAGCTTAATAATGTGAAGGCAGGAAATGGGAGTATGGTCTGTGACTCAAGGGTTGGAAGCTTTGTTACAAACTCCTCAGAGGTCAGGTGGAGAATATTGTTTTGTTTGGTTGAATGGAGGCACAAGCTGGCGTGACTTCTTCCTGAGGTCGTGCCTCCTGTCTGCAGAAACCATTGTCTCTGCCCCAGAAGAGAAGAATCCCATGGACTAGAGAAGGGTGCCCTGCAGAACTTGCACCCCGGAGTAGTCCGGGTGCAGTAAAAGATATCCCAGCTGCAAAGCTGGGGTTGGGTTTTAACAGGACTGAGGAAAAGAGCCCCAGGAGGCAGCAGGCACTTAGGGATGGTGACATCCTGGGTTCTATTGATGGCCCTGAAACATGGCTTGCTGCTGACATGTGTGTGGAGGTTATTGGTGAGTTCCTTGAGGATGAAGGAAGGGGTCAGAGAAGAGATGAATGAGGGACTCCAGCAGGGAGGGCCCAGGCTCTGCTCCAGGGCCCAGCAGTGGCACCAGAGCCAGGGCAGGGACTGAGCCCAGGAACTGCCCCTGCCCAGGAGGCAGAACTTCTGCCCCGGGCAGTGCCCAGCCCTGCACAGGCTGCCCGGGAGGGGCTGGAGTGTTCTTCAGTAGGGATATTCCAGAGCCCTCTGGACACAATCCCGTGCCCTGTGCTCTGGGATGGCCCTGCCTGAGCGGGGAGGTGGCATCAGGGCCCCTCTGTGGTCCTTTCCCGCAGGATTTTTTAATGTCGTTCTGTAATTTCCTTTTGGTCCTAGGGATGATGGAGTCCAGTGACAGCCAGGCTGGCTGTGGCACCTCATGGGTACAAGGGACAACCTTCACCCCTCTTACTGGTGAACTTCTGACAGAAAATCTCTTCATCTAAAGCATCTTCCCATCTCAATCACATGGGAATGGTGGCAGTAATTAGTTGAGCCTGAGTAGAGAAGATAGTTCTAATCTTTCTGAATGGAAAGCTGTTCCTAGGCCAGGAAGCTGTTCCCCATCTCTCCTGTGGGCTCTGTTCCCCACCTCGTTCCTGCTCTGGTGTGAGCATCTGAATTGTTGGGCTCTCTCCCATTTCACGCCTGAGCTCCTGCTTAGAAAAAGCACACATTGGCACAGTGCTGCTTCCCAAGCCTGAGCAGGCTTCACAAAGGAATTCTGAGAAGAAATAAAGCATGGAAATGAATTAGTGAAATCCTGAGTTTTAAAGAGTGCCAAAAAGTCAGGGAATGCCAAGTATTGCATGGGATGGCAGCAAGGGAGCAGTGCAGGGGAAAGAGCAGTGCAGTGTACAACAAACCCTTGTTTCAATGCAAAACACAGTTCAGAGATGATTTGCACAAAATCACTGAACACTGAGGCAAGCCTTGGAGTTAAGGATGTGTGCTGTCACTTGCTGGTTGCTCTGGTTTTCTGTATAAATTGTCTTTTCATTCGTTTCTGGAGCATGGGGTTGTTTGGGAATCACGTAGGCAGTTGTGGGGGTCCTGCATCCAGAAGGGTGGTAAAGGGATGTTTAACAGCATGGGTTGCCTTTTGTTGTTTGAGGTTCTGCAGATCTGCTGGCCATTTTGGTAAGAATAGCAGCTGTTGGTGGCAATTTCTAGTAAGCAGAACAAAGAACAAAGAACAAAGAACAAAGATGGGTGTTGTGGTCCTTCACGTGTTTTCTCTGTGACAGCACAGAGGTACTTCATGCATGTTTGTTAACACTGACCTGTGACTCATGTATGTGCTTTGTGTGTGCTGGCTGGAGTTGTGTCCCAGGCCTTTCCCTGCTGCTTTTTCAGAAGTACATTATTAATTTCTGAAGGTGAAGGATTATTTTGTGTCTGGGCTACCCGAATGCTCTAATTTGTATAGTCATCACCCCTGGATGCAGGCCTTGCATCAGAAGAACTATTCAAGGTGTGCACACAGGTGTGTAATTTTATGGCTTAAATTCATTTGCTTTAGAAGGTCATAGAGTGGTTTGGGTTGGAAGGGACTGTCAGGATCATCAGGTTCCATGTCCCCAGAGCATGACCCAGCTGTCCCCTTCCAGTGCCTTCCTTCAGACTGGCAGTGTGGGCATCAGTCAGTTCCACTGGAATGGAAACTACTTTGAGAAATCCTCGCCTGCGAGCCCAGCTGAAAGTGTAATTATAGCACAGGGGAGACAGAGCGCTGTAATTGAACTGTTGCTGATAGACAGTGAAAAATGAGTGTCCTTTGAAGGCTGTGCCCATCCTTTTCTCTCTGTCACGGTATCTGTTTTCAGATCAGTTTGTGGTAATCACAATAGTTGGCATTTCTCATCCCTGGAGCCTTTCAGGTCTCATCCCTTCAACGTAATAACCACTTGGACTTCTTGACCTGTGCTTTAAAGCCCCTCTTGAGGTGCTCCAAGGAGATACTTTAGGGAAGAAATATGTTCACTACAGTCACTAGCTCCCTTCTTCTCTGCAATTGCTGGATATCACAGCAATTGCACAACAGCAGGAGCTGCAGACAAGTTGCCCTATCATTGTAAGTGAAGGCTCTGACGTTCCAGTGCTGAAGCACACAAGTTGCAATGGTGCCTCAGGGGCTGTGGTTACCTTCAGCACATTTACCACATCCAAAGCACGGCAGATGGAAATGGCTTTCTGTGAGAAGTATTCCTCTGGCAGAGAGCTGTGCACCTACCTCTGATGTGTGTTATTGGTGAAGACCATTTGCCAGTGCATCACAGTCCAACATCCTTTTTTTTCCCCCTGCCTTTTAGACAAATATTTGGGTGTCTGCATAACTGCTAGCAAAATCCCTCCCTATAACCACCTACACTCCTGCTGAGGCCTCTGGCTGAGCAATCCTACTGTCTTTAGTAGGAAAGGGTGCTGCAGGCAGTGGTTGAATCCTGGGGTTTGTGGGGTGGTTTGGGATGGGGTAAGGAAAGACATTCCCAGCAAAAGCAGCTCCTAAACTTCTCCCTCAGGAATGGGAGCTGGTGGTGCTGGGTGCTCTGATGGAGCATGGGTCTTCTTTCCTATCTCCCAGTGCAAACTGGTGCAGAGCAGTGTAATTAGCACATGCTTAATCACTTCAGTCACACACAGCTGGTTCTTTGCACTGTAGGGCTGTGTGCAGACTTGGTTTTCCCCCAGCCCTTGCATGTGAGGAGTGGGTGGTTGTGCTGTAGGTGTGTTTGAACCCCTCGAGGTTTGCCATTAGCAAACGCGGTTTCTCCCTGCCTGGTAGGGCAGCAGTGCTTTCCTGCAATCATCTGTATGCTGCTGTGTCACCTCCCAGGTGCTTTTCATCTTTGGGTAGCTGTGCCCTCTGTTTCAGGCTTGCTCAACATCTTTGCCACTGTTACAGCTGATTTCTATTCCTATGCATGATGATGATGTAGTTTAATGTTGTGAAAGTTTGGAGGAGACTTTGACTTCCCTTGGCCTTATCTTGTGTTCATGAGTAATTTCTGAGAAGATCTGACTGAGTGATGCTGAACCCTGACAGGTAATGAGGCGGCAATCAGAGGAGGCAAAAATGTTCTGTGCAAAACTCCTTCCCTTTGTGTTTGTTTCTCAGAGGAAAAATGTGTAAGTTGCTAAATCTGAAGAGCAGAAAGTTTTGCTTCCTCTCCTCTCCTTGAGAGAACAGGAGTGTCAGGCCAAACTCCCCCAGCTTTCTGGGGAGTGGTGTGAGCAGCCTGGTGTCCCAGGCAGGGGAATCCACCCAAATCCTACCCATCTCATCTGACACAAAGTGTTTGTGTGGCTGAAGTTTGTGTGAAGGCAAACTGCCTGCAGGAAGGACTGGGAGCAAATGGAAGTGTTGCTCCAGCATGACCCAGGAGATTCCCACTCACTGCTTTTATTTCTTTCATGCTTTCAAGGAATAGACAGGGAAAGCGAGAGAGAGGGACATACTCCACTCATAAATAAAATCCTGCTGTAGTTTGGAAACCCAGGCAATTACAGATGGATTCATTTACTGCTGGGTTACTGAAGAGTCAGAGAGCCAGTTGCAAGTGCATTCAGATTTCCCTCTCTCCAAGGCTAAATGGTTTCTTCTCTCTCCATGAAGACCTGGAGACATAAACTTCTCAAAATACCTGCTGGTGAACTGAGCCATCTGCTAAAGAAAACAAGTTTCTTTTACAAATCTATTTTCCATTTTCATGTACTGTTGTGTCAGACTGTTTTCTGCAAATAACTTGTGGTTCCTTTGGCAAGAAAGGACCTGACAAATGTGCAGTTGAATTCAAAAAAACAACTTTTTAGAAGATTAAGACTTTCCATGCATAGAAGCACCAGATTCTACTCTCCCCCCCCNTGAATCATGGACTTCAAGCAGCCTATATTAAAAGGGATTGCGAAGATGTTTCTTTTCCTCTCTCCCTCTCCTTTTCCCTTTGACTCCCTGTCAAGATGATAGTAGTACATTTTTATAGCCAGTAAAGATGTGGCCAAGGGCTTTGCCAGCATGTAAGGACCAATGAACTGGTGTTGAATGCAGGAGCTTTGGGAGCTCAGGTGCAAGTTTGTAGGTTATCTACAGACAAAGCTCCTTTTCATAGCAGCAGTGTGCTCAAATAAGATGCTGGGGAGTTGCCACAACTCTGCTGCCTGACATTTAGCAGCTTGCATCCTACCCCCTGACTTCCAGAAAGGATTGTCTGCGTGGTTGCTGCTGCAGCCTGCCATCATTTCAATTGCAAACGGGTGCTATTAGTATTCCACAAATACCTGGTTAGGCACTTGGGTTTCTCAGCAGAAGGGAAATTTAAAACAAGAAGAAACAACAATGGACATGAGGTTCGAGATAGAAGTCTCCAGGAGAGCTCGAGGCTTTGCCCAGAGGCTCAGATTTTGTCACTAACCTGGGCTCTCTTCAGAATCACCCCCC